>OX453255.1:13451653-14051653 GCA_949709985.1 Luffia ferchaultella
TTGTCGTTCTTAATCGTCGTCCTTCTTCGTCGTTCTTGATCGTCGTTCTTGATCGTCGTCCTTCCTCGTCGTTCTTGATCGTCGTTATTGCTCGTCGTTCTTGATCGTCGTCCTTCTTCGTCGTTCTTGATCGTCGTTCTTGATCGTCGTCCTTCCCCGTCGTTTTTGATCGTCGTGATGGATCGTCGTTCTTGATCGTCGTCCTTCTTCGTCGTTCTTGATCGTCGTCCTTCCCCGTCGTTTTTGATCGTCGTGATTGATCGCCGTTTTTGATCATCGTTCTTGATCGTCGTTATTGATCGTCGTAATTCCCTATCGTTCTTGATCTTCGTTCTTCCTCGTCGTTGTTTCTCGTCATTCCTTATCGTCGTTCTTACTCGTCGTTCTTGAGCGTCGTAATTCCCCGTCGTTCTTGATCGTCGTTATTCCTCGTCGTTATTTCTCGTCGTTCTTGATCGTCGTTATTGCTCGTCGTACTTGATGGTCGTTATTGATCGTCGTCCTTCCTCGTCGTCCTTCCTCGTCGTTTTGGTTTGGTTTATATGTGTACTTTATATAGTTATTGTATGTATGTATGTATGTATAGATGTATGTATGTATGAAAAGATGTATAGATGTATGTATGTATGAAAAGATGTATAGATGTATGTATAGATGTATGTATGTATGTATGTATAGATGTATGTATGTATGTATAGATGTATGTATGTATGTATAGATGTATGTATGTATGTATAGATGTATGTATGTATGTATAGATGTATGTATGTATAGATGTATGTATGTATGTATAGATGTATGTATGTATGTATAGATGTATAGATGTATCGATGTATCGATGTATTGATGTATCGATGTATCGATGTATAGGTGTATCGATGTATCGATGTATAGATGTATCGATGTATAGATGTATCGATGTATCGATGTATAGATGTATCGATGTATCGATGTATAGATGTATAGATGTATCGATGTATCGATGTATAGATGTATCGATGTATAGATGTATAGATGTAAAGATGTATAGATGTATAGATGTATAGATGTATAGATGTATCGATGTATCGATGTATCGATGTATCGATGTATCGATGTATCGATGTATCGATGTATCGTAGTATCGATGTATCGATGTATCAATGTATCGATATATATATGTATAGATGTATCGATGTATCGATGTATAGATGTATCGATGTATAGATGTATAGATGTATAGATGTATAGATGTATTGATGTATAGATGTATAGATGTATAGATGTATAGATGTATCGATGTATCGATGTATCGATGTATCGATGTATCGATGTATCGATGTATAGATGTATAAATGTATAGATGTATAGATGTATAGATGTATAGATGTATCGATGTATCGCAGTATCGATGTATCGATGTATCGATGTATCGATGTATCGATGTATCGATGTATCGATGTATCTATGTATAGATGTATCGATGTATAGATGTATAGATGTATCGATGTATAGATGTATAGATGTATAGATGTATCGATGTATAGATGTATCGATGTATCGATGTAAAGATGTATCGATATATAGATGTACAGATGTATAGATGTATAGATGTATAGATGTATAGATGTATCGATGTATCGATGTATCGATGTATCGATGTATCGATGTAACGATGTATCGATGTATAGATGTATCGATGTATAGATGTATAGATGTATAGATGTATAGATGTATAGATGTATAGATGTATAGATGTATAGATGTATAGATGTATAGATGTATCGATGTATCGATGTATCGATGTATCGATGTATCGATGTATCGATGTATCGATGTATCGATGTATCGATGTATAGATGTATCGATGTATAGATGTATAGATGTATAGATGTATAGATGTATCGATGTTTAGATGTATCGATGTATAGATGTATAGATGTATAGATGTATAGATGTATAGATGTATAGATGTATAGATGTATCGATATATAGATGTATAGATGTATAGATGTATAGATGTATAGATGTATAGATGTATAGATGTATCGATGTATCGATGTATCGATGTATCGATGTATCGATGTATCGATGTATCGATGTATCGATGTATAGATGTATCGATGTATAGATGTATAGATGTATAGATGTATAGATGTATAGATGTATAGATGTATCGATGTAAAGATGTATCGATGTATCGATGTATCGATGTATCGATGTATCGATGTCTCGATGTCTCGATGTGTCGATGTCTCGATGTCTCGATGTGTCGATGTATCGATGTATCGATGTATCGATGTATAGGTGTATCGATGTATCGATGTATCGATGTATCGATGTATCGATGTATCGATGTATGAATGTCTCGATGTATCGATGTATCGATGTATAGGTGTATCGATGTATCGATGTATCGATGTATCGATGTATCGATGTATCGATGTATCGATGTATCGATATATATATATGTATAGATGTGTCGATGTATCGATGTATCGATGTATCGATGTATCGATGTCTCGATGTGTCGATGTCTCGATGTGTCGATGTGTCGATGTGTCGATGTATCGATGTATCGATGTATCGATGTATCGATTTATCGATGTATCGATGTATCGATGTATCCATGTATCGATGTATCGATGTATCGATGTATCGATGTATCGATGTATCGATGTGTCGATGTCTCGATGTGTCGATGTGTCGATGTATCGATGTATAGATGTCTCGATGTGTCGATGTGTCGATGTATCGATGTATCGATGTATCGTAAAACTAAATTAAAACGAAACCAAAACCTAAACACCAAACGATAACCAAACCAAAACCAAATTAAAACCAAACCAAAACCAAAACCAAAACCAAACCAAAACCAAAACCAAAACCAGACCAAAACCAGACTAAAACCAAACCAAAATCAGACCAAAACCAACAAAAACCGATCTTAAACCAGAATAGAATAAACTAGAACTAAAATAGAACTAAACCAAAACTAGACCAAAACCAAACCAAAATTAAACCAAAATTAAACCAAAACCAAACCAAAATCAAACAAAAACCAAACCAAAACCAAACTAAAACCAAATCAAAACCAAACCAAAACCAAACCAAAACCAAACCAAAACCAAACCAAAACCAAACTAAAACCAAATAAAAACCACACCAAAATGAAACCAAAACCAAAAGAAATCCAAACCAAAATCAAACTATATCTAAATTAAAACTATACCAAAATAAACCAGAACCAAACCAAAACTAAATTAAAACCAGACCAAAACCAAATGAAAACCTAACCAAATGACAACCAAAACCAGACAAACCAGATCGTCATTCTTGATCGTCGTTCTTCTTTGTCGTTCTTGATCGTCGTTCTTCCTCATCGTTCTTGATCGTCATTCTTGATCGTCGTTCTTCTTTGTCGTTCTTGATCGTCGTTCTTCCTCATCGTTATTGCTCGTCGTTCTTGATCGTCGTTATTTCTCGTCGTTATTAATCGTCGTCTTTCCCCGTCGTTCTTGATCGTCGTCATTCCTCATCGTTCTTGATCCTCATTCTTGATCGTCGTTCTTGAGCGTCGTTATTCCTCGTCGTTCTTGATCGTCATTCTTGATCGTCGTTCTTGAGCGTCGTTATTCCTCGTCGTTCTTGATCGTCATTCTTGATCGTCGTTCTTGAGCGTCGTTATTCCTCGTCGTTATTGCTCGTCGTGATTGCTCGTCGTTATTGCTCGTCTTTCTTGATCGACGTCCTTCCTCGTCGTTTTTAATCGTCGTTATTGCTCATCGTTATTGCTCGTCGTCCTTCTTCGTCGTTCTTGATCGTCGTTCTTCCTCGTCGTTGTTCCTCGTCATTCCTGATCGTCGTTCTTCCTCGTCGTTCTTGAGCGTCGTAAATTCCCGTCGTTCTTGATCGTCGTTATTACTCGTCTTTGTTGCTCGTCGTTATTGCTTGTCGTCAATGCTTGTCGTTATTGCTCGTCGTTATTGCTCGTCGTTATTGCTCGTCGTTATTGCTCGTCGTTATTGCTCGTCGTTCATGATCGACGTCCTTCCTCGTCGTTTTTAATCTTCGTTATTGCTCATCGTTATTGCTCATCTTCCTTCTTCGTCGTTCTTGATCGTCGTTCTTCCTCGTCGTTGTTCCTCGTCATTCCTGATCGTCGTTCTTCCTCGTCGTTCTTGAGCGTCGTAAATTCCCGTCGTTCTTGATCGTCGTTATTACTCGTCGTTGTTGCTCGTCGTTATTGCTTGTCGTTATTGCTTGTCGTTATTGCTCGTCGTTCTTGCTCGTCGTTCTTGATCGTCGTTCTTCCTCGTCGTTCTTGATCGTCGTTATTGCTTGTCGTTCTAAATCGTTGTCCTTCTTCGTCGTTCTTGATCGTCGTCCTTCCTTATCGTTCTCGATCATTCCTGATCGTCGTTCTTACTCGTCGTTCTTGAGCGTCGTAATTCCCCGTCGTTCTTGATCGTCGTTATTCCTCGTCGTTATTTCTCGTCGTTTTTGATCGTCGTTATTGCTCGTCGTACTTGATGGTCGTTATTGATCGTCGTCCTTCCTCGTCGTCCTTCCTCGTCGTTTTGGTTTGGTTTATATGTATACTTTATATAGTTATTGTATGTATGTATGTATAGATGTATGTATGTATGTATAGATGTATGTATGTATGAAAAGATGTATAGATGTATGTATGTATGTATGTATAGATGTATGTATGTATGTATAGAAGTATGTATGTAAGTATAGATGTATGTATGTATAGATGTATGTATAGATGTATGTATGTATAGATGTATGTATGTATGTATAGATGTATGTATGTATGTATAGATGTATGTATGTATGTATAGATGTATGTATGTATGTATAGATGTATGTATGTATATATAGATGTATGTAAGTATGTATAGATGTATGTATGTATGTATAGATGTATGTATGTATATATAGATGTACGTAAGTATGTATAGATGTATGTATGTATGTATAGATGTATGTATGTATGAATAGATGTATAGATGTATAGATGTATCGATGTATAGGTGTATCGATGTATCGATGTATAGATGTATAGATGTATCGATGTATCGATGTATCGATAAATACGTGAATCGATGTATAGATGTATCGATGTATCGATGTATAGGTGTATCGATGTATCGATTTATAGATGTATCAATGTATCGATGTATCGATGTATCGATGTATCGATGTATCGATGTATCGATGTATCGATGTATCGATGTATCGATGTATAGGTGTATCGATGTATCGATGTATAGATGTATCGATGTATCGATGTATCGATGTATCGATAAATAGGTGTATCGATGTATAGATGTATCGATGTATAGATGTATCGATGTATCGATGTATCGATGTATCGATGTATCGATGTATAGATGTATCAATGTAAAGATGTATCGATGTATAGATGTATCGATGTATAGATGTATAGATGTATCGATGTATAGATGTATCTAAGTATCGATGTATCGATGTATCGATGTATCGATGTATAGATGTATCGATGTATAGATGTATCGATGTATCGATGTATCGATGTATCGATGTATCGATGTATCGATGTATAGATGTATCGATGTATCGATGTTTAGATGTATCGATGTATAGATGTATCGATGTATCGATGTGTCGATGTGTCGATGTATATATGTATTGATGTATCGATGTATCGATGTATCGATGTCTCGATGTGTCGATGTATCGATGTATCGATGTATCGATGTATCGATGTATCGATGTATCGATATATAGGTGTATCGATGTATCGATGTATCGATGTATCGATGTATCGATGTATAGGTGAATCAATGTATGGATGTATCGATGTATCGATGTATCGATGTATCGATGTATCGATGTCTCGATGTCTCGATTTGTCGATGTGTCGATGTATCAATGTATCGATGTATCGATGTAACAATGTATCGATGTCCTGATGTGTCGATGTATCGATATATCGATGTATCGATGTATCGAAGTATTGATGTATCGATGTATCGATGTATGGATGTCTCGATGTATCGATGTATAGGTGTATCGATGTATCGATGTATCGATGTATCGATGTATTGATGTATCGATGTATCGATGAATCGATGTATCGATGTGTCGATATGTCGATGTGTCGATGTATCGATGTATCGATGTATCGATGTATAAATGTATCAATGTATCGATGTATCGATGTATAGATGTATCGATGTATAGATGTATCGATGTATCGATGTATCGATGTATCGATGTATCGATGTATCGATGTATAGATGTATCGATGTATCGATGTATCGATGTATCGATGTATAGATGTATAGATGTATAGATGTATCGATGTATCAATAAATCGATGTCTCGATGTCTTGATGTGTCGATGTGTCGATGTATCAATGTATCGATGTATCAATGTATCGATGTCCTGATGTGTCGATGTATCGATGTTTTGATGTATCGATGTATCGATGTATCGAAGTATCGATGTATCGATGTATCGATGTATCGATGTATTGATGTATCGTTGTATCGATGTATCGATGTCTCGATGTATCGATGTATCGATGTGTCGATGTGTCGATGTGTCGATGTATCGATGTATCGATGTATAGATGTATCGATGTATCGATGTTTAGATGTATCGATGTATAGATGTATCGATTTATCGATGTGTCGATGTGTCGATGTATCGATGTATCGATGTATCGATGTATCGATGTATCGATGTATCGATGTCTCGATGTGTCGATGTATCGATGTATCGATGTATCGATGTATCGATGTATAGGTGTATCGATGTATCGATGTATCGATGTATCGATGTATAGGTGAATCAATGTATCGATGTATAGATGTATCGATGTATCGATGTATAGATGTATCGATGTATCGATGTATCAATGTATCGATGTATCGATGTATCGATGTATCGATGTATCGATATATCGATGTATAGATGTATCGATGTATCGATGTATAAATGTATCGATGTATAGATGTATAGATGTATCGATGTATCGATGTATCGATGTGTCGATGTGTCGATGTATCGATGTATCGATGTATCGATGTATCGATGTATCGATGTATCGATGTATCGATGTCTCGATAAGTCGATGTATCGATGTATCGATGTATCGATGTATAGGTGTATCGATGTATCGATGTATCGATGTATAAATGTATCGATGTATCGATGTATCGATGTATCGATGTATCGATGTATCGATGTATCGATGTATCGATGTATCGATGTATCGATGTCTCTATGTCTCGATGTGTCGATGTGTCAATGTATCAATGTATCGATGTATCGATGTATCAATGTATCGATGTATCGATGTATCGATGTATCGATGTATCGATGTATCGATGTATCGATGTATCGATGTATCGATGTATCGATGTCTCGATGTGTCGATGTATCGATGTCTCGATGTGTCGATGTATCGATGTATCGATGTATCGATGTATCGATGTATCGATGTATCGATGTATCGATGTATCGATGTATCGATGTATCGATGTATCGATGTATCGATGTATCGATGTATCGATGTATCGATGTATCGATGTATCGATGTATCGATGTATCGATGTCCTGATGTTTTGATGTATCGATGTATCGATGTATCGATGTATCGATGTATCGATGTATCGATGTATCGATCTATCGATCTATCGATGTATCGATGTATCGATGTATCGATGTATCGATGTATCGATGTATCGATGTATCGATGTATAGATGTATGGATGTATAGATGTATAGATGTATAGATGTATAGATGTATAGATATATAGATGTATTGATGTATCGATGTATTGATGAATCGATGTCTCGATGTCTCGATGTCTCGATGTGTCGATGTATCGATGTATCGATGTAACGATGTCCCGATGTATCGATTTCCCGATGTATCGATGTATCGATGTATCGATGTATCGATGTATAGGTGTATCGATGTATCGATGTCCCGATGTATCGATTTCCCGATGTATCGATGTATCGATGTATCGATGTATAGGTGTATCGATGTATCGATGTATCGATATATATATATGTATAGATGTATCGATGTATCGATGTATCGATGTATCGATGTATAGATGTATAGATGTATAGATGTATAGATGTATCGATGTATCGATGTATCGAATTATCGATGTATCGATGTATCGATATATATATATGTATAGATGTATCGATGTATCGATGTATCGATGTATCGATGTATCGATGTATCGATGTATAGATGTATAGATGTATAGATGTATAGATGTATCGATGTATCGATGTATCGATGTATCGATGTATCGATGTATCGATGTATCAATGTATCGATGTATCGATGTCTCGATGTGTCGATGTCTCGATGTCTCGATGTGTCGATGTATCGATGTATCGATGTATCGATGTATCGATGTATCGATGTATCGATGTATCGATGTATCGATGTATCGATGTATCGATGTATCGATGTATCGATGTATCGATGTATCGATGTATCGATGTATCGATCTATCGATGTATCGATATATATATGTATAGATGTATCGATGTATAGATGTATAGATGTATCAATGTATCGATGTATAGGTGTATCGATGTATAGGTGTATCGATGTATAGATGTATCGATGTATAGATGTATAGATGTATAGATGTATAGATGTATAGATGTATAGATGTATCGATGTATCGATGTATCGATGTATAGATCTATCGATGTATCGATCTATCGATGTATCGATGTCTCGATGTATGGATGTCTCGATGTATGGATGTCTCGATGTATCGATGTATCGATGTATCGATGTATCGATGAATCGATGTATCGATGTATCGATGTATAGATGTATCGATGTATCGATGTATCGATGTATCGATGTATCAATATATATATGTATAGATGTATCGATGTATAGATGTATCGATGTATTTATGTATCGATGTATCGTAGTATGGTAGTATCGATGTATCGATGTTCGATGTATCGATGTTTCGATGTATCGATGTTTCGATGTATCGATGTATCGATATATATATGTATAGATGTATCGATGTATAGATGTATAGATGTATCAATGTATCGATGTATAGGTGTATCGATGTATAGGTGTATCGATGTATAGATGTATCGATGTATAGATGTATCGATATATAGATGTATAGATGTATAGATGTATAGATGTATAGATGTATAGATGTATAGATGTATCGATGTATCGATGTATCGATGTATCGATGTATCGATGTATCGATGTATCGATGTATCGATGTATCGATGTATCGATGTATCGATGTATAGATGTATCGATGTATAGATGTATAGATGTATAGATGTATAGATGTATAGATGTATAGATGTATAGATGTATAGATGTATAGATGTATAGATGTATCGATGTTTAGATGTATCGATGTATAGATGTATAGATGTATAGATGTATAGATGTATCGATATATAGATGTATAGATGTATAGATGTATAGATGTATAGATGTATAGATGTATAGATGTATAGATGTATCGATGTATCGATGTATCGATGTATCGATGTATCGATGTATCGATGTATAGATGTATCGATGTATAGATGTATAGATGTATAGATGTATAGATGTATAGATGTATAGATGTATAGATGTATAGATGTATAGATGTATAGATGTATCGATGTATAGATGTATCGATGTATCGATGTATCGATGTATCGATGTATCGATGTATCGATGTATCGATGTCTCGATGTCTCGATGTGTCGATGTCTCGATGTCTCGATGTGTCGATGTATCGATGTATCGATGTATCGATGTATAGGTGTATCGATGTATCGATGTATCGATGTATAGATGTATCGATGTATAGATGTATAGATGTATAGATGTATAGATGTATAGATGCATAGATGTATAGATGTATCGATGTATAGATGTATCGATGTATCGATGTATCGATGTATCGATGTATCGATGTCTCGATGTCTCGATGTGTCGATGCCTCGATGTCTCGATGTGTCGATGTATCGATGTATCGATGTATCGATGTATAGGTGTATCGATGTATCGATGTATCGATGTATCGATGTATCGATGTATCGATGTATCGATGTATCGATGTATCGATGTATGAATGTCTCGATGTATCGATGTATCGATGTATCGATGTATAGGTGTATCGATGTATCGATGTATCGATGTATCGATGTATCGATGTATCGATGTATCGATGTATCGATGTATCGATATATATATGTATAGATGTGTCGATGTATCGATGTATCGATGTATCGATGTATCGATGTCTCGATGTGTCGATGTCTCGATGTGTCGATGTGTCGATGTGTCGATGTATCGATGTATCGACGTATCGATGTATCGATTTATCGATGTATCGATGTATCGATGTATCCATGTATCGATGTATCCATGTATCGATGTATCGATGTATCGATGTATCGATGTATCGATGTCTCGATGTGTCGATGTTTAGATGTGTCGATGTGTCGATGTATCGATGTATCGATGTATCGATGTATCGATATATATATGTATAGATGTGTCGATGTATCGATGTATCGATGTATCGATGTATCGATGTCTCGATGTGTCGATGTCTCGATGTGTCGATGTGTCGATGTGTCGATGTATCGATGTATCGATGTATCGATGTGTCGATGTGTCGATGTCTCGATGTGTCGATGTGTCGATGTATCGATGTATAGATGTATCGATGTATAGATGTATAGATGTATAGATGTATAGATGTATAGATGTATCGATGTATCGATGTATCGATGTATCGATGTATCGATGTATCGATGTATCGATGTATAGATGTATCGATGTATAGATGTATAGATGTATAGATGTATAGATGTATAGATGTATAGATGTATAGATGTATCGATGTATAGATGTATCGATGTATCGATGTATCGATGTATCGATGTATCGATGTATCGATGTATCGATGTCTCGATGTCTCGATGTGTCGATGTCTCGATGTCTCGATGTGTCGATGTATCGATGTATCGATGTATCGATGTATAGGTGTATCGATGTATCGATGTATCGATGTATCGATGTATCGATGTATCGATGTATCGATGTATCGATGTATCGATGTATGAATGTCTCGATGTATCGATGTATCGATGTATAGGTGTATCGATGTATCGATGTATCGATGTATCGATGTATCGATGTATCGATATATATATGTATAGATGTGTCGATGTATCGATGTATCGATGTATCGATGTATCGATGTCTCGATGTGTCGATGTCTCGATGTGTCGATGTGTCGATGTGTCGATGTATCGATGTATCGATGTATCGATGTATCGATGTATCGATGTATCGATGTATAGATGTATAGATGTATAGATGTATCGATGTATCGATGTATCAATAAATCGATGTCTCGATGTCTTGATGTGTCGATGTGTCGATGTATCGATGTATCGATGTATCGATGTATCGATATATATATGTATAGATGTGTCGATGTATCGATGTATCGATGTATCGATGTATCGATGTCTCGATGTGTCGATGTCTCGATGTGTCGATGTGTCGATGTATCGATGTATCGATGTGTCGATGTCTCGATGTGTCGATGTCTCGATGTGTCGATGTGTCGATGTATCGATGTATAGATGTATCGATGTATAGATGTATAGATGTATAGATGTATAGATGTATCGATGTATCGATGTATCGATGTATCGATGTATCGATGTATCGATGTATCGATGTATCGATGTAACGATGTATCGATGTATAGATGTATCGATGTATAGATGTATAGATGTATAGATGTATAGATGTATAGATGTATAGATGTATAGATGTATAGATGTATAGATGTATCGATGTATCGATGTATCGATGTATCGATGTATCGATGTATCGATGTATCGATGTATCGATGTATCGATGTATCGATGTATCGATGTATCGATGTATAGATGTATCGATGTATCGATGTATAGATGTATCGATGTATAGATGTATATATCAACATTACATAGTGCAATACGTACATATTTTGATTGCACATCATAATAAACAATGAATTGCGACAAGTGCAATAAATGTCTTGGTGATAAGGATGCTATGAGATGCGCGGGATGTAATATCTGTTTGCATTATCAATGTGCAAACCTATCCGAATCTGATTTTAAAAAGATATTACCCATGAATAAAATGAAATGGAAATGTTCTACGTGCAAAAACAAAAAACTTGGCATGTCGACCGTCGCCGGGCTTGGTACACCTGTGTTACAGAATGTGCCTCCATCGTCTATATTAAATGTAGACACTCAAGCTTTTACTGAGTACTTTGATGCTAAATTTGATAGCCTGCGGCAGCAATGGAAGGATGATCTGCACGCTGCCATCAAGGATATCTCAAAATCATTTAAAGAGGATATTGAGAGGCTTGAGAAACGATTGGACTCAACGGAACAGCGAATCGGGGAACTGGAGCGGGTGTGTGAAGCCAGTTCTGCATTTGATGGCTCTGCCGCTGCTACTTTATCGCAGGAGAATAGTGAGTTGCGTGCTGATCTTGAAAAACTACATACCAGGTTTGATGACCTTGACCAGGCTTCTCGGAACTGTAATGTTGAGATACAAAATATCCCTGAAAAGAAAGCTGAAAACCTCATTCATTTGTCCATCGAGCTTGGTAAACTGATCGGCGTAAAAATCGAAGAACGGGATATCAGAGCCGTGCACCGGGTGGCCCCCGGAGTGCCCAGCGATCGGCCCAAAAACATCGTGCTGCAATTGTGCACCCGGCGCCTACGGGATGACGTGGTTGCGGCTGCGCGCGTGCGCCGCACGCTCACTACTAACCAGCTGTTGGGCGGCGTTGCATCGACTGCTGCCGCTGCTACGCAAAACACGCGGTTCTACGTGAACGAGCATTTAACTCTGAACAATAAAATCTTGTTCAGCAACACTCGTCAGAAAGCCAAGGCCAAGGGGTACAAATTTGTATGGATTAAGAATAGCTGTATACTGCTTAGAAAAAACGACGACTCACGCGTTATTCGTATTCGCTGCAATGATGATTTGAGTAGAATATGACTATCGAATTTTTGTATTATGTGCTCTTGTTTGTTGCTATATAATGATAAAACTAATTTTATTCCTTTAAGTATTAATTATAATCTTTTATATATGTTACTGATGTTGCGGTGTGCTAAAACAATGTCTATACTGTCTAGAAAAGATATGTCTTACATTTTTTATTGTTATCTTTCTAAAAATGATCTTTAACAAAAATCTCTCAATTTTATATCAAAACTGTGGTGGTCTTAAAACAAAACTCAGCGAACTAAAATTAAATTTAATGATATCTAGTTATGATGTCATAGTTCTTGTTGAGACGTGGTTATCTGACATAATTCTGGACTCGGAGCTTCACACAGATGGGTACTCGTTGTTTCGTAAGGACCGTAATTTGGCGTTGACCAATAAAAGGGGAGGTGGGGGTGTGGTGGTACTTGTAAAAAAAACGATAAATGTCGTAAGAAGGCCTGATTTGGAGGCGAGTGACTTAGAAGAAATTTACATACAATTCCCATTGCCCCCTGGATTACTGTTGTGTGCATGCTACATACCTCCAGCATCTAAGACTTCAGTTTATGATAAATATTTTTATAAGCTTCACGATATCTACTCTAATACGACTTTTTCCAATTACATTTTGATAGGGGACTTTAACCTGCCTTACCTGAAATGGATAGATTCTTCATCACTGCATCCGACGGTTTCTGGTACGGAGACATCTAAGCTCTTAACTTATACTATGGCTTTCATGGACTTAAAACAATTTAATACTGTTGTAAATGAAAATGGTAGAACGCTTGATTTAATCTTGAGCACTCTTTCTGATTGTCTGGTCAGTGCTTCAAATGACCCCCTTTTAAATGCAGCTCCTCACCATCCTCCGCTTGACATCCGGTGTCCTTTGGTATATTCAAATTGTATGCCTGATATATTAAAGAATAAAAGGAACTTCTTTAGAGGTAACTATGGGCAAATATATCAGGCAATTTCAAGTGTAAATTGGTCTTTACTTTTATGTTCTCTGAGTTGTGAAGATGCAGTTGATAGCTTTTATGAACACGTAAACAATATTATTGAACTACATGTACCGCTCGTTAAAATAAAACCGCGGGTATATCCTGTATGGTTCTCAAAATGTTTGATTAGCACCCTTAGACGTAAAATAAAAATATGGCAAAAATGGAAAACTTACCATTTATTGCGAGACTATCAAGAGTTCTGTCTGTTACGGAGGCGCACTAAAAAGTTGCTTAAGAGCTGCTATAATAAATATTTGGAAAATGTTGAGGTGTCTATGAAAGACAACATTAAATACTTTTGGAAATACACTAATGACTTGAAGGAAACGGACGCAGCTTTTCCTCGGATCATGAGGTTGCAGGATGTCACATCAGACGACCCAAACGTTGTGACTGAGATGTTTTCAGGTTATTTCAAATCAGTTTTTGAGCCTAATTTTTCCGTGGCGCACAATGTAACGCAATGCAATGTCATCATAAATACTTTTGATGACAGTGTATCTAATAGCTCGGATTATTTAAATAATATAGTTTTAACAACACGGGAAATACACTTAGCTCTTAAGAATATTGACCCCAACAAAGGATCTGGTCCTGATGGGATAAGTCCAGTATTCTTAAAGAGAACATGCGACACTTTATCGGCTCCACTAGAAATAATTTTTAATAAATGTCTGTCTTCCGGAACCTTTCCTAGTCTATGGAAGAAAGCTTACATAACACCAGTCTTTAAATCTGGCTCTAAGAGCAACGTGGAGGATTACCGACCGATATCTATTCTTTCCGCTATAGCGAAAATTTTTGAAAAATTAATACATCACCACATGTACTCGCATCTAAAACATGTAATTATAGAAGAACAACATGGTTTCTTCAGTGGCAGATCTACTTTAACTAATCTTCTTGTCTTCAGTGATTATCTTTTTAAAGGTTTAGATCATAAGTACCAAATTGAAACTATATATACAGATTTTAAAAAAGCTTTTGATAAAGTAGATCATTTACTGCTTCTTAAAAAATTGCTATACAATGGTATCGGGGGTAATCTCCTGCGTTGGTTATCATCTTACTTGGACGGTCGTGTGCAGTCGGTGGTTGTGAATGGTCATATGTCTTCTCCCGTTATAGTCACGTCTGGTGTTCCTCAAGGATCAATTCTAGGACCTCTACTATTTATAGTTTTCATAAATGACATATCGTCTTGCTTTAAGTTTTGCAAGTTTTTGTTATATGCGGACGATTTGAAAATATTTTCCAACGTAGCAAACCAAAACGATGTTGGCTTGATGCAGGGCGATTTGGATAAATTCCATGAATATTGTACAACTAACAAACTCCACTTAGCTCTCAACAAGTGCAAACACATAAGATTCACCAAGAAACTTAACTTAATAAACACAAAATTTGAACTTGGGGGACAAAGTCTGGATACAGTAACTACTATTCGTGATCTTGGTTTATATCTCGATACTAAACTTACACTTGACATGCACGTAGAGTCTATATTGAGGAAAGCGTACCGTATGCTGGGGTTCATCGTTCGGATAACTAAACCATTTAAGCATCAGAGTTCAATAATTTGTCTATACCAAAGTTTGGTAAGGCCTCATCTCGAGTATGCGTCTCCTGTCTGGAACCCATTCTATCAAACTTACGATAGTAAAATTGAAATGGTCCAAAAAAAATTTCTTCGTACCCTCAACTACCGAATGCGTCGTCCTCGATGTTCATACAGTGAACTTTTAATAAGATATAAAATGCTGTCATTACATAATCGACGCTCCATAGCGGACGCACTTACTCTTCGGAGTATCTGCGTTGGCGACGTAGATTCCCCTCATTTACTCTCTAGTGTGAGTTTCCGAGTGCCACCCAAACCTACACGGTCAAAAGACTTGTTTCATGTCCCGATAGCCAGAACCAATATCGGTGAACGTGCGCCTCTCCACAGAATTTGTGCTCTTCACAATAATAAATTAAATGATTTAGACATGTTTTCGTGCTCTCGCGGCATTTATCGTAATAGGCTTGAGCGCGTGTTTGGGGAGGGCTCTGTGTAGCTGTGCTGCGGATTCTTCCTGTGTGGCCTATTTTGCTTTGCATCTTCAATAGCCTGGTGATTCCGGGTTGGCTGTTGGCATGTGATGGCATGGGGCTGTCCCTGAATAATTAGCGCAGATTGCATTCGTACTGCGCAGACTTTGCTTTACTTGAACATTTTAATTTAATTTTTAACAAATTGTTTATTACTTAATTAGATTTAGCCATACAGTGTAAACTTTAAAATTCCTTTTATGTTCTTAGTGAGACTATGTAAGGGAACAAATGTAATTAAATTTGTATACTTATATTACCTGTACTTAATATGCCTTTTGTTACTGTTTGTCTCCAATAAAGTAAATAAATAAATAAATAAATAAATGTATAGATGTATAGATGTATAGATGTATCGATGTTTAGATGTATCGATGTATAGATGTATAGATGTATAGATGTATAGATGTATAGATGTATCGATATATAGATGTATAGATGTATAGATGTATAGATGTATAGATGTATAGATGTATCGATGTATCGATGTATCGATGTATCGATGTATCGATGTATCGATGTATAGATGTATCGATGTATAGATGTATAGATGTATAGATGTATAGATGTATAGATGTATAGATGTATAGATGTATCAATGTATAGATGTATCGATGTATCGATGTATCGATGTATCGATGTATCGATGTATCGATGTATCGATGTCTCGATGTCTCGATGTGTCGATGTCTCGATGTCTCGATGTGTCGATGTATCGATGTATCGATGTATAGGTGTATCGATGTATCGATGTATCGATGTATCGATGTATCGATGTATCGATGTATCGATGTATCGATGTATCGATGTATGAATGTCTCGATGTATCGATGTATCGATGTATCGATGTATCGATGTATCGATATATATATGTATAGATGTGTCGATGTATCGATGTATCGATGTATCGATGTATCGATGTCTCGATGTGTCGATGTGTCGATGTGTCGATGTATCGATGTATCGATGTATCGATGTATCGATTTATCGATGTATCGATATATCGATGTATCCATGTATCGATGTATCGATGTATCGATGTATCGGTGTATCGATGTATCGATGTCTCGATGTGTCGATGTCTCGATGTGTCGATGTGTCGATGTATCGATGTATAGATGTATCGATGTATAGATGTATAGATGTATAGATGTATCGATGTATAGATGTATAGATGTATCGATGTATCGATGTATAGATGTATCGATGTATAGATGTATCGATGTATCGATGTATCGATGTATCGATGTATCGATGAATCGATGTATCGATATATCGATGTAAAGATGTATCGATGTATCGATGTATAAATGTATCGATGTATAGATGTATAGATGTATCGATGTATCGATGTGTCGATGTGTCGATGTATCGATGTATCGATGTATCGATGTATCGATGTCTCGATAAGTCGATGTATCGATGTATCGATGTATCGATGTATAGGTGTATCGATGTATCGATGTATCGATGTATCGATGTATCGATGTATCGATGTATAAATGTATCGATGTATCGATGTTTTGATGTATCGATGTATCGATGTATCGATGTATCGATGTATCGATGTATCGATGTATCGATGTATCGATGTCTCGATGTCTCGATGTGTCGATGTGTCGATGTATCAATGTATCGATGTATCGATGTATCGATGTATCAATGTATCGATGTCCTGATGTTTTGATGTATCGATGTATCGATGTATCGATGTATGGATGTCTCGATTGTATCGATGTATCGATGTATCGATGTATCGATGTATCGATGTCTCGACGTCTCGATGTGTCGATGTGTCGATGTATCAATGTATCGATGTATCGATGTATCAATGTATCGATGTCCTGATGTTTTGATGTATCGATGTATCGATGTATCGATGTATCGATGTATCGATGTATCGATCTATCGATCTATCGATGTATCGATGTATCGATGTATCGATGTATCTATGTATCGATGTATCGATGTATCTATGTATCGATGTATCGATGTATCGATGTATCGATGTATCGATGTATCGATGTATAGATGTATGGATGTACAGATGTTTAGATGTATAGATATATAGATGTATTGATGTATCGATGTATTGATGAATCGATGTCTCGATGTCTCGATGTCTCGATGTGTCGATGTATCGATGTATCGATGTAACGATGTAACGATGTCCCGATGTATCGATTTCCCGATGTATCGATGTATCGATGTATCGATGTATAGGTGTATCGATGTATCGATGTATCGATGTATCGATGTATCGATGTCTCGATGTGTCGATGTATCGAATTATCGATGTATCGATGTATCGATATATATATATGTATGGATGTATCGATGTATCGATGTATCGATGTATAGATGTATAGATGTATAGATGTATAGATGTATCGATGTATCGATGTATCGATGTATCGATGTATCGATGTATCGATGTATCGATGTCTCGATGTGTCGATGTCTCGATGTCTCGATGTGTCGATGTATCGATGTATCGATGTATCGATGTATCGATGTATCGATGTATCGATGTATCGATGTATCGATGTATCGATGTATCGATGTATCGATGTATCGATCTATCGATGTATCGATGTATCGATCTATCGATGTATCGATATATATATGTATAGATGTATCGATGTATAGATGTATAGATGTATCAATGTATCGATGTATAGGTGTATCGATGTATAGGTGTATTGATGTATAGATGTATCGATGTATAGATGTATCGATATATAGATGTATAGATGTATAGATGTATAGATGTATAGATGTATAGATGTATAGATGTATAGATGTATAGATGTATAGATGTATAGATGTATAGATGTATCGATGTATCGATGTATAGATCTATCGATGTATCGATCTATCGATGTATCGATGTCTCGATGTATGGATGTCTCGATGTATGGATGTCTCGATGAATCGATGTATCGATGAATCGATGTATCGATGTATAGATGTATCGATTTATCGATGTATCGATGTATCGATGTATCGATGTATCGATGTATCAATATATATATGTATAGATGTATCGATGTATAGATGTATCGATGTATCTATGTATCGATGTATCGTAGTATGGTAGTATCGATGTTTCGATGTTTCGATGTATCGATGTTTCGATGTATCGATGTTTCGACGTATCGATGTATCGATATATATATGTATAGATGTATCGATGTATAGATGTATAGATGTATCAATGTATCGATGTATAGGTGTATCGATGTATAGATGTATCGATGTATAGATGTATCGATGTATAGATGTATCGATATATAGATGTATAGATGTATAGATGTATAGATGTATAGATGTATAGATGTATAGATGTATCGATGTATCGATGTATCGATGTATCGATGTATCGATGTATCGATGTATCGATGTATCGATGTATCGATGTATAGATGTATCGATGTATAGATGTATCGATGTATAGATGTATAGATGTATAGATGTATCGATGTATAGATGTATAGATGTATAGATGTATAGATGTATAGATGTATAGATGTATCGATGTATAGATGTATCGATGTATCGATGTCTCGATGTCTCGATGTCTCGATGTCTCGATGTATCGATGTATCGATGTAACGATGTCCCGATGTATCGATTTCCCGATGTATCGATGTATCGATGTATCGATGTATAGGTGTATCGATGTATCGATGTATCGATGTATCGATGTATCGATGTCTCGATGTGTCGATGTATCGAATTATCGATGTATCGATGTATCGATATATATATATGTATAGATGTATCGATGTATCGATGTATCGATGTATCGATGTATCGATGTATAGATGTATAGATGTATAGATGTATAGATGTATCGATGTATCGATGTATCGATGTATCGATGTATCGATGTATCGATGTATCGATGTATCGATGTATCGATGTATAGATGTATCGATGTATCGATGTATAGATGTATCGATGTATAGATGTATAGATGTATAGATGTATAGATGTATAGATGTATAGATGTATCGATGTATAGATGTATCGATGTATCGATGTATAGATGTATCGATGTATCGATGTATCGATGTATCGATGTATCGATGTATATATGTTTCGATGTATCGATGTATCGATGTATAGATGTATCGATATATAGATGTATAAATGTATAGATGTATAGATGTAAAGATGTATAGATGTATAGATGTATAGATGTATAAATGTATAGATGTATAGATGTATAGATGTATAGATGTATAGATGTATCGATGTATCGATGTATCGATGTATCGATGTATCGATGTATCGATGTATCGATGTATCGATGTATCGATATATATATGTATAGATGTATCGATGTATAGATGTATAGATGTATCAATGTATCGATGTATAGGTGTATCGATGTATAGATGTATCAATGTATCGATGTATCGATGTATAGATGTTTCGATGTATCGATGTATCGATGTATCGATGTATCGATGTATCGTAGTATCGATGTATCGATGTATCGATGTATGAATGTCTCGATGTATCGATGTATCGATGTATAGGTGTATCGATGTATCAATGTATCGATGTATCGATGTATCGATGTCTCGATGTGTCGATGTCTCGATGTGTCGATGTGTCGATGTGTCGATGTATCGATGTATCGATGTATCGATGTATCGATGTATCGATTTATCGATGTATCGATGTATCGATGTATCCATGTATCGATGTATCGATGTATCGATGTATCGATGTATAAATGTATCGATGTATAGATGTATAGATGTATCGATGTATCGATGTGTCGATGTGTCGATGTATCGATGTATCATGTATCGATGTATCGATGTATCGATGTATCGATGTATCGATGTATCGATGTATAAATGTATCGATGTATCGATGTTTTGATGTATCGATGTATCGATGTGTCGATGTCTCGATGTCTCGATGTGTCGATGTATCGATGTATCGATGTATCGATGTATAGGTGTATCGATGTATCGATGTATCGATGTATCGATGTATCGATGTATCGATGTATCGATGTATCGATGTATCGATGTATCGATGTATCGATGTATCGATGTATCGATGTATCGATGTATCGATGTATGAATGTCTCGATGTATCGATGTATCGATGTATAGGTGTATCGATGTATCGATGTATCGATGTATCGATGTATCGATGTATCGATGTATCGATGTATCGATGTATAGATGTATCGATGTATAGATGTATAGATGTATAGATGTATAGATGTATAGATGTATAGATGTATAGATGTATAGATGTATAGATGTATCGATGTATAGATGTATCGATGTATCGATGTATCGATGTATCGATGTAACGATGTATCGATGTATAGATGTATCGATGTATAGATGTATAGATGTATAGATGTATAGATGTATAGATGTATAGATGTATAGATGTATAGATGTATAGATGTATAGATGTATTGATGAATCGATGTCTCGATGTCTCGATGTCTCGATGTGTCGATGTATCGATGTATCGATGTAACGATGTCCCGATGTATCGATTTCTCGATGTATCGATGTATAGATGTATCGATGTATAGGTGTATCGATGTATCGATGTATCGATGTATCGATGTATCGATGTCTCGATGTGTCGATGTATCGAATTATCGATGTATCGATGTATCGATATATATATATGCATAGATGTATCAATGTATCGATGTATCGATGTATCGATGTATCGATGTCTCGATGTGTCGATGTATCGAATTATCTATGTATCGATGTATCGATATATATATGTATAGATGTATCGATGTATCGATGTATAGATGTATAGATGTATAGATGTATCGATGTATCGATGTATCGATGTATCGATGTATCGATGTATCGATGTATGAATGTCTCGATGTATCGATGTATCGATGTATCGATGTATCGATATATATATGTATAGATGTGTCGATGTATCGATGTATCGATGTATCGATGTATCGATGTCTCGATGTGTCGATGTGTCGATGTGTCGATGTATCGATGTATCGATGTATCGATGTATCGATTTATCGATGTATCGATGTATCGATGTATCCATGTATCGATGTATCGATGTATCGATGTATCGATGTATCGATGTCTCGATGTGTCGATGTCTCGATGTGTCGATGTGTCGATGTATCGATGTATAGATGTATCGATGTATAGATGTATAGATGTATCGATGTATAGATGTATCGATGTATCGATGTATAGATGTATTGATGTATAGATGTATCGATGTATCGATGTATCGATGTATCGATGAATCGATGTATCGATATATCGATGTAAAGATGTATCGATGTATCGATGTATAAATGTATCGATGTATAGATGTATAGATGTATCGATGTATCGATGTGTCGATGTGTCGATGTATCGATGTATCGATGTATCGATGTATCGATGTCTCGATAAGTCGATGTATCGATGTATCGATGTATCGATGTATAGGTGTATCGATGTATCGATGTATCGATGTATCGATGTATCGATGTATCGATGTATAAATGTATCGATGTATCGATGTTTTGATGTATCGATGTATCGATGTATCGATGTATCGATGTATCGATGTATCGATGTATCGATGTATCGATGTATCGATGTCTCGATGTCTCGATGTGTCGATGTGTCGATGTATCAATGTATCGATGTATCAATGTATCGATGTCCTGATGTTTTGATGTATCGATGTATCGATGTATCGATGTATCGATGTATGGATGTCTCGATTGTATCGGTGTATCGATGTATCGATGTATCGATGTATCGATGTATCGATGTCTCGACGTCTCGATGTGTCGATGTGTCGATGTATCAATGTATCGATGTATCGATGTATCAATGTATCGATGTCCTGATGTTTTGATGTATCGATGTATCGATGTATCGATGTATCGATGTATCGATGTATCGATCTATCGATCTATCGATGTATCGATGTATCGATGTATCGATGTATCTATGTATCGATGTATCGATGTATCTATGTATCGATGTATCGATGTATCGATGTATCGATGTATCGATGTATCGATGTATAGATGTATGGATGTATAGATGTTTAGATGTATAGATGTATAGATATATAGATGTATTGATGTATCGATGTATTGATGAATCGATGTCTCGATGTCTCGATGTCTCGATGTGTCGATGTATCGATGTATCGATGTAACGATGTAACGATGTCCCGATGTATCGATTTCCCGATGTATCGATGTATCGATGTATCGATGTATAGGTGTATCGATGTATCGATGTATCGATGTATCGATGTATCGATGTATCGATGTATCGATGTATCGATGTCTCGATGTGTCGATGTATCGAATTATCGATGTATCGATGTATCGATATATATATATGTATAGATGTATCGATGTATCGATGTATCGATGTATAGATGTATAGATGTATAGATGTATAGATGTATAGATGTATCGATGTATCGATGTATCGATGTATCGATGTATCGATGTATCGATGTATCGATGTATCGATGTATCGATGTCTCGATGTGTCGATGTCTCGATGTCTCGATGTGTCGATGTATCGATGTATCGATGTATCGATGTATCGATGTATCGATGTATCGATGTATCGATGTATCGATGTATCGATGTATCGATGTATCGATGTATCGATGTATCGATGTATCGATCTATCGATGTATCGATATATATATGTATAGATGTATCGATGTATAGATGTATAGATGTATCAATGTATCGATGTATAGGTGTATCGATGTATAGGTGTATTGATGTATAGATGTATCGATGTATAGATGTATCGATATATAGATGTATAGATGTATAGATGTATAGATGTATAGATGTATAGATGTATAGATGTATAGATGTATAGATGTATCGATGTATCGATGTATAGATCTATCGATGTATCGATCTATCGATGTATCGATGTCTCGATGTATGGATGTCTCGATGTATGGATGTCTCGATGAATCGATGTATCGATGAATCGATGTATCGATGTATAGATGTATCGATTTATCGATGTATCGATGTATCGATGTATCGATGTATCGATGTATCAATATATATATGTATAGATGTATCGATGTATAGATGTATCGATGTATCTATGTATCGATGTATCGTAGTATGGTAGTATCGATGTTTCGATGTTTCGATGTATCGATGTTTCGATGTATCGATGTTTCGACGTATCGATGTATCGATATATATATGTATAGATGTATCGATGTATAGATGTATAGATGTATCAATGTATCGATGTATAGGTGTATCGATGTATAGATGTATCGATGTATAGATGTATCGATGTATAGATGTATCGATATATAGATGTATAGATGTATAGATGTATAGATGTATAGATGTATAGATGTATAGATGTATCGATGTATCGATGTATCGATGTATCGATGTATCGATGTATCGATGTATCGATGTATCGATGTATCGATGTATAGATGTATAGATGTATAGATGTATAGATGTATAGATGTATAGATGTATAGATGTATAGATGTATAGATGTATCGATGTATCGATGTATCGATGTATCGATGTATCGATGTATCGATGTATCGATGTATCGATGTATCGATGTATCGATGTATCGATGTATCGATGTATCGATGTATAGATGTATCGATGTATCGATGTATAGATGTATCGATGTATAGATGTATATATCAACATTACATAGTGCAATACGTACATATTTTGATTGCACATCATAATAAACAATGAATTGCGACAAGTGCAATAAATGTCTTGGTGATAAGGATGCTATGAGATGCGCGGGATGTAATATCTGTTTGCATTATCAATGTGCAAACCTATCCGAATCTGATTTTAAAAAGATATTACCCATGAATAAAATGAAATGGAAATGTTCTACGTGCAAAAACAAAAAACTTGGCATGTCGACCGTCGCCGGGCTTGGTACACCTGTGTTACAGAATGTGCCTCCATCGTCTATATTAAATGTAGACACTCAAGCTTTTACTGAGTACTTTGATGCTAAATTTGATAGCCTGCGGCAGCAATGGAAGGATGATCTGCACGCTGCCATCAAGGATATCTCAAAATCATTTAAAGAGGATATTGAGAGGCTTGAGAAACGATTGGACTCAACGGAACAGCGAATCGGGGAACTGGAGCGGGTGTGTGAAGCCAGTTCTGCATTTGATGGCTCTGCCGCTGCTACTTTATCGCAGGAGAATAGTGAGTTGCGTGCTGATCTTGAAAAACTACATACCAGGTTTGATGACCTTGACCAGGCTTCTCGGAACTGTAATGTTGAGATACAAAATATCCCTGAAAAGAAAGCTGAAAACCTCATTCATTTGTCCATCGAGCTTGGTAAACTGATCGGCGTAAAAATCGAAGAACGGGATATCAGAGCCGTGCACCGGGTGGCCCCCGGAGTGCCCAGCGATCGGCCCAAAAACATCGTGCTGCAATTGTGCACCCGGCGCCTACGGGATGACGTGGTTGCGGCTGCGCGCGTGCGCCGCACGCTCACTACTAACCAGCTGTTGGGCGGCGTTGCATCGACTGCTGCCGCTGCTACGCAAAACACGCGGTTCTACGTGAACGAGCATTTAACTCTGAACAATAAAATCTTGTTCAGCAACACTCGTCAGAAAGCCAAGGCCAAGGGGTACAAATTTGTATGGATTAAGAATAGCTGTATACTGCTTAGAAAAAACGACGACTCACGCGTTATTCGTATTCGCTGCAATGATGATTTGAGTAGAATATGACTATCGAATTTTTGTATTATGTGCTCTTGTTTGTTGCTATATAATGATAAAACTAATTTTATTCCTTTAAGTATTAATTATAATCTTTTATATATGTTACTGATGTTGCGGTGTGCTAAAACAATGTCTATACTGTCTAGAAAAGATATGTCTTACATTTTTTATTGTTATCTTTCTAAAAATGATCTTTAACAAAAATCTCTCAATTTTATATCAAAACTGTGGTGGTCTTAAAACAAAACTCAGCGAACTAAAATTAAATTTAATGATATCTAGTTATGATGTCATAGTTCTTGTTGAGACGTGGTTATCTGACATAATTCTGGACTCGGAGCTTCACACAGATGGGTACTCGTTGTTTCGTAAGGACCGTAATTTGGCGTTGACCAATAAAAGGGGAGGTGGGGGTGTGGTGGTACTTGTAAAAAAAACGATAAATGTCGTAAGAAGGCCTGATTTGGAGGCGAGTGACTTAGAAGAAATTTACATACAATTCCCATTGCCCCCTGGATTACTGTTGTGTGCATGCTACATACCTCCAGCATCTAAGACTTCAGTTTATGATAAATATTTTTATAAGCTTCACGATATCTACTCTAATACGACTTTTTCCAATTACATTTTGATAGGGGACTTTAACCTGCCTTACCTGAAATGGATAGATTCTTCATCACTGCATCCGACGGTTTCTGGTACGGAGACATCTAAGCTCTTAACTTATACTATGGCTTTCATGGACTTAAAACAATTTAATACTGTTGTAAATGAAAATGGTAGAACGCTTGATTTAATCTTGAGCACTCTTTCTGATTGTCTGGTCAGTGCTTCAAATGACCCCCTTTTAAATGCAGCTCCTCACCATCCTCCGCTTGACATCCGGTGTCCTTTGGTATATTCAAATTGTATGCCTGATATATTAAAGAATAAAAGGAACTTCTTTAGAGGTAACTATGGGCAAATATATCAGGCAATTTCAAGTGTAAATTGGTCTTTACTTTTATGTTCTCTGAGTTGTGAAGATGCAGTTGATAGCTTTTATGAACACGTAAACAATATTATTGAACTACATGTACCGCTCGTTAAAATAAAACCGCGGGTATATCCTGTATGGTTCTCAAAATGTTTGATTAGCACCCTTAGACGTAAAATAAAAATATGGCAAAAATGGAAAACTTACCATTTATTGCGAGACTATCAAGAGTTCTGTCTGTTACGGAGGCGCACTAAAAAGTTGCTTAAGAGCTGCTATAATAAATATTTGGAAAATGTTGAGGTGTCTATGAAAGACAACATTAAATACTTTTGGAAATACACTAATGACTTGAAGGAAACGGACGCAGCTTTTCCTCGGATCATGAGGTTGCAGGATGTCACATCAGACGACCCAAACGTTGTGACTGAGATGTTTTCAGGTTATTTCAAATCAGTTTTTGAGCCTAATTTTTCCGTGGCGCACAATGTAACGCAATGCAATGTCATCATAAATACTTTTGATGACAGTGTATCTAATAGCTCGGATTATTTAAATAATATAGTTTTAACAACACGGGAAATACACTTAGCTCTTAAGAATATTGACCCCAACAAAGGATCTGGTCCTGAAGGGATAAGTCCAGTATTCTTAAAGAGAACATGCGACACTTTATCGGCTCCACTAGAAATAATTTTTAATAAATGTCTGTCTTCCGGAACCTTTCCTAGTCTATGGAAGAAAGCTTACATAACACCAGTCTTTAAATCTGGCTCTAAGAGCAACGTGGAGGATTACCGACCGATATCTATTCTTTCCGCTATAGCGAAAATTTTTGAAAAATTAATACATCACCACATGTACTCGCATCTAAAACATGTAATTATAGAAGAACAACATGGTTTCTTCAGTGGCAGATCTACTTTAACTAATCTTCTTGTCTTCAGTGATTATCTTTTTAAAGGTTTAGATCATAAGTACCAAATTGAAACTATATATACAGATTTTAAAAAAGCTTTTGATAAAGTAGATCATTTACTGCTTCTTAAAAAATTGCTATACAATGGTATCGGGGGTAATCTCCTGCGTTGGTTATCATCTTACTTGGACGGTCGTGTGCAGTCGGTGGTTGTGAATGGTCATATGTCTTCTCCCGTTATAGTCACGTCTGGTGTTCCTCAAGGATCAATTCTAGGACCTCTACTATTTATAGTTTTCATAAATGACATATCGTCTTGCTTTAAGTTTTGCAAGTTTTTGTTATATGCGGACGATTTGAAAATATTTTCCAACGTAGCAAACCAAAACGATGTTGGCTTGATGCAGGGCGATTTGGATAAATTCCATGAATATTGTACAACTAACAAACTCCACTTAGCTCTCAACAAGTGCAAACACATAAGATTCACCAAGAAACTTAACTTAATAAACACAAAATTTGAACTTGGGGGACAAAGTCTGGATACAGTAACTACTATTCGTGATCTTGGTTTATATCTCGATACTAAACTTACACTTGACATGCACGTAGAGTCTATATTGAGGAAAGCGTACCGTATGCTGGGGTTCATCGTTCGGATAACTAAACCATTTAAGCATCAGAGTTCAATAATTTGTCTATACCAAAGTTTGGTAAGGCCTCATCTCGAGTATGCGTCTCCTGTCTGGAACCCATTCTATCAAACTTACGATAGTAAAATTGAAATGGTCCAAAAAAAATTTCTTCGTACCCTCAACTACCGAATGCGTCGTCCTCGATGTTCATACAGTGAACTTTTAATAAGATATAAAATGCTGTCATTACATAATCGACGCTCCATAGCGGACGCACTTACTCTTCGGAGTATCTGCGTTGGCGACGTAGATTCCCCTCATTTACTCTCTAGTGTGAGTTTCCGAGTGCCACCCAAACCTACACGGTCAAAAGACTTGTTTCATGTCCCGATAGCCAGAACCAATATCGGTGAACGTGCGCCTCTCCACAGAATTTGTGCTCTTCACAATAATAAATTAAATGATTTAGACATGTTTTCGTGCTCTCGCGGCATTTATCGTAATAGGCTTGAGCGCGTGTTTGGGGAGGGCTCTGTGTAGCTGTGCTGCGGATTCTTCCTGTGTGGCCTATTTTGCTTTGCATCTTCAATAGCCTGGTGATTCCGGGTTGGCTGTTGGCATGTGATGGCATGGGGCTGTCCCTGAATAATTAGCGCAGATTGCATTCGTACTGCGCAGACTTTGCTTTACTTGAACATTTTAATTTAATTTTTAACAAATTGTTTATTACTTAATTAGATTTAGCCATACAGTGTAAACTTTAAAATTCCTTTTATGTTCTTAGTGAGACTATGTAAGGGAACAAATGTAATTAAATTTGTATACTTATATTACCTGTACTTAATATGCCTTTTGTTACTGTTTGTCTCCAATAAAGTAAATAAATAAATAAATAAATAAATGTATAGATGTATAGATGTATAGATGTATCGATGTTTAGATGTATCGATGTATAGATGTATAGATGTATAGATGTATAGATGTATAGATGTATAGATGTATCGATATATAGATGTATAGATGTATAGATGTATAGATGTATAGATGTATAGATGTATCGATGTATCGATGTATCGATGTATCGATGTATCGATGTATCGATGTATAGATGTATCGATGTATAGATGTATAGATGTATAGATGTATAGATGTATAGATGTATAGATGTATAGATGTATCAATGTATAGATGTATCGATGTATCGATGTATCGATGTATCGATGTATCGATGTATCGATGTCTCGATGTCTCGATGTGTCGATGTCTCGATGTCTCGATGTGTCGATGTATCGATGTATCGATGTATAGGTGTATCGATGTATCGATGTATCGATGTATCGATGTATCGATGTATCGATGTATCGATGTATCGATGTATGAATGTCTCGATGTATCGATGTATCGATGTATCGATGTATCGATGTATCGATATATATATGTATAGATGTGTCGATGTATCGATGTATCGATGTATCGATGTATCGATGTCTCGATGTGTCGATGTGTCGATGTGTCGATGTATCGATGTATCGATGTATCGATGTATCGATTTATCGATGTATCGATGTATCGATGTATCCATGTATCGATGTATCGATGTATCGATGTATCGATGTATCGATGTATCGATGTCTCGATGTGTCGATGTCTCGATGTGTCGATGTGTCGATGTATCGATGTATAGATGTATCGATGTATAGATGTATAGATGTATAGATGTATCGATGTATAGATGTATAGATGTATCGATGTATCGATGTATAGATGTATCGATGTATAGATGTATCGATGTATCGATGTATCGATGTATCGATGAATCGATGTATCGATATATCGATGTAAAGATGTATCGATGTATCGATGTATAAATGTATCGATGTATAGATGTATAGATGTATCGATGTATCGATGTGTCGATGTGTCGATGTATCGATGTATCGATGTATCGATGTATCGATGTCTCGATAAGTCGATGTATCGATGTATCGATGTATCGATGTATAGGTGTATCGATGTATCGATGTATCGAAGTATCGATGTATCGATGTATAAATGTATCGATGTATCGATGTTTTGATGTATCGATGTATCGATGTATCGATGTATCGATGTATCGATGTATCGATGTATCGATGTCTCGATGTCTCGATGTGTCGATGTGTCGATGTATCAATGTATCGATGTATCGATGTATCGATGTATCAATGTATCGATGTCCTGATGTTTTGATGTATCGATGTATCGATGTATCGATGTATCGATGTATCGATGTATGGATGTCTCGATTGTATCGATGTATCGATGTATCGATGTATCGATGTATCGATGTCTCGACGTCTCGATGTGTCGATGTGTCGATGTATCAATGTATTGATGTATCGATGTATCAATGTATCGATGTCCTGATGTTTTGATGTATCGATGTATCGATGTATCGATGTATCGATGTATCGATGTATCGATCTATCGATCTATCGATGTATCGATGTATCGATGTATCTATGTATCGATGTATCGATGTATCTATGTATCGATGTATCGATGTATCTATGTATCGATGTATCGATGTACAGATGTTTAGATGTATAGATGTATAGATATATAGATGTATTGATGTATCGATGTATTGATGAATCGATGTCTCGATGTCTCGATGTCTCGATGTGTCGATGTATCGATGTATCGATGTAACGATGTAACGATGTCCCGATGTATCGATTTCCCGATGTATCGATGTATCGATGTATCGATGTATAGGTGTATCGATGTATCGATGTATCGATGTATCGATGTATCGATGTATCGATGTCTCGATGTGTCGATGTATCGAATTATCGATGTATCGATGTATCGATATATATATATGTATAGATGTATCGATGTATCGATGTATCGATGTATAGATGTATAGATGTATAGATGTATAGATGTATAGATGTATAGATGTATCGATGTATCGATGTATCGATGTATCGATGTATCGATGTATCGATGTATCGATGTATCGATGTCTCGATGTGTCGATGTCTCGATGTCTCGATGTGTCGATGTATCGATGTATCGATGTATCGATGTATCGATGTATCGATGTATCGATGTATCGATGTATCGATGTATCGATGTATCGATGTATCGATGTATCGATGTATCGATGTATCGATCTATCGATGTATCGATGTATCGATCTATCGATGTATCGATATATATATGTATAGATGTATCGATGTATAGATGTATAGATGTATCAATGTATCGATGTATAGGTGTATCGATGTATAGGTGTATTGATGTATAGATGTATCGATGTATAGATGTATCGATATATAGATGTATAGATGTATAGATGTATAGATGTATAGATGTATAGATGTATAGATGTATAGATGTATAGATGTATAGATGTATAGATGTATCGATGTATCGATGTATAGATCTATCGATGTATCGATCTATCGATGTATCGATGTCTCGATGTATGGATGTCTCGATGTATGGATGTCTCGATGAATCGATGTATCGATGAATCGATGTATCGATGTATAGATGTATCGATTTATCGATGTATCGATGTATCGATGTATCGATGTATCGATGTATCAATATATATATGTATAGATGTATCGATGTATAGATGTATCGATGTATCTATGTATCGATGTATCGTAGTATGGTAGTATCGATGTTTCGATGTTTCGATGTATCGATGTTTCGATGTATCGATGTTTCGACGTATCGATGTATCGATATATATATGTATAGATGTATCGATGTATAGATGTATAGATGTATCAATGTATCGATGTATAGGTGTATCGATGTATAGATGTATCGATGTATAGATGTATCGATGTATAGATGTATCGATATATAGATGTATAGATGTATAGATGTATAGATGTATAGATGTATAGATGTATAGATGTATCGATGTATCGATGTATCGATGTATCGATGTATCGATGTATCGATGTATCGATGTATCGATGTATCGATGTATCGATGTATAGATGTATCGATGTATAGATGTATAGATGTATAGATGTATAGATGTATCGATGTATAGATGTATAGATGTATAGATGTATAGATGTATAGATGTATAGATGTATCGATGTATAGATGTATCGATGTATCGATGTCTCGATGTCTCGATGTGTCGATGTATCGATGTATCGATGTAACGATGTCCCGATGTATCGATTTCCCGATGTATCGATGTATCGATGTATCGATGTATAGGTGTATCGATGTATCGATGTATCGATGTATCGATGTATCGATGTATCGATGTCTCGATGTGTCGATGTATCGAATTATCGATGTATCGATGTATCGATATATATATATGTATAGATGTATCGATGTATCGATGTATCGATGTATCGATGTATCGATGTATAGATGTATAGATGTATAGATGTATAGATGTATCGATGTATCGATGTATCGATGTATCGATGTATCGATGTATCGATGTATCGATGTATCGATGTATCGATGTATCGATGTATCGATGTATAGATGTATCGATGTATCGATGTATAGATGTATCGATGTATAGATGTATAGATGTATAGATGTATAGATGTATAGATGTATAGATGTATCGATGTATAGATGTATCGATGTATCGATGTATAGATGTATCGATGTATCGATGTATCGATGTATCGATGTATCGATGTATATATGTTTCGATGTATCGATGTATCGATGTATAGATGTATCGATATATAGATGTATAAATGTATAGATGTATAGATGTAAAGATGTATAGATGTATAGATGTATAGATGTATAAATGTATAGATGTATAGATGTATAGATGTATAAATGTATAGATGTATAGATGTATAGATGTATAGATGTATAGATGTATAGATGTATCGATGTATCGATGTATCGATGTATCGATGTATCGATGTATCGATGTATCGATGTATCGATGTATCGATGTATCGATGTATCGATGTATAGATGTATCGATGTATAGATGTATAGATGTATAGATGTATCGATGTATAGATGTATCGATGTATCGATGTATAGATGTATCGATGTATCAATGTATCGATGTATCGATGTATAGATGTTTCGATGTATCGATGTATCGATGTATCGATGTATCGATGTATCGTAGTATCGATGTATCGATGTATCGATGTATGAATGTCTCGATGTATCGATGTATCGATGTATAGGTGTATCGATGTATCAATGTATCGATGTATCGATGTATCGATGTCTCGATGTGTCGATGTCTCGATGTGTCGATGTGTCGATGTGTCGATGTATCGATGTATCGATGTATCGATGTATCGATTTATCGATGTATCGATGTATCGATGTATCCATGTATCGATGTATCGATGTATCGATGTATCGATGTATCGATGTATAAATGTATCGATGTATAGATGTATAGATGTATCGATGTATCGATGTGTCGATGTGTCGATGTATCGATGTATCATGTATCGATGTATCGATGTATCGATGTATCGATGTATCGATGTATAAATGTATCGATGTATCGATGTTTTGATGTATCGATGTATCGATGTGTCGATGTCTCGATGTCTCGATGTGTCGATGTATCGATGTATCGATGTATCGATGTATAGGTGTATCGATGTATCGATGTATCGATGTATCGATGTATCGATGTATCGATGTATCGATGTATCGATGTATCGATGTATCGATGTATCGATGTATGAATGTCTCGATGTATCGATGTATCGATGTATAGGTGTATCGATGTATCGATGTATCGATGTATCGATGTATCGATGTATCGATGTATCGATGTATCGATGTATAGATGTATCGATGTATAGATGTATAGATGTATAGATGTATAGATGTATAGATGTATAGATGTATAGATGTATAGATGTATAGATGTATCGATGTATAGATGTATCGATGTATCGATGTATCGATGTATCGATGTAACGATGTATCGATGTATAGATGTATCGATGTATAGATGTATAGATGTATAGATGTATAGATGTATAGATGTATAGATGTATAGATGTATAGATGTATTGATGAATCGATGTCTCGATGTCTCGATGTCTCGATGTGTCGATGTATCGATGTATCGATGTAACGATGTCCCGATGTATCGATTTCCCGATGTATCGATGTATCGATGTATCGATGTATAGGTGTATCGATGTATCGATGTATCGATGTATCGATGTATCGATGTATCGATGTCTCGATGTGTCGATGTATCGAATTATCGATGTATCGATGTATCGATATATATATATGCATAGATGTATCAATGTATCGATGTATCGATGTATCGATGTATCGAAGTATCGATGTCTCGATGTGTCGATGTATCGAATTATCTATGTATCGATGTATCGATATATATATGTATAGATGTATCGATGTATCGATGTATAGATGTATAGATGTATAGATGTATCGATGTATCGATGTATCGATGTATCGATGTATCGATGTATCGATGTATCGATGTATGAATGTCTTGATGTATCGATGTATCGATGTATCGATGTATCGATATATATATGTATAGATGTGTCGATGTATCGATGTATCGATGTCTCGATGTATCGATGTCTCGATGTGTCGATGTGTCGATGTGTCGATGTATCGATGTATCGATGTATCGATTTATCGATGTATCGATTTATCGATGTATCGATGTATCGATGTATCCATGTATCGATGTATCGATGTATCGATGTATCGATGTATCGATGTCTCGATGTGTCGATGTCTCGATGTGTCGATGTGTCGATGTATCGATGTATAGATGTATCGATGTATAGATGTATAGATGTATCGATGTATAGATGTATCGATGTATCGATGTATAGATGTATCGATGTATAGATGTATCGATGTATCGATGTATCGATGTATCGATGAATCGATGTATCGATATATCGATGTAAAGATGTATCGATGTATCGATGTATAAATGTATCGATGTATAGATGTATAGATGTATCGATGTATCGATGTGTCGATGTGTCGATGTATCGATGTATCGATGTATCGATGTATCGATGTATCGATGTATCGATGTCTCGATAAGTCGATGTATCGATGTATCGATGTATCGATGTATCGATGTATCGATGTATCGATGTATAGATGTATCGATGTATAGATGTATAGATGTATAGATGTATAGATGTATCGATGTATAGATGTATAGATGTATAGATGTATAGATGTATAGATGTATCGATGTATAGATGTATCGATGTATCGATGTCTCGATGTCTCGATGTCTCGATGTGTCGATGTATCGATGTATCGATGTAACGATGTCCCGATGTATCGATTTCCCGATGTATCGATGTATCGATGTATCGATGTATAGGTGTATCGATGTATCGATGTATCGATGTATCGATGTATCGATGTCTCGATGTGTCGATGTATCGAATTATCGATGTATCGATGTATCGATATATATATATGTATAGATGTATCGATGTATCGATGTATCGATGTATCGATGTATCGATGTATAGATGTATAGATGTATAGATGTATAGATGTATCGATGTATCGATGTATCGATGTATCGATGTATCGATGTATCGATGTATCGATGTATCGATGTATCGATGTATCGATGTATCGATGTATAGATGTATCGATGTATCGATGTATAGATGTATCGATGTATAGATGTATAGATGTATAGATGTATAGATGTATAGATGTATAGATGTATCGATGTATAGATGTATCGATGTATCGATGTATAGATGTATCGATGTATCGATGTATCGATGTATCGATGTATCGATGTATATATGTTTCGATGTATCGATGTATCGATGTATAGATGTATCGATATATAGATGTATAAATGTATAGATGTATAGATGTAAAGATGTATAGATGTATAGATGTATAGATGTATAGATGTATAAATGTATAGATGTATAGATGTATAGATGTATAGATGTATAGATGTATCGATGTATCGATGTATCGATGTATCGATGTATCGATGTATCGATGTATCGATGTATCGATGTATCGATGTATCGATGTATCGATGTATCGATGTATCGATGTATAGATGTATCGATGTATAGATGTATAGATGTATAGATGTATCGATGTATAGATGTATCGATGTATCGATGTATAGATGTATCGATGTATCAATGTATCGATGTATCGATGTATAGATGTTTCGATGTATCGATGTATCGATGTATCGATGTATCGATGTATCGTAGTATCGATGTATCGATGTATGAATGTCTCGATGTATCGATGTATCGATGTATAGGTGTATCGATGTATCAATGTATCGATGTATCGATGTATCGATGTCTCGATGTGTCGATGTCTCGATGTGTCGATGTGTCGATGTGTCGATGTATCGATGTATCGATGTATCGATGTATCGATTTATCGATGTATCGATGTATCGATGTATCCATGTATCGATGTATCGATGTATCGATGTATCGATGTATCGATGTATCGATGTATTGATGTATCGATGTATCGATGAATCGATGTATCGATGTGTCGATATGTCGATGTGTCGATGTATCGATGTATCGATGTATCGATGTATAAATGTATCAATGTATCGATGTATCGATGTATAGATGTATCGATGTATAGATGTATCGATGTATCGATGTATCGATGTATCGATGTATCGATGTATCGATGTATAGATGTATCGATGTATCGATGTATCGATGTATCGATGTATAGATGTATAGATGTATAGATGTATCGATGTATCAATAAATCGATGTCTCGATGTCTTGATGTGTCGATGTGTCGATGTATCAATGTATCGATGTATCAATGTATCGATGTCCTGATGTGTCGATGTATCGATGTTTTGATGTATCGATGTATCGATGTATCGAAGTATCGATGTATCGATGTATCGATGTATCGATGTATTGATGTATCGTTGTATCGATGTATCGATGTCTCGATGTATCGATGTATCGATGTGTCGATGTGTCGATGTGTCGATGTATCGATGTATCGATGTATAGATGTATCGATGTATCGATGTTTAGATGTATCGATGTATAGATGTATCGATTTATCGATGTGTCGATGTGTCGATGTATCGATGTATCGATGTATCGATGTATCGATGTATCGATGTATCGATGTCTCGATGTGTCGATGTATCGATGTATCGATGTATCGATGTATCGATGTATAGGTGTATCGATGTATCGATGTATCGATGTATCGATGTATAGGTGAATCAATGTATCGATGTATAGATGTATCGATGTATCGATGTATAGATGTATCGATGTATCGATGTATCAATGTATCGATGTATCGATGTATCGATGTATCGATGTATCGATATATCGATGTATAGATGTATCGATGTATCGATGTATAAATGTATCGATGTATAGATGTATAGATGTATCGATGTATCGATGTATCGATGTGTCGATGTGTCGATGTATCGATGTATCGATGTATCGATGTATCGATGTATCGATGTATCGATGTATCGATGTCTCGATAAGTCGATGTATCGATGTATCGATGTATCGATGTATAGGTGTATCGATGTATCGATGTATCGATGTATAAATGTATCGATGTATCGATGTATCGATGTATCGATGTATCGATGTATCGATGTATCGATGTATCGATGTATCGATGTCTCTATGTCTCGATGTGTCGATGTGTCAATGTATCAATGTATCGATGTATCGATGTATCAATGTATCGATGTATCGATGTATCGATGTATCGATGTATCGATGTATCGATGTATCGATGTATCGATGTATCGATGTATCGATGTATCGATGTATCGATGTCTCGATGTGTCGATGTATCGATGTCTCGATGTGTCGATGTATCGATGTATCGATGTATCGATGTATCGATGTATCGATGTATCGATGTATCGATGTATCGATGTATCGATGTATCGATGTATCGATGTATCGATGTATCGATGTATCGATGTATCGATGTATCGATGTATCGATGTCCTGATGTTTTGATGTATCGATGTATCGATGTATCGATGTATCGATGTATCGATGTATCGATCTATCGATCTATCGATGTATCGATGTATCGATGTATCGATGTATCGATGTATCGATGTATCGATGTATCGATGTATAGATGTATGGATGTATAGATGTATAGATGTATAGATGTATAGATGTATAGATATATAGATGTATTGATGTATCGATGTATTGATGAATCGATGTCTCGATGTCTCGATGTCTCGATGTGTCGATGTATCGATGTATCGATGTAACGATGTCCCGATGTATCGATTTCCCGATGTATCGATGTATCGATGTATCGATGTATCGATGTATAGGTGTATCGATGTATCGATGTCCCGATGTATCGATTTCCCGATGTATCGATGTATCGATGTATCGATGTATAGGTGTATCGATGTATCGATGTATCGATATATATATATGTATAGATGTATCGATGTATCGATGTATCGATGTATCGATGTATAGATGTATAGATGTATAGATGTATAGATGTATCGATGTATCGATGTATCGAATTATCGATGTATCGATGTATCGATATATATATATGTATAGATGTATCGATGTATCGATGTATCGATGTATCGATGTATCGATGTATCGATGTATAGATGTATAGATGTATAGATGTATAGATGTATCGATGTATCGATGTATCGATGTATCGATGTATCGATGTATCGATGTATCAATGTATCGATGTATCGATGTCTCGATGTGTCGATGTCTCGATGTCTCGATGTGTCGATGTATCGATGTATCGATGTATCGATGTATCGATGTATCGATGTATCGATGTATCGATGTATCGATGTATCGATGTATCGATGTATCGATGTATCGATGTATCGATGTATCGATGTATCGATGTATCGATCTATCGATGTATCGATATATATATGTATAGATGTATCGATGTATAGATGTATAGATGTATCAATGTATCGATGTATAGGTGTATCGATGTATAGGTGTATCGATGTATAGATGTATCGATGTATAGATGTATAGATGTATAGATGTATAGATGTATAGATGTATAGATGTATCGATGTATCGATGTATCGATGTATAGATCTATCGATGTATCGATCTATCGATGTATCGATGTCTCGATGTATGGATGTCTCGATGTATGGATGTCTCGATGTATCGATGTATCGATGTATCGATGTATCGATGAATCGATGTATCGATGTATAGATGTATCGATGTATCGATGTATCGATGTATCGATGTATCAATATATATATGTATAGATGTATCGATGTATAGATGTATCGATGTATCTATGTATCGATGTATCGTAGTATGGTAGTATCGATGTATCGATGTTCGATGTATCGATGTTTCGATGTATCGATGTTTCGATGTATCGATGTATCGATATATATATGTATAGATGTATCGATGTATAGATGTATAGATGTATCAATGTATCGATGTATAGGTGTATCGATGTATAGGTGTATCGATGTATAGATGTATCGATGTATAGATGTATCGATATATAGATGTATAGATGTATAGATGTATAGATGTATAGATGTATAGATGTATAGATGTATCGATGTATCGATGTATCGATGTATCGATGTATCGATGTATCGATGTATCGATGTATCGATGTATCGATGTATCGATGTATCGATGTATAGATGTATCGATGTATAGATGTATAGATGTATAGATGTATAGATGTATAGATGTATAGATGTATAGATGTATAGATGTATAGATGTATAGATGTATCGATGTTTAGATGTATCGATGTATAGATGTATAGATGTATAGATGTATAGATGTATCGATATATAGATGTATAGATGTATAGATGTATAGATGTATAGATGTATAGATGTATAGATGTATAGATGTATAGATGTATCGATGTATCGATGTATCGATGTATCGATGTATAGATGTATCGATGTATAGATGTATCGATGTATAGATGTATAGATGTATAGATGTATAGATGTATAGATGTATAGATGTATAGATGTATAGATGTATAGATGTATCGATGTATAGATGTATCGATGTATCGATGTATCGATGTATCGATGTATCGATGTATCGATGTATCGATGTCTCGATGTCTCGATGTGTCGATGTCTCGATGTCTCGATGTGTCGATGTATCGATGTATCGATGTATCGATGTATAGGTGTATCGATGTATCGATGTATCGATGTATAGATGTATCGATGTATAGATGTATAGATGTATAGATGTATAGATGTATAGATGCATAGATGTATAGATGTATCGATGTATAGATGTATCGATGTATCGATGTATCGATGTATCGATGTATCGATGTCTCGATGTCTCGATGTGTCGATGCCTCGATGTCTCGATGTGTCGATGTATCGATGTATCGATGTATCGATGTATAGGTGTATCGATGTATCGATGTATCGATGTATCGATGTATCGATGTATCGATGTATCGATGTATCGATGTATCGATGTATCGATGTATCGATGTATGAATGTCTCGATGTATCGATGTATCGATGTATCGATGTATAGGTGTATCGATGTATCGATGTATCGATGTATCGATGTATCGATGTATCGATGTATCGATGTATCGATGTATCGATATATATATGTATAGATGTGTCGATGTATCGATGTATCGATGTATCGATGTATCGATGTCTCGATGTGTCGATGTCTCGATGTGTCGATGTGTCGATGTGTCGATGTATCGATGTATCGACGTATCGATGTATCGATTTATCGATGTATCGATGTATCGATGTATCCATGTATCGATGTATCCATGTATCGATGTATCGATGTATCGATGTATCGATGTATCGATGTCTCGATGTGTCGATGTTTAGATGTGTCGATGTGTCGATGTATCGATGTATCGATGTATCGATGTATCGATATATATATGTATAGATGTGTCGATGTATCGATGTATCGATGTATCGATGTATCGATGTCTCGATGTGTCGATGTCTCGATGTGTCGATGTGTCGATGTGTCGATGTATCGATGTATCGATGTATCGATGTGTCGATGTGTCGATGTCTCGATTTGTCGATGTGTCGATGTATCGATGTATAGATGTATCGATGTATAGATGTATAGATGTATAGATGTATAGATGTATAGATGTATCGATGTATCGATGTATCGATGTATCGATGTATCGATGTATCGATGTATCGATGTATAGATGTATCGATGTATAGATGTATAGATGTATAGATGTATAGATGTATAGATGTATAGATGTATAGATGTATCGATGTATAGATGTATCGATGTATCGATGTATCGATGTATCGATGTATCGATGTATCGATGTCTCGATGTCTCGATGTGTCGATGTCTCGATGTCTCGATGTGTCGATGTATCGATGTATCGATGTATCGATGTATAGGTGTATCGATGTATCGATGTATCGATGTATCGATGTATCGATGTATCGATGTATCGATGTATCGATGTATCGATGTATGAATGTCTCGATGTATCGATGTATCGATGTATAGGTGTATCGATGTATCGATGTATCGATGTATCGATGTATCGATGTATCGATGTATCGATATATATATGTATAGATGTGTCGATGTATCGATGTATCGATGTATCGATGTATCGATGTCTCGATGTGTCGATGTCTCGATGTGTCGATGTGTCGATGTGTCGATGTATCGATGTATCGATGTATCGATGTATCGATGTATCGATGTATCGATGTATAGATGTATAGATGTATAGATGTATCGATGTATCGATGTATCAATAAATCGATGTCTCGATGTCTTGATGTGTCGATGTGTCGATGTATCGATGTATCGATGTATCGATGTATCGATATATATATGTATAGATGTGTCGATGTATCGATGTATCGATGTATCGATGTATCGATGTCTCGATGTGTCGATGTCTCGATGTGTCGATGTGTCGATGTATCGATGTATCGATGTGTCGATGTCTCGATGTGTCGATGTCTCGATGTGTCGATGTGTCGATGTATCGATGTATAGATGTATCGATGTATAGATGTATAGATGTATAGATGTATAGATGTATCGATGTATCGATGTATCGATGTATCGATGTATCGATGTATCGATGTATCGATGTATCGATGTATCGATGTATCGATGTAACGATGTATCGATGTATAGATGTATCGATGTATAGATGTATAGATGTATAGATGTATAGATGTATAGATGTATAGATGTATAGATGTATAGATGTATAGATGTATCGATGTATCGATGTATCGATGTATCGATGTATCGATGTATCGATGTATCGATGTATCGATGTATCGATGTATCGATGTATCGATGTATCGATGTATAGATGTATCGATGTATCGATGTATAGATGTATCGATGTATAGATGTATATATCAACATTACATAGTGCAATACGTACATATTTTGATTGCACATCATAATAAACAATGAATTGCGACAAGTGCAATAAATGTCTTGGTGATAAGGATGCTATGAGATGCGCGGGATGTAATATCTGTTTGCATTATCAATGTGCAAACCTATCCGAATCTGATTTTAAAAAGATATTACCCATGAATAAAATGAAATGGAAATGTTCTACGTGCAAAAACAAAAAACTTGGCATGTCGACCGTCGCCGGGCTTGGTACACCTGTGTTACAGAATGTGCCTCCATCGTCTATATTAAATGTAGACACTCAAGCTTTTACTGAGTACTTTGATGCTAAATTTGATAGCCTGCGGCAGCAATGGAAGGATGATCTGCACGCTGCCATCAAGGATATCTCAAAATCATTTAAAGAGGATATTGAGAGGCTTGAGAAACGATTGGACTCAACGGAACAGCGAATCGGGGAACTGGAGCGGGTGTGTGAAGCCAGTTCTGCATTTGATGGCTCTGCCGCTGCTACTTTATCGCAGGAGAATAGTGAGTTGCGTGCTGATCTTGAAAAACTACATACCAGGTTTGATGACCTTGACCAGGCTTCTCGGAACTGTAATGTTGAGATACAAAATATCCCTGAAAAGAAAGCTGAAAACCTCATTCATTTGTCCATCGAGCTTGGTAAACTGATCGGCGTAAAAATCGAAGAACGGGATATCAGAGCCGTGCACCGGGTGGCCCCCGGAGTGCCCAGCGATCGGCCCAAAAACATCGTGCTGCAATTGTGCACCCGGCGCCTACGGGATGACGTGGTTGCGGCTGCGCGCGTGCGCCGCACGCTCACTACTAACCAGCTGTTGGGCGGCGTTGCATCGACTGCTGCCGCTGCTACGCAAAACACGCGGTTCTACGTGAACGAGCATTTAACTCTGAACAATAAAATCTTGTTCAGCAACACTCGTCAGAAAGCCAAGGCCAAGGGGTACAAATTTGTATGGATTAAGAATAGCTGTATACTGCTTAGAAAAAACGACGACTCACGCGTTATTCGTATTCGCTGCAATGATGATTTGAGTAGAATATGACTATCGAATTTTTGTATTATGTGCTCTTGTTTGTTGCTATATAATGATAAAACTAATTTTATTCCTTTAAGTATTAATTATAATCTTTTATATATGTTACTGATGTTGCGGTGTGCTAAAACAATGTCTATACTGTCTAGAAAAGATATGTCTTACATTTTTTATTGTTATCTTTCTAAAAATGATCTTTAACAAAAATCTCTCAATTTTATATCAAAACTGTGGTGGTCTTAAAACAAAACTCAGCGAACTAAAATTAAATTTAATGATATCTAGTTATGATGTCATAGTTCTTGTTGAGACGTGGTTATCTGACATAATTCTGGACTCGGAGCTTCACACAGATGGGTACTCGTTGTTTCGTAAGGACCGTAATTTGGCGTTGACCAATAAAAGGGGAGGTGGGGGTGTGGTGGTACTTGTAAAAAAAACGATAAATGTCGTAAGAAGGCCTGATTTGGAGGCGAGTGACTTAGAAGAAATTTACATACAATTCCCATTGCCCCCTGGATTACTGTTGTGTGCATGCTACATACCTCCAGCATCTAAGACTTCAGTTTATGATAAATATTTTTATAAGCTTCACGATATCTACTCTAATACGACTTTTTCCAATTACATTTTGATAGGGGACTTTAACCTGCCTTACCTGAAATGGATAGATTCTTCATCACTGCATCCGACGGTTTCTGGTACGGAGACATCTAAGCTCTTAACTTATACTATGGCTTTCATGGACTTAAAACAATTTAATACTGTTGTAAATGAAAATGGTAGAACGCTTGATTTAATCTTGAGCACTCTTTCTGATTGTCTGGTCAGTGCTTCAAATGACCCCCTTTTAAATGCAGCTCCTCACCATCCTCCGCTTGACATCCGGTGTCCTTTGGTATATTCAAATTGTATGCCTGATATATTAAAGAATAAAAGGAACTTCTTTAGAGGTAACTATGGGCAAATATATCAGGCAATTTCAAGTGTAAATTGGTCTTTACTTTTATGTTCTCTGAGTTGTGAAGATGCAGTTGATAGCTTTTATGAACACGTAAACAATATTATTGAACTACATGTACCGCTCGTTAAAATAAAACCGCGGGTATATCCTGTATGGTTCTCAAAATGTTTGATTAGCACCCTTAGACGTAAAATAAAAATATGGCAAAAATGGAAAACTTACCATTTATTGCGAGACTATCAAGAGTTCTGTCTGTTACGGAGGCGCACTAAAAAGTTGCTTAAGAGCTGCTATAATAAATATTTGGAAAATGTTGAGGTGTCTATGAAAGACAACATTAAATACTTTTGGAAATACACTAATGACTTGAAGGAAACGGACGCAGCTTTTCCTCGGATCATGAGGTTGCAGGATGTCACATCAGACGACCCAAACGTTGTGACTGAGATGTTTTCAGGTTATTTCAAATCAGTTTTTGAGCCTAATTTTTCCGTGGCGCACAATGTAACGCAATGCAATGTCATCATAAATACTTTTGATGACAGTGTATCTAATAGCTCGGATTATTTAAATAATATAGTTTTAACAACACGGGAAATACACTTAGCTCTTAAGAATATTGACCCCAACAAAGGATCTGGTCCTGATGGGATAAGTCCAGTATTCTTAAAGAGAACATGCGACACTTTATCGGCTCCACTAGAAATAATTTTTAATAAATGTCTGTCTTCCGGAACCTTTCCTAGTCTATGGAAGAAAGCTTACATAACACCAGTCTTTAAATCTGGCTCTAAGAGCAACGTGGAGGATTACCGACCGATATCTATTCTTTCCGCTATAGCGAAAATTTTTGAAAAATTAATACATCACCACATGTACTCGCATCTAAAACATGTAATTATAGAAGAACAACATGGTTTCTTCAGTGGCAGATCTACTTTAACTAATCTTCTTGTCTTCAGTGATTATCTTTTTAAAGGTTTAGATCATAAGTACCAAATTGAAACTATATATACAGATTTTAAAAAAGCTTTTGATAAAGTAGATCATTTACTGCTTCTTAAAAAATTGCTATACAATGGTATCGGGGGTAATCTCCTGCGTTGGTTATCATCTTACTTGGACGGTCGTGTGCAGTCGGTGGTTGTGAATGGTCATATGTCTTCTCCCGTTATAGTCACGTCTGGTGTTCCTCAAGGATCAATTCTAGGACCTCTACTATTTATAGTTTTCATAAATGACATATCGTCTTGCTTTAAGTTTTGCAAGTTTTTGTTATATGCGGACGATTTGAAAATATTTTCCAACGTAGCAAACCAAAACGATGTTGGCTTGATGCAGGGCGATTTGGATAAATTCCATGAATATTGTACAACTAACAAACTCCACTTAGCTCTCAACAAGTGCAAACACATAAGATTCACCAAGAAACTTAACTTAATAAACACAAAATTTGAACTTGGGGGACAAAGTCTGGATACAGTAACTACTATTCGTGATCTTGGTTTATATCTCGATACTAAACTTACACTTGACATGCACGTAGAGTCTATATTGAGGAAAGCGTACCGTATGCTGGGGTTCATCGTTCGGATAACTAAACCATTTAAGCATCAGAGTTCAATAATTTGTCTATACCAAAGTTTGGTAAGGCCTCATCTCGAGTATGCGTCTCCTGTCTGGAACCCATTCTATCAAACTTACGATAGTAAAATTGAAATGGTCCAAAAAAAATTTCTTCGTACCCTCAACTACCGAATGCGTCGTCCTCGATGTTCATACAGTGAACTTTTAATAAGATATAAAATGCTGTCATTACATAATCGACGCTCCATAGCGGACGCACTTACTCTTCGGAGTATCTGCGTTGGCGACGTAGATTCCCCTCATTTACTCTCTAGTGTGAGTTTCCGAGTGCCACCCAAACCTACACGGTCAAAAGACTTGTTTCATGTCCCGATAGCCAGAACCAATATCGGTGAACGTGCGCCTCTCCACAGAATTTGTGCTCTTCACAATAATAAATTAAATGATTTAGACATGTTTTCGTGCTCTCGCGGCATTTATCGTAATAGGCTTGAGCGCGTGTTTGGGGAGGGCTCTGTGTAGCTGTGCTGCGGATTCTTCCTGTGTGGCCTATTTTGCTTTGCATCTTCAATAGCCTGGTGATTCCGGGTTGGCTGTTGGCATGTGATGGCATGGGGCTGTCCCTGAATAATTAGCGCAGATTGCATTCGTACTGCGCAGACTTTGCTTTACTTGAACATTTTAATTTAATTTTTAACAAATTGTTTATTACTTAATTAGATTTAGCCATACAGTGTAAACTTTAAAATTCCTTTTATGTTCTTAGTGAGACTATGTAAGGGAACAAATGTAATTAAATTTGTATACTTATATTACCTGTACTTAATATGCCTTTTGTTACTGTTTGTCTCCAATAAAGTAAATAAATAAATAAATAAATAAATGTATAGATGTATAGATGTATAGATGTATCGATGTTTAGATGTATCGATGTATAGATGTATAGATGTATAGATGTATAGATGTATAGATGTATAGATGTATCGATATATAGATGTATAGATGTATAGATGTATAGATGTATAGATGTATAGATGTATCGATGTATCGATGTATCGATGTATCGATGTATCGATGTATAGATGTATCGATGTATAGATGTATAGATGTATAGATGTATAGATGTATAGATGTATAGATGTATAGATGTATCAATGTATAGATGTATCGATGTATCGATGTATCGATGTATCGATGTATCGATGTATCGATGTATCGATGTCTCGATGTCTCGATGTGTCGATGTCTCGATGTCTCGATGTGTCGATGTATCGATGTATCGATGTATAGGTGTATCGATGTATCGATGTCTCGATGTGTCGATGTCTCGATGTATCGATGTGTCGATGTATCGATGTATAGATGTATCGATGTATAGATGTATAGATGTATAGATGTATCGATGTATAGATGTATAGATGTATCGATGTATCGATGTATAGATGTATCGATGTATAGATGTATCGATGTATCGATGTATCGATGTATCGATGTATCGATGAATCGATGTATCGATATATCGATGTAAAGATGTATCGATGTATCGATGTATAAATGTATCGATGTATAGATGTATAGATGTATCGATGTATCGATGTGTCGATGTGTCGATGTATCGATGTATCGATGTATCGATGTATCGATGTGTCGATGTATCGATGTATAGATGTATCGATGTATCGATGTATAGGTGTATCGATGTATCGATGTATCGATGTATCGATGTATCGATGTATAAATGTATCGATGTATCGATGTTTTGATGTATCGATGTATCGATGTATCGATGTATCGATGTATCGATGTATCGATGTATCGATGTATCGATGTATCGATGTCTCGATGTCTCGATGTGTCGATGTGTCGATGTATCAATGTATCGATGTATCGATGTATCGATGTATCAATGTATCGATGTCCTGATGTTTTGATGTATCGATGTATCGATGTATCGATGTATGGATGTCTCGATTGTATCGATGTATCGATGTATCGATGTATCGATGTATCGATGTCTCGACGTCTCGATGTGTCGATGTGTCGATGTATCAATGTATCGATGTATCGATGTATCAATGTATCGATGTCCTGATGTTTTGATGTATCGATGTATCGATGTATCGATGTATCGATGTATCGATCTATCGATCTATCGATGTATCGATGTATCGATGTATCGATGTATCTATGTATCGATGTATCGATGTATCTATGTATCGATGTATCGATGTATCGATGTATCGATGTATCGATGTATCGATGTATAGATGTATGGATGTACAGATGTTTAGATGTATAGATGTATAGATATATAGATGTATTGATGTATCGATGTATTGATGAATCGATGTCTCGATGTCTCGATGTCTCGATGTGTCGATGTATCGATGTATCGATGTAACGATGTAACGATGTCCCGATGTATCGATTTCCCGATGTATCGATGTATCGATGTATCGATGTATAGGTGTATCGATGTATCGATGTATCGATGTATCGATGTATCGATGTCTCGATGTGTCGATGTATCGAATTATCGATGTATCGATGTATCGATATATATATATGTATGGATGTATCGATGTATCGATGTATCGATGTATAGATGTATAGATGTATAGATGTATAGATGTATCGATGTATCGATGTATCGATGTATCGATGTATCGATGTATCGATGTATCGATGTATCGATGTATCGATGTCTCGATGTGTCGATGTCTCGATGTCTCGATGTGTCGATGTATCGATGTATCGATGTATCGATGTATCGATGTATCGATGTATCGATGTATCGATGTATCGATGTATCGATGTATCGATGTATCGATGTATCGATGTATCGATGTATCGATCTATCGATGTATCGATGTATCGATCTATCGATGTATCGATATATATATGTATAGATGTATCGATGTATAGATGTATAGATGTATCAATGTATCGATGTATAGGTGTATCGATGTATAGGTGTATTGATGTATAGATGTATCGATGTATAGATGTATCGATATATAGATGTATAGATGTATAGATGTATAGATGTATAGATGTATAGATGTATAGATGTATAGATGTATAGATGTATAGATGTATCGATGTATCGATGTATAGATCTATCGATGTATCGATCTATCGATGTATCGATGTCTCGATGTATGGATGTCTCGATGTATGGATGTCTCGATGAATCGATGTATCGATGAATCGATGTATCGATGTATAGATGTATCGATTTATCGATGTATCGATGTATAGATGTATCGATTTATCGATGTATCGATGTATCGATGTATCGATGTATCGATGTATCAATATATATATGTATAGATGTATCGATGTATAGATGTATCGATGTATCTATGTATCGATGTATCGTAGTATGGTAGTATCGATGTTTCGATGTTTCGATGTATCGATGTTTCGATGTATCGATGTTTCGACGTATCGATGTATCGATATATATATGTATAGATGTATCGATGTATAGATGTATAGATGTATCAATGTATCGATGTATAGGTGTATCGATGTATAGATGTATCGATGTATAGATGTATCGATGTATAGATGTATCGATATATAGATGTATAGATGTATAGATGTATAGATGTATAGATGTATAGATGTATAGATGTATCGATGTATCGATGTATCGATGTATCGATGTATCGATGTATCGATGTATCGATGTATCGATGTATCGATGTATAGATGTATCGATGTATAGATGTATCGATGTATAGATGTATAGATGTATAGATGTATCGATGTATAGATGTATAGATGTATAGATGTATAGATGTATAGATGTATCGATGTATAGATGTATCGATGTATCGATGTCTCGATGTCTCGATGTCTCGATGTGTCGATGTATCGATGTATCGATGTAACGATGTCCCGATGTATCGATTTCCCGATGTATCGATGTATCGATGTATCGATGTATAGGTGTATCGATGTATCGATGTATCGATGTATCGATGTATCGATGTCTCGATGTGTCGATGTATCGAATTATCGATGTATCGATGTATCGATATATATATATGTATAGATGTATCGATGTATCGATGTATCGATGTATCGATGTATCGATGTATAGATGTATAGATGTATAGATGTATAGATGTATCGATGTATCGATGTATCGATGTATCGATGTATCGATGTATCGATGTATCGATGTATCGATGTATCGATGTATAGATGTATCGATGTATCGATGTATAGATGTATCGATGTATAGATGTATAGATGTATAGATGTATAGATGTATAGATGTATAGATGTATCGATGTATAGATGTATCGATGTATCGATGTATAGATGTATCGATGTATCGATGTATCGATGTATCGATGTATCGATGTATCGATGTATATATGTTTCGATGTATCGATGTATCGATGTATAGATGTATCGATATATAGATGTATAAATGTATAGATGTATAGATGTAAAGATGTATAGATGTATAGATGTATAGATGTATAAATGTATAGATGTATAGATGTATAGATGTATAGATGTATAGATGTATCGATGTATCGATGTATCGATGTATCGATGTATCGATGTATCGATGTATCGATGTATCGATGTATCGATATATATATGTATAGATGTATCGATGTATAGATGTATAGATGTATCAATGTATCGATGTATAGGTGTATCGATGTATAGATGTATCAATGTATCGATGTATCGATGTATAGATGTTTCGATGTATCGATGTATCGATGTATCGATGTATCGATGTATCGTAGTATCGATGTATCGATGTATCGATGTATGAATGTCTCGATGTATCGATGTATCGATGTATAGGTGTATCGATGTATCAATGTATCGATGTATCGATGTATCGATGTCTCGATGTGTCGATGTCTCGATGTGTCGATGTGTCGATGTGTCGATGTATCGATGTATCGATGTATCGATGTATCGATTTATCGATGTATCGATGTATCGATGTATCCATGTATCGATGTATCGATGTATCGATGTATCGATGTATCGATGTATAAATGTATCGATGTATAGATGTATAGATGTATCGATGTATCGATGTGTCGATGTGTCGATGTATCGATGTATCATGTATCGATGTATCGATGTATCGATGTATCGATGTATCGATGTATCGATGTATAAATGTATCGATGTATCGATGTTTTGATGTATCGATGTATCGATGTGTCGATGTCTCGATGTCTCGATGTGTCGATGTATCGATGTATCGATGTATCGATGTATAGGTGTATCGATGTATCGATGTATCGATGTATCGATGTATCGATGTATCGATGTATCGATGTATCGATGTATCGATGTATCGATGTATCGATGTATCGATGTATGAATGTCTCGATGTATCGATGTATCGATGTATAGGTGTATCGATGTATCGATGTATCGATGTATCGATGTATCGATGTATCGATGTATCGATGTATCGATGTATAGATGTATCGATGTATAGATGTATAGATGTATAGATGTATAGATGTATAGATGTATAGATGTATAGATGTATAGATGTATAGATGTATAGATGTATAGATGTATAGATGTATCGATGTATAGATGTATCGATGTATCGATGTATCGATGTATCGATGTAACGATGTATCGATGTATAGATGTATCGATGTATAGATGTATAGATGTATAGATGTATAGATGTATAGATGTATAGATGTATAGATGTATAGATGTATAGATGTATAGATGTATTGATGAATCGATGTCTCGATGTCTCGATGTCTCGATGTGTCGATGTATCGATGTATCGATGTAACGATGTCCCGATGTATCGATTTCTCGATGTATCGATGTATCGATGTATCGATGTATAGGTGTATCGATGTATCGATGTATCGATGTCTCGATGTGTCGATGTATCGAATTATCGATGTATCGATGTATCGATATATATATATGCATAGATGTATCAATGTATCGATGTATCGATGTATCGATGTATCGATGTCTCGATGTGTCGATGTATCGAATTATCTATGTATCGATGTATCGATATATATATGTATAGATGTATCGATGTATCGATGTATAGATGTATAGATGTATAGATGTATCGATGTATCGATGTATCGATGTATCGATGTATCGATGTATCGATGTATGAATGTCTCGATGTATCGATGTATCGATGTATCGATGTATCGATATATATATGTATAGATGTGTCGATGTATCGATGTATCGATGTATCGATGTATCGATGTCTCGATGTGTCGATGTGTCGATGTGTCGATGTATCGATGTATCGATGTATCGATGTATCGATTTATCGATGTATCGATGTATCGATGTATCCATGTATCGATGTATCGATGTATCGATGTATCGATGTATCGATGTCTCGATGTGTCGATGTCTCGATGTGTCGATGTGTCGATGTATCGATGTATAGATGTATCGATGTATAGATGTATAGATGTATCGATGTATAGATGTATCGATGTATCGATGTATAGATGTATTGATGTATAGATGTATCGATGTATCGATGTATCGATGTATCGATGAATCGATGTATCGATATATCGATGTAAAGATGTATCGATGTATCGATGTATAAATGTATCGATGTATAGATGTATAGATGTATCGATGTATCGATGTGTCGATGTGTCGATGTATCGATGTATCGATGTATCGATGTATCGATGTCTCGATAAGTCGATGTATCGATGTATCGATGTATCGATGTATAGGTGTATCGATGTATCGATGTATCGATGTATCGATGTATCGATGTATCGATGTATAAATGTATCGATGTATCGATGTTTTGATGTATCGATGTATCGATGTATCGATGTATCGATGTATCGATGTATCGATATATCGATGTATCGATGTATCGATGTATCGATGTATCGATGTCTCGATGTCTCGATGTGTCGATGTGTCGATGTATCAATGTATCGATGTATCAATGTATCGATGTCCTGATGTTTTGATGTATCGATGTATCGATGTATCGATGTATCGATGTATGGATGTCTCGATTGTATCGATGTATCGATGTATCGATGTATCGATGTATCGATGTATCGATGTCTCGACGTCTCGATGTGTCGATGTGTCGATGTATCAATGTATCGATGTATCGATGTATCAATGTATCGATGTCCTGATGTTTTGATGTATCGATGTATCGATGTATCGATGTATCGATGTATCGATGTATCCATGTATCGATGTATCGATGTATCGATGTATCGATGTATCGATGTCTCGATGTGTCGATGTCTCGATGTGTCGATGTGTCGATGTATCGATGTATAGATGTATCGATGTATAGATGTATAGATGTATCGATGTATAGATGTATCGATGTATCGATGTATAGATGTATTGATGTATAGATGTATCGATGTATCGATGTATCGATGTATCGATGAATCGATGTATCGATATATCGATGTAAAGATGTATCGATGTATCGATGTATAAATGTATCGATGTATAGATGTATAGATGTATCGATGTATCGATGTGTCGATGTGTCGATGTATCGATGTATCGATGTATCGATGTATCGATGTCTCGATAAGTCGATGTATCGATGTATCGATGTATCGATGTATAGGTGTATCGATGTATCGATGTATCGATGTATCGATGTATCGATGTATCGATGTATAAATGTATCGATGTATCGATGTTTTGATGTATCGATGTATCGATGTATCGATGTATCGATGTATCGATGTATCGATGTATCGATGTATCGATGTATCGATGTCTCGATGTCTCGATGTGTCGATGTGTCGATGTATCAATGTATCGATGTATCAATGTATCGATGTCCTGATGTTTTGATGTATCGATGTATCGATGTATCGATGTATCGATGTATGGATGTCTCGATTGTATCGATGTATCGATGTATCGATGTATCGATGTATCGATGTATCGATGTCTCGACGTCTCGATGTGTCGATGTGTCGATGTATCAATGTATCGATGTATCGAATTATCAATGTATCGATGTCCTGATGTTTTGATGTATCGATGTATCGATGTATCGATGTATCGATGTATCGATGTATCGATCTATCGATCTATCGATGTATCGATGTATCGATGTATCGATGTATCTATGTATCGATGTATCGATGTATCTATGTATCGATGTATCGATGTATCGATGTATCGATGTATCGATGTATCGATGTATAGATGTATGGATGTATAGATGTTTAGATGTATAGATGTATAGATATATAGATGTATTGATGTATCGATGTATTGATGAATCGATGTCTCGATGTCTCGATGTCTCGATGTGTCGATGTATCGATGTATCGATGTATCGATGTATCGATGTATCGATGTATCGATGTATCGATGTATCGATGTATCGATGTATCGATGTATCGATGTATCGATGTATCGATGTATCGATGTATCGATCTATCGATGTATCGATATATATATGTATAGATGTATCGATGTATAGATGTATAGATGTATCAATGTATCGATGTATAGGTGTATCGATGTATAGGTGTATTGATGTATAGATGTATCGATGTATAGATGTATCGATATATAGATGTATAGATGTATAGATGTATAGATGTATAGATGTATAGATGTATAGATGTATAGATGTATCGATGTATCGATGTATAGATCTATCGATGTATCGATCTATCGATGTATCGATGTCTCGATGTATGGATGTCTCGATGTATGGATGTCTCGATGAATCGATGTATCGATGAATCGATGTATCGATGTATAGATGTATCGATTTATCGATGTATCGATGTATCGATGTATCGATGTATCGATGTATCGATGTATCAATATATATATGTATAGATGTATCGATGTATAGATGTATCGATGTATCTATGTATCGATGTATCGTAGTATGGTAGTATCGATGTTTCGATGTTTCGATGTATCGATGTTTCGATGTATCGATGTTTCGATGTATCGATGTTTCGACGTATCGATGTATCGATATATATATGTATAGATGTATCGATGTATAGATGTATAGATGTATCAATGTATCGATGTATAGGTGTATCGATGTATAGATGTATCGATGTATAGATGTATCGATGTATAGATGTATCGATATATAGATGTATAGATGTATAGATGTATAGATGTATAGATGTATAGATGTATAGATGTATCGATGTATCGATGTATCGATGTATCGATGTATCGATGTATCGATGTATCGATGTATCGATGTATCGATGTATAGATGTATAGATGTATAGATGTATAGATGTATAGATGTATAGATGTATAGATGTATAGATGTATAGATGTATCGATGTATCGATGTATCGATGTATCGATGTATCGATGTATCGATGTATCGATGTATCGATGTATCGATGTATCGATGTATCGATGTATCGATGTATAGATGTATCGATGTATCGATGTATAGATGTATCGATGTATAGATGTATATATCAACATTACATAGTGCAATACGTACATATTTTGATTGCACATCATAATAAACAATGAATTGCGACAAGTGCAATAAATGTCTTGGTGATAAGGATGCTATGAGATGCGCGGGATGTAATATCTGTTTGCATTATCAATGTGCAAACCTATCCGAATCTGATTTTAAAAAGATATTACCCATGAATAAAATGAAATGGAAATGTTCTACGTGCAAAAACAAAAAACTTGGCATGTCGACCGTCGCCGGGCTTGGTACACCTGTGTTACAGAATGTGCCTCCATCGTCTATATTAAATGTAGACACTCAAGCTTTTACTGAGTACTTTGATGCTAAATTTGATAGCCTGCGGCAGCAATGGAAGGATGATCTGCACGCTGCCATCAAGGATATCTCAAAATCATTTAAAGAGGATATTGAGAGGCTTGAGAAACGATTGGACTCAACGGAACAGCGAATCGGGGAACTGGAGCGGGTGTGTGAAGCCAGTTCTGCATTTGATGGCTCTGCCGCTGCTACTTTATCGCAGGAGAATAGTGAGTTGCGTGCTGATCTTGAAAAACTACATACCAGGTTTGATGACCTTGACCAGGCTTCTCGGAACTGTAATGTTGAGATACAAAATATCCCTGAAAAGAAAGCTGAAAACCTCATTCATTTGTCCATCGAGCTTGGTAAACTGATCGGCGTAAAAATCGAAGAACGGGATATCAGAGCCGTGCACCGGGTGGCCCCCGGAGTGCCCAGCGATCGGCCCAAAAACATCGTGCTGCAATTGTGCACCCGGCGCCTACGGGATGACGTGGTTGCGGCTGCGCGCGTGCGCCGCACGCTCACTACTAACCAGCTGTTGGGCGGCGTTGCATCGACTGCTGCCGCTGCTACGCAAAACACGCGGTTCTACGTGAACGAGCATTTAACTCTGAACAATAAAATCTTGTTCAGCAACACTCGTCAGAAAGCCAAGGCCAAGGGGTACAAATTTGTATGGATTAAGAATAGCTGTATACTGCTTAGAAAAAACGACGACTCACGCGTTATTCGTATTCGCTGCAATGATGATTTGAGTAGAATATGACTATCGAATTTTTGTATTATGTGCTCTTGTTTGTTGCTATATAATGATAAAACTAATTTTATTCCTTTAAGTATTAATTATAATCTTTTATATATGTTACTGATGTTGCGGTGTGCTAAAACAATGTCTATACTGTCTAGAAAAGATATGTCTTACATTTTTTATTGTTATCTTTCTAAAAATGATCTTTAACAAAAATCTCTCAATTTTATATCAAAACTGTGGTGGTCTTAAAACAAAACTCAGCGAACTAAAATTAAATTTAATGATATCTAGTTATGATGTCATAGTTCTTGTTGAGACGTGGTTATCTGACATAATTCTGGACTCGGAGCTTCACACAGATGGGTACTCGTTGTTTCGTAAGGACCGTAATTTGGCGTTGACCAATAAAAGGGGAGGTGGGGGTGTGGTGGTACTTGTAAAAAAAACGATAAATGTCGTAAGAAGGCCTGATTTGGAGGCGAGTGACTTAGAAGAAATTTACATACAATTCCCATTGCCCCCTGGATTACTGTTGTGTGCATGCTACATACCTCCAGCATCTAAGACTTCAGTTTATGATAAATATTTTTATAAGCTTCACGATATCTACTCTAATACGACTTTTTCCAATTACATTTTGATAGGGGACTTTAACCTGCCTTACCTGAAATGGATAGATTCTTCATCACTGCATCCGACGGTTTCTGGTACGGAGACATCTAAGCTCTTAACTTATACTATGGCTTTCATGGACTTAAAACAATTTAATACTGTTGTAAATGAAAATGGTAGAACGCTTGATTTAATCTTGAGCACTCTTTCTGATTGTCTGGTCAGTGCTTCAAATGACCCCCTTTTAAATGCAGCTCCTCACCATCCTCCGCTTGACATCCGGTGTCCTTTGGTATATTCAAATTGTATGCCTGATATATTAAAGAATAAAAGGAACTTCTTTAGAGGTAACTATGGGCAAATATATCAGGCAATTTCAAGTGTAAATTGGTCTTTACTTTTATGTTCTCTGAGTTGTGAAGATGCAGTTGATAGCTTTTATGAACACGTAAACAATATTATTGAACTACATGTACCGCTCGTTAAAATAAAACCGCGGGTATATCCTGTATGGTTCTCAAAATGTTTGATTAGCACCCTTAGACGTAAAATAAAAATATGGCAAAAATGGAAAACTTACCATTTATTGCGAGACTATCAAGAGTTCTGTCTGTTACGGAGGCGCACTAAAAAGTTGCTTAAGAGCTGCTATAATAAATATTTGGAAAATGTTGAGGTGTCTATGAAAGACAACATTAAATACTTTTGGAAATACACTAATGACTTGAAGGAAACGGACGCAGCTTTTCCTCGGATCATGAGGTTGCAGGATGTCACATCAGACGACCCAAACGTTGTGACTGAGATGTTTTCAGGTTATTTCAAATCAGTTTTTGAGCCTAATTTTTCCGTGGCGCACAATGTAACGCAATGCAATGTCATCATAAATACTTTTGATGACAGTGTATCTAATAGCTCGGATTATTTAAATAATATAGTTTTAACAACACGGGAAATACACTTAGCTCTTAAGAATATTGACCCCAACAAAGGATCTGGTCCTGATGGGATAAGTCCAGTATTCTTAAAGAGAACATGCGACACTTTATCGGCTCCACTAGAAATAATTTTTAATAAATGTCTGTCTTCCGGAACCTTTCCTAGTCTATGGAAGAAAGCTTACATAACACCAGTCTTTAAATCTGGCTCTAAGAGCAACGTGGAGGATTACCGACCGATATCTATTCTTTCCGCTATAGCGAAAATTTTTGAAAAATTAATACATCACCACATGTACTCGCATCTAAAACATGTAATTATAGAAGAACAACATGGTTTCTTCAGTGGCAGATCTACTTTAACTAATCTTCTTGTCTTCAGTGATTATCTTTTTAAAGGTTTAGATCATAAGTACCAAATTGAAACTATATATACAGATTTTAAAAAAGCTTTTGATAAAGTAGATCATTTACTGCTTCTTAAAAAATTGCTATACAATGGTATCGGGGGTAATCTCCTGCGTTGGTTATCATCTTACTTGGACGGTCGTGTGCAGTCGGTGGTTGTGAATGGTCATATGTCTTCTCCCGTTATAGTCACGTCTGGTGTTCCTCAAGGATCAATTCTAGGACCTCTACTATTTATAGTTTTCATAAATGACATATCGTCTTGCTTTAAGTTTTGCAAGTTTTTGTTATATGCGGACGATTTGAAAATATTTTCCAACGTAGCAAACCAAAACGATGTTGGCTTGATGCAGGGCGATTTGGATAAATTCCATGAATATTGTACAACTAACAAACTCCACTTAGCTCTCAACAAGTGCAAACACATAAGATTCACCAAGAAACTTAACTTAATAAACACAAAATTTGAACTTGGGGGACAAAGTCTGGATACAGTAACTACTATTCGTGATCTTGGTTTATATCTCGATACTAAACTTACACTTGACATGCACGTAGAGTCTATATTGAGGAAAGCGTACCGTATGCTGGGGTTCATCGTTCGGATAACTAAACCATTTAAGCATCAGAGTTCAATAATTTGTCTATACCAAAGTTTGGTAAGGCCTCATCTCGAGTATGCGTCTCCTGTCTGGAACCCATTCTATCAAACTTACGATAGTAAAATTGAAATGGTCCAAAAAAAATTTCTTCGTACCCTCAACTACCGAATGCGTCGTCCTCGATGTTCATACAGTGAACTTTTAATAAGATATAAAATGCTGTCATTACATAATCGACGCTCCATAGCGGACGCACTTACTCTTCGGAGTATCTGCGTTGGCGACGTAGATTCCCCTCATTTACTCTCTAGTGTGAGTTTCCGAGTGCCACCCAAACCTACACGGTCAAAAGACTTGTTTCATGTCCCGATAGCCAGAACCAATATCGGTGAACGTGCGCCTCTCCACAGAATTTGTGCTCTTCACAATAATAAATTAAATGATTTAGACATGTTTTCGTGCTCTCGCGGCATTTATCGTAATAGGCTTGAGCGCGTGTTTGGGGAGGGCTCTGTGTAGCTGTGCTGCGGATTCTTCCTGTGTGGCCTATTTTGCTTTGCATCTTCAATAGCCTGGTGATTCCGGGTTGGCTGTTGGCATGTGATGGCATGGGGCTGTCCCTGAATAATTAGCGCAGATTGCATTCGTACTGCGCAGACTTTGCTTTACTTGAACATTTTAATTTAATTTTTAACAAATTGTTTATTACTTAATTAGATTTAGCCATACAGTGTAAACTTTAAAATTCCTTTTATGTTCTTAGTGAGACTATGTAAGGGAACAAATGTAATTAAATTTGTATACTTATATTACCTGTACTTAATATGCCTTTTGTTACTGTTTGTCTCCAATAAAGTAAATAAATAAATAAATAAATAAATGTATAGATGTATAGATGTATAGATGTATCGATGTTTAGATGTATCGATGTATAGATGTATAGATGTATAGATGTATAGATGTATAGATGTATCGATATATAGATGTATAGATGTATAGATGTATAGATGTATAGATGTATAGATGTATCGATGTATCGATGTATCGATGTATCGATGTATCGATGTATCGATGTATAGATGTATCGATGTATAGATGTATAGATGTATAGATGTATAGATGTATAGATGTATAGATGTATAGATGTATCAATGTATAGATGTATCGATGTATCGATGTATCGATGTATCGATGTATCGATGTATCGATGTCTCGATGTCTCGATGTGTCGATGTCTCGATGTCTCGATGTGTCGATGTATCGATGTATCGATGTATAGGTGTATCGATGTATCGATGTATCGATGTATCGATGTATCGATGTATCGATGTATCGATGTATCGATGTATGAATGTCTCGATGTATCGATGTATCGATGTATCGATGTATCGATGTATCGATATATATATGTATAGATGTGTCGATGTATCGATGTATCGATGTATCGATGTATCGATGTATCGATGTCTCGATGTGTCGATGTGTCGATGTGTCGATGTATCGATGTATCGATGTATCGATGTATCGATGTATCGATGTATCGATTTATCGATGTATCGATGTATCGATGTATCCATGTATCGATGTATCGATGTATCGATGTATCGATGTATCGATGTATCGATGTCTCGATGTGTCGATGTCTCGATGTGTCGATGTGTCGATGTATCGATGTATAGATGTATCGATGTATAGATGTATAGATGTATAGATGTATCGATGTATAGATGTATAGATGTATCGATGTATCGATGTATAGATGTATCGATGTATAGATGTATCGATGTATCGATGTATCGATGTATCGATGAATCGATGTATCGATATATCGATGTAAAGATGTATCGATGTATCGATGTATAAATGTATCGATGTATAGATGTATAGATGTATCGATGTATCGATGTGTCGATGTGTCGATGTATCGATGTATCGATGTATCGATGTATCGATGTCTCGATAAGTCGATGTATCGATGTATCGATGTATCGATGTATAGGTGTATCGATGTATCGATGTATCGAAGTATCGATGTATCGATGTATAAATGTATCGATGTATCGATGTTTTGATGTATCGATGTATCGATGTATCGATGTATCGATGTATCGATGTATCGATGTATCGATGTCTCGATGTCTCGATGTGTCGATGTGTCGATGTATCAATGTATCGATGTATCGATGTATCGATGTATCAATGTATCGATGTCCTGATGTTTTGATGTATCGATGTATCGATGTATCGATGTATCGATGTATGGATGTCTCGATTGTATCGATGTATCGATGTATCGATGTATCGATGTATCGATGTCTCGACGTCTCGATGTGTCGATGTGTCGATGTATCAATGTATTGATGTATCGATGTATCAATGTATCGATGTCCTGATGTTTTGATGTATCGATGTATCGATGTATCGATGTATCGATGTATCGATGTATCGATCTATCGATCTATCGATGTATCGATGTATCGATGTATCGATGTATCTATGTATCGATGTATCGATGTATCTATGTATCGATGTATCGATGTATCTATGTATCGATGTATCGATGTACAGATGTTTAGATGTATAGATGTATAGATATATAGATGTATTGATGTATCGATGTATTGATGAATCGATGTCTCGATGTCTCGATGTCTCGATGTGTCGATGTATCGATGTATCGATGTAACGATGTAACGATGTCCCGATGTATCGATTTCCCGATGTATCGATGTATCGATGTATCGATGTATAGGTGTATCGATGTATCGATGTATCGATGTATCGATGTATCGATGTCTCGATGTGTCGATGTATCGAATTATCGATGTATCGATGTATCGATATATATATATGTATAGATGTATCGATGTATCGATGTATCGATGTATAGATGTATAGATGTATAGATGTATAGATGTATAGATGTATAGATGTATCGATGTATCGATGTATCGATGTATCGATGTATCGATGTATCGATGTATCGATGTATCGATGTCTCGATGTGTCGATGTCTCGATGTCTCGATGTGTCGATGTATCGATGTATCGATGTATCGATGTATCGATGTATCGATGTATCGATGTATCGATGTATCGATGTATCGATGTATCGATGTATCGATGTATCGATGTATCGATCTATCGATGTATCGATGTATGGATCTATCGATGTATCGATATATATATGTATAGATGTATCGATGTATAGATGTATAGATGTATCAATGTATCGATGTATAGGTGTATCGATGTATAGGTGTATTGATGTATAGATGTATCGATGTATAGATGTATCGATATATAGATGTATAGATGTATAGATGTATAGATGTATAGATGTATAGATGTATAGATGTATAGATGTATAGATGTATAGATGTATAGATGTATAGATGTATCGATGTATCGATGTATAGATCTATCGATGTATCGATCTATCGATGTATCGATGTCTCGATGTATGGATGTCTCGATGTATGGATGTCTCGATGAATCGATGTATCGATGAATCGATGTATCGATGTATAGATGTATCGATTTATCGATGTATCGATGTATCGATGTATCGATGTATCGATGTATCAATATATATATGTATAGATGTATCGATGTATAGATGTATCGATGTATCTATGTATCGATGTATCGTAGTATGGTAGTATCGATGTTTCGATGTTTCGATGTATCGATGTTTCGATGTATCGATGTTTCGACGTATCGATGTATCGATATATATATGTATAGATGTATCGATGTATAGATGTATAGATGTATCAATGTATCGATGTATAGGTGTATCGATGTATAGATGTATCGATGTATAGATGTATCGATGTATAGATGTATCGATATATAGATGTATAGATGTATAGATGTATAGATGTATAGATGTATAGATGTATAGATGTATCGATGTATCGATGTATCGATGTATCGATGTATCGATGTATCGATGTATCGATGTATCGATGTATCGATGTATCGATGTATCGATGTATCGATGTATAGATGTATCGATGTATAGATGTATAGATGTATAGATGTATAGATGTATCGATGTATAGATGTATAGATGTATAGATGTATAGATGTATAGATGTATAGATGTATCGATGTATAGATGTATCGATGTATCGATGTCTCGATGTCTCGATGTGTCGATGTATCGATGTATCGATGTAACGATGTCCCGATGTATCGATTTCCCGATGTATCGATGTATCGATGTATCGATGTATAGGTGTATCGATGTATCGATGTATCGATGTATCGATGTATCGATGTCTCGATGTGTCGATGTATCGAATTATCGATGTATCGATGTATCGATATATATATATGTATAGATGTATCGATGTATCGATGTATCGATGTATCGATGTATCGATGTATCGATGTATAGATGTATAGATGTATAGATGTATAGATGTATCGATGTATCGATGTATCGATGTATCGATGTATCGATGTATCGATGTATCGATGTATCGATGTATCGATGTATAGATGTATCGATGTATCGATGTATAGATGTATCGATGTATAGATGTATAGATGTATAGATGTATAGATGTATAGATGTATAGATGTATCGATGTATAGATGTATCGATGTATCGATGTATAGATGTATCGATGTATCGATGTATCGATGTATCGATGTATATATGTTTCGATGTATCGATGTATCGATGTATAGATGTATCGATATATAGATGTATAAATGTATAGATGTATAGATGTAAAGATGTATAGATGTATAGATGTATAGATGTATAAATGTATAGATGTATAGATGTATAGATGTATAGATGTATAGATGTATAGATGTATCGATGTATCGATGTATCGATGTATCGATGTATCGATGTATCGATGTATCGATGTATCGATGTATCGATGTATCGATGTATAGATGTATCGATGTATAGATGTATAGATGTATAGATGTATCGATGTATAGATGTATCGATGTATCGATGTATAGATGTATCGATGTATCAATGTATCGATGTATCGATGTATAGATGTTTCGATGTATCGATGTATCGATGTATCGTAGTATCGATGTATCGATGTATCGATGTATGAATGTCTCGATGTATCGATGTATCGATGTATAGGTGTATCGATGTATCAATGTATCGATGTATCGATGTATCGATGTCTCGATGTGTCGATGTCTCGATGTGTCGATGTGTCGATGTGTCGATGTATCGATGTATCGATGTATCGATGTATCGATTTATCGATGTATCGATGTATCGATGTATCCATGTATCGATGTATCGATGTATCGATGTATCGATGTATCGATGTATAAATGTATCGATGTATAGATGTATAGATGTATCGATGTATCGATGTGTCGATGTGTCGATGTATCGATGTATCATGTATCGATGTATCGATGTATCGATGTATCGATGTATCGATGTATAAATGTATCGATGTATCGATGTTTTGATGTATCGATGTATCGATGTGTCGATGTCTCGATGTCTCGATGTGTCGATGTATCGATGTATCGATGTATCGATGTATAGGTGTATCGATGTATCGATGTATCGATGTATCGATGTATCGATGTATCGATGTATCGATGTATCGATGTATCGATGTATCGATGTATCGATGTATGAATGTCTCGATGTATCGATGTATCGATGTATAGGTGTATCGATGTATCGATGTATCGATGTATCGATGTATCGATGTATCGATGTATCGATGTATCGATGTATCGATGTATCGATGTATAGATGTATCGATGTATAGATGTATAGATGTATAGATGTATAGATGTATAGATGTATAGATGTATAGATGTATAGATGTATAGATGTATAGATGTATAGATGTATCGATGTATAGATGTATCGATGTATCGATGTATCGATGTATCGATGTAACGATGTATCGATGTATAGATGTATCGATGTATAGATGTATAGATGTATAGATGTATAGATGTATAGATGTATAGATGTATAGATGTATAGATGTATTGATGAATCGATGTATTGATGAATCGATGTCTCGATGTGTCGATGTATCGATGTATCGATGTAACGATGTCCCGATGTATCGATTTCCCGATGTATCGATGTATCGATGTATCGATGTATAGGTGTATCGATGTATCGATGTATCGATGTATCGATGTATCGATGTCTCGATGTGTCGATGTATCGAATTATCGATGTATCGATGTATCGATATATATATATGCATAGATGTATCAATGTATCGATGTATCGATGTATCGATGTATCGAAGTATCGATGTCTCGATGTGTCGATGTATCGAATTATCTATGTATCGATGTATCGATATATATATGTATAGATGTATCGATGTATCGATGTATAGATGTATAGATGTATAGATGTATCGATGTATCGATGTATCGATGTATCGATGTATCGATGTATCGATGTATCGATGTATGAATGTCTCGATGTATCGATGTATCGATGTATCGATATATATATGTATAGATGTGTCGATGTATCGATGTATCGATGTCTCGATGTATCGATGTCTCGATGTGTCGATGTGTCGATGTGTCGATGTATCGATGTATCGATGTATCGATTTATCGATGTATCGATTTATCGATGTATCGATGTATCGATGTATCCATGTATCGATGTATCGATGTATCGATGTATCGATGTATCGATGTCTCGATGTGTCGATGTCTCGATGTGTCGATGTGTCGATGTATCGATGTATAGATGTATCGATGTATAGATGTATAGATGTATCGATGTATAGATGTATCGATGTATCGATGTATAGGTGTATCGATGTATAGATGTATCGATGTATCGATGTATCGATGTATCGATGAATCGATGTATCGATATATCGATGTAAAGATGTATCGATGTATCGATGTATAAATGTATCGATGTATAGATGTATAGATGTATCGATGTATCGATGTGTCGATGTGTCGATGTATCGATGTATCGATGTATCGATGTATCGATGTCTCGATAAGTCGATGTATCGATGTATCGATGTATCGATGTATCGATGTATCGATGTATCGATGTATAGATGTATCGATGTATAGATGTATAGATGTATAGATGTATAGATGTATCGATGTATAGATGTATAGATGTATAGATGTATAGATGTATAGATGTATCGATGTATAGATGTATCGATGTATCGATGTCTCGATGTCTCGATGTCTCGATGTGTCGATGTATCGATGTATCGATGTAACGATGTCCCGATGTATCGATTTCCCGATGTATCGATGTATCGATGTATCGATGTATAGGTGTATCGATGTATCGATGTATCGATGTATCGATGTATCGATGTCTCGATGTGTCGATGTATCGAATTATCGATGTATCGATGTATCGATATATATATATGTATAGATGTATCGATGTATCGATGTATCGATGTATCGATGTATCGATGTATAGATGTATAGATGTATAGATGTATAGATGTATCGATGTATCGATGTATCGATGTATCGATGTATCGATGTATCGATGTATCGATGTATCGATGTATCGATGTATCGATGTATCGATGTATAGATGTATCGATGTATCGATGTATAGATGTATCGATGTATAGATGTATAGATGTATAGATGTATAGATGTATCGATGTATAGATGTATCGATGTATCGATGTATAGATGTATCGATGTATCGATGTATCGATGTATCGATGTATCGATGTATCGATGTATATATGTTTCGATGTATCGATGTATCGATGTATAGATGTATCGATATATAGATGTATAAATGTATAGATGTATAGATGTAAAGATGTATAGATGTATAGATGTATAGATGTATAGATGTATAGATGTATAGATGTATAAATGTATAGATGTATAGATGTATAGATGTATAGATGTATAGATGTATCGATGTATCGATGTATCGATGTATCGATGTATCGATGTATCGATGTATCGATGTATCGATGTATCGATGTATCGATGTATCGATGTATCGATGTATAGATGTATCGATGTATAGATGTATAGATGTATAGATGTATCGATGTATAGATGTATCGATGTATCGATGTATAGATGTATCGATGTATCAATGTATCGATGTATCGATGTATAGATGTTTCGATGTATCGATGTATCGATGTATCGATGTATCGATGTATCGTAGTATCGATGTATCGATGTATGAATGTCTCGATGTATCGATGTATCGATGTATAGGTGTATCGATGTATCAATGTATCGATGTATCGATGTATCGATGTCTCGATGTGTCGATGTCTCGATGTGTCGATGTGTCGATGTGTCGATGTGTCGATGTATCGATGTATCGATGTATCGATGTATCGATTTATCGATGTATCGATGTATCGATGTATCCATGTATCGATGTATCGATGTATCGATGTATCGATGTATAAATGTATCGATGTATAGATGTATAGATGTATCGATGTATCGATGTGTCGATGTGTCGATGTATCGATGTATCATGTATCGATGTATCGATGTATCGATGTATCGATGTATCGATGTATAAATGTATCGATGTATCGATGTTTTGATGTATCGATGTATCGATGTGTCGATGTCTCGATGTCTCGATGTGTCGATGTATCGATGTATCGATGTATCGATGTATAGGTGTATCGATGTATCGATGTATCGATGTATCGATGTATCGATGTATCGATGTATCGATGTATCGATGTATCGATGTATCGATGTATCGATGTATCGATGTATGAATGTCTCGATGTATCGATGTATCGATGTATAGGTGTATCGATGTATCGATGTATCGATGTATCGATGTATCGATGTATCGATGTATCGATGTATCGATGTATCGATGTATCGATGTATAGATGTATCGATGTATAGATGTATAGATGTATAGATGTATAGATGTATAGATGTATAGATGTATAGATGTATAGATGTATAGATGTATAGATGTATCGATGTATAGATGTATCGATGTATCGATGTATCGATGTATCGATGTAACGATGTATCGATGTATAGATGTATCGATGTATAGATGTATAGATGTATAGATGTATAGATGTATAGATGTATAGATGTATAGATGTATAGATGTATAGATGTATAGATGTATAGATGTATTGATGAATCGATGTCTCGATGTCTCGATGTCTCGATGTGTCGATGTATCGATGTATCGATGTAACGATGTCCCGATGTATCGATTTCCCGATGTATCGATGTATCGATGTATAGGTGTATCGATGTATCGATGTATCGATGTATCGATGTATCGATGTCTCGATGTGTCGATGTATCGAATTATCGATGTATCGATGTATCGATATATATATATGCATAGATGTATCAATGTATCGATGTATCGATGTATCGAAGTATCGATGTCTCGATGTGTCGATGTATCGAATTATCTATGTATCGATGTATCGATATATATATGTATAGATGTATCGATGTATCGATGTATAGATGTATAGATGTATAGATGTATCGATGTATCGATGTATCGATGTATCGATGTATCGATGTATCGATGTATCGATGTATGAATGTCTCGATGTATCGATGTATCGATGTATCGATATATATATGTATAGATGTGTCGATGTATCGATGTATCGATGTCTCGATGTATCGATGTCTCGATGTGTCGATGTGTCGATGTGTCGATGTATCGATGTATCGATGTATCGATTTATCGATGTATCGATTTATCGATGTATCGATGTATCGATGTATCCATGTATCGATGTATCGATGTATCGATGTATCGATGTATCGATGTCTCGATGTGTCGATGTCTCGATGTGTCGATGTGTCGATGTATCGATGTATAGATGTATCGATGTATAGATGTATCGATGTATAGATGTATCGATGTATCGATGTATAGATGTATCGATGTATAGATGTATCGATGTATCGATGTATCGATGTATCGATGAATCGATGTATCGATATATCGATGTAAAGATGTATCGATGTATCGATGTATCGATGTATCGATGTATAAATGTATCGATGTATCGATGTTTTGATGTATCGATGTATCGATGTATCGATGTATCGATGTATCGATGTATCGATGTATCGATGTCTCGATGTCTCGATGTGTCGATGTGTCGATGTATCAATGTATCGATGTATCAATGTATCGATGTCCTGATGTTTTGATGTATCGATGTATCGATGTATCGATGTATCGATGTATGGATGTCTCGATTGTATCCATGTATCGATGTATCGATGTATCGATGTATCGATGTATCGATGTATCGATGTCTCGACGTCTCGATGTGTCGATGTGTCGATGTATCAATGTATCGATGTATCGATGTATCAATGTATCGATGTCCTGATGTTTTGATGTATCGATGTATCGATGTATCGATGTATCGATGTATCGATCTATCGATCTATCGATGTATCGATGTATCGATGTATCGATGTATCGATGTATCTATGTATCGATGTATCGATGTATCTATGTATCGATGTATCGATGTATCGATGTATCGATGTATCGATGTATAGATGTATGGATGTATAGATGTTTAGATGTATAGATGTATAGATATATAGATGTATTGATGTATCGATGTATTGATGAATCGATGTCTCGATGTCTCGATGTCTCGATGTGTCGATGTATCGATGTATCGATGTAACGATGTAACGATGTCCCGATGTATCGATTTCCCGATGTATCGATGTATCGATGTATCGATGTATAGGTGTATCGATGTATCGATGTATCGATGTATCGATGTCTCGATGTGTCGATGTATCGAATTATCGATGTATCGATGTATCGATATATATATATGTATAGATGTATCGATGTATCGATGTATCGATGTATAGATGTATAGATGTATAGATGTATAGATGTATAGATGTATCGATGTATCGATGTATCGATGTATCGATGTATCGATGTATCGATGTATCGATGTATCGATGTATCGATGTATCGATGTCTCGATGTGTCGATGTCTCGATGTCTCGATGTGTCGATGTATCGATGTATCGATGTATCGATGTATCGATGTATCGATGTATCGATGTATCGATGTATCGATGTATCGATGTATCGATGTATCGATGTATCGATGTATCGATCTATCGATGTATCGATATATATATGTATAGATGTATCGATGTATAGATGTATAGATGTATCAATGTATCGATGTATAGGTGTATCGATGTATAGGTGTATTGATGTATAGATGTATCGATGTATAGATGTATCGATATATAGATGTATAGATGTATAGATGTATAGATGTATAGATGTATAGATGTATAGATGTATAGATGTATAGATGTATAGATGTATCGATGTATCGATGTATAGATCTATCGATGTATCGATCTATCGATGTATCGATGTCTCGATGTATGGATGTCTCGATGTATGGATGTCTCGATGAATCGATGTATCGATGAATCGATGTATCGATGTATAGATGTATCGATTTATCGATGTATCGATGTATCGATGTATCGATGTATCGATGTATCAATATATATATGTATAGATGTATCGATGTATAGATGTATCGATGTATCTATGTATCGATGTATCGTAGTATGGTAGTATCGATGTTTCGATGTTTCGATGTATCGATGTTTCGATGTATCGATGTTTCGACGTATCGATGTATCGATATATATATGTATAGATGTATCGATGTATAGATGTATAGATGTATCAATGTATCGATGTATAGGTGTATCGATGTATAGATGTATCGATGTATAGATGTATCGATGTATAGATGTATCGATATATAGATGTATAGATGTATAGATGTATAGATGTATAGATGTATAGATGTATAGATGTATCGATGTATCGATGTATCGATGTATCGATGTATCGATGTATCGATGTATCGATGTATCGATGTATCGATGTATCGATGTATCGATGTATAGATGTATCGATGTATAGATGTATAGATGTATAGATGTATAGATGTATCGATGTATAGATGTATAGATGTATAGATGTATAGATGTATAGATGTATCGATGTATAGATGTATCGATGTATCGATGTCTCGATGTCTCGATGTCTCGATGTGTCGATGTATCGATGTATCGATGTAACGATGTCCCGATGTATCGATTTCCCGATGTATCGATGTATCGATGTATCGATGTATAGGTGTATCGATGTATCGATGTATCGATGTATCGATGTATCGATGTCTCGATGTGTCGATGTATCGAATTATCGATGTATCGATGTATCGATATATATATATGTATAGATGTATCGATGTATCGATGTATCGATGTATCGATGTATCGATGTATAGATGTATAGATGTATAGATGTATCGATGTATCGATGTATCGATGTATCGATGTATCGATGTATCGATGTATCGATGTATCGATGTATCGATGTATAGATGTATCGATGTATCGATGTATAGATGTATCGATGTATAGATGTATAGATGTATAGATGTATAGATGTATAGATGTATAGATGTATCGATGTATAGATGTATCGATGTATCGATGTATAGATGTATCGATGTATCGATGTATCGATGTATCGATGTATCGATGTATATATGTTTCGATGTATCGATGTATCGATGTATAGATGTATCGATATATAGATGTATAAATGTATAGATGTATAGATGTAAAGATGTATAGATGTATAGATGTATAGATGTATAAATGTATAGATGTATAGATGTATAGATGTATAGATGTATAGATGTATCGATGTATCGATGTATCGATGTATCGATGTATCGATGTATCGATGTATCGATGTATCGATGTATAGATGTATCGATGTATAGATGTATAGATGTATAGATGTATCGATGTATAGATGTATCGATGTATCGATGTATAGATGTATCGATGTATCAATGTATCGATGTATCGATGTATAGATGTTTCGATGTATCGATGTATCGATGTATCGATGTATCGATGTATCGATGTATCGTAGTATCGATGTATCGATGTATCGATGTATGAATGTCTCGATGTATCGATGTATCGATGTATAGGTGTATCGATGTATCAATGTATCAATGTATCGATGTATCGATGTATCGATGTCTCGATGTCTCGATGTGTCGATGTGTCGATGTGTCGATGTATCGATGTATCGATGTATCGATGTATCGATTTATCGATGTATCGATGTATCGATGTATCCATGTATCGATGTATCGATGTATCGATGTATCGATGTATCGATGTATCGATGTCTCGATGTGTCGATGTCTCGATGTGTCGATGTATAGATGTATCGATGTATAGATGTATCGATGTATAGATGTATAGATGTATAGATGTATAGATGTATAGATGTATCGATGTATAGATGTATCGATGTATCGATGTATAGATGTATCGATGTATCGATGTATCGATGTATCGATGTATCGATAAATCGATATATCGATGTATCGATATATCGATGTATAGATGTATCGATGTATCGATGTATAAATGTATCGATGTATAGATGTATAGATGTATCGATGTATCGATGTGTCGATGTGTCGATGTATCGATGTATCATGTATCGATGTATCGATGTATCGATGTATCGATGGATCGATGTATCGATGTATAAATGTATCGATGTATCGATGTTTTGATGTATCGATGTATCGATGTGTCGATGTCTCGATGTCTCGATGTGTCGATGTATCGATGTATCGATGTATCGATGTATAGGTGTATCGATGTATCGATGTATCGATGTATCGATGTATCGATGTATCGATGTATCGATGTATCGATATATCGATGTATCGATGTATCGATGTATGAATGTCTCGATGTATCGATGTATCGATGTATAGGTGTATCGATGTATCGATGTATCGATGTATCGATGTATCGATGTATCGATGTATCGATGTATCGATGTATAGATGTATCGATGTATAGATGTATAGATGTATAGATGTATAGATGTATAGATGTATAGATGTATAGATGTATAGATGTATAGATGTATAGATGTATAGATGTATCGATGTATAGATGTATCGATGTATCGATGTATCGATGTATCGATGTAACGATGTATCGATGTATAGATGTATCGATGTATAGATGTATAGATGTATAGATGTATAGATGTATAGATGTATAGATGTATAGATGTATAGATGTATAGATGTATTGATGAATCGATGTCTCGATGTCTCGATGTCTCGATGTGTCGATGTATCGATGTATCGATGTAACGATGTCCCGATGTATCGATTTCCCGATGTATCGATGTATCGATGTATCGATGTATAGGTGTATCGATGTATCGATGTATCGATGTATCGATGTATCGATGTATCGATGTATCGATGTCTCGATGTGTCGATGTATCGAATTATCGATGTATCGATGTATCGATATATATATATGCATAGATGTATCAATGTATCGATGTATCGATGTATCGATGTATCGATGTATAGATGTATAGATGTATCGATGTATCGATGTATCGATGTATCGATGTATCGATGTATCGATGTATCGATGTATCGATGTATCGATGTATCGATGTATCGATCTATCGATGTATCGATATATATATGTATAGATGTATCGAGGTATAGATGTATAGATGTATCAATGTATCGATGTATAGGTGTATCGATGTATAGGTATATCGATGTATAGATGTATCGATGTATAGATGTATCGATATATAGATGTATAGATGTATAGATGTATAGATGTATAGATGTATAGATGTATAGATGTATAGATGTATAGATGTATAGATGTATAGATGTATCGATGTATCGATGTATCGATGTATAGATCTATCGATGTATCGATCTATCGATGTATCGATGTATGGATGTCTCGATGTATGGATGTCTCGATGTATCGATGTATCGATGTATCGATGTATCGATGTATTGATGTATCGATGAATCGATGTATCGATGTATAGATGTATCGATTTATCGATGTATCGATGTATCGATGTATCAATATATATATGTATAGATGTATCGATGTATAGATGTATCGATGTATCTATGTATCGATGTATCGTAGTATGGTAGTATCGATGTATCGATGTTTCGATGTATCGATGTTTCGATGTATCGATGTTTCGATGTATCGATGTTTCGATGTATCGATGTATCGTTATATATATGTATAGATGTATCGATGTATAGATGTATAGATGTATCAATGTATCGATGTATAGGTGTATCGATGTATAGGTGTATCGATGTATAGATGTATCGATGTATAGATGTATCGATATATAGATGTATAGATGTATAGATGTATAGATGTATCGATGTATCGATGTATCGATGTATCGATGTATCGATGTATCGATGTATCGATGTATCGATGTATCGATGTATAGATGTATCGATGTATAGATGTATAGATGTATAGATGTATAGATGTATAGATGTATCGATGTATAGATGTATCGATGTATCGATGTATCGATGTATCGATGTATCGATGTCTCGATGTGTCGATGTCTCGATGTCTCGATGTGTCGATGTATCGATGTATCGATGTATCGATGTATAGGTGTATCGATGTATCGATGTATCGATGTATCGATGTATCGATGTATCGATGTATCGATGTATGAATGTCTCGATGTATCGATGTATCGATGTATCGATGTATCGATGTATCGATGTATCGATATAAATATGTATAGATGTGTCGATGTATCGATGTATCGATGTATCGATGTATCGATGTCTCGATGTGTCGATGTCTCGATGTGTCGATGTGTCGATGTGTCGATGTATCGATGTATCGATGAATCGATGTATCGATGTATCGATGTATCCATGTATCGATGTATCGATGTATCGATGTATCGATGTATCGATGTCTCGATGTGTCGATGTCTCGATGTGTCGATGTGTCGATGTCTCGATGTGTCGATGTGTCGATGTATCGATGTATAGATGTATCGATGTATAGATGTATAGATGTATAGATGTATCGATGTATAGATGTATCGATGTATCGATGTATAGATGTATCGATGTATCGATGTATCGATGTATCGATGTATCGATGTATCGATGAATCGATGTATCGATATATCGATGTATAGATGTATCGATGTATCGATGTATAAATGTATCGATGTATAGATGTATAGATGTATCGATGTATCGATGTATCGATGTGTCGATGTATCGATGTATCGATGTATCGATGTATCGATGTATCGATGTCTCGATAAGTCGATGTATCGATGTATCGATGTATCGATGTATAGGTGTATCGATGTATCGATGTATCGATGTATCGATGTATAAATGTATCGATGTATCGATGTTTTGATGTATCGATGTATCGATGTATCGATGTATCGATGTATCGATGTATCGATATATCGATGTATCGAAGTATCGATGTCTCGATGTCTCGATGTGTCGATGTGTCGATGTATCAATGTATCGATGTATCGATGTATCAATGTATCGATGTCCTGATGTTTTGATGTATCGATGTATCGATGTATCGATGTATCGATGTATGGATGTCTCGATTGTATCGATGTATCGATGTATCGATGTATCGATGTATCGATGTATCGATGTATCGATGTATCGATGTATCGATGTCTCGACGTCTCGATGTGTCGATGTGTCGATGTATCAATGTATCGATGTATCGATGTATCAATGTATCGATGTCCTGATGTTTTGATGTATCGATGTATCGATGTATCGATGTATCGATCTATCGATCTATCGATGTATCGATGTATCGATGTATCAATGTATCGATGTATCGATGTATCGATGTATCGATGTATCGATGTATCGATGTATCGATGTATCGATGTATAGATGTATGGATGTATAGATGTATAGATGTATAGATGTATAGATGTATAGATATATAGATGTATTGATGTATCGATGTATCGATGTCTCGATGTGTCGATGTATTGAATTATCGATGTATCGATGTATCGATATATATATATGTATAGATGTATCGATGTATCGATGTATCGATGTATCGATGTATCGATGTATAGATGTATAGATGTATAGATGTATAGATGTATCGATGTATCGATGTATTGATGAATCGATGTCTCGATGTCTCGATGTATAGATGTGTCGATGTATCGATGTATCGATGTCCCGATGTATCGATGTCCCGATGTATCGATGTATAGGTGTATCGATGTATCGATGTATCGATGTATCGATGTATCGATGTATCGATGTATCGAAGTATCGATGTCTCGATGTGTCGATGTATCGAATTATCTATGTATCGATGTATCGATATATATATGTATAGATGTATCGATGTATCGATGTATAGATGTATAGATGTATAGATGTATCGATGTATCGATGTATCGATGTATCGATGTATCGATGTCTCGATGTCTCGATGTCTCGATGTGTCAATGTATCGATGTGTCGATGTATCGATGTATCGATGTATCGATGTATCGATGTATCGATGTATAGGTGTATCGATAAATCGATGTATCGATGTATCGATGTATCGATGTATCAATGTATCAATGTATCGATGTCTCGATGTGTCGATGTCTCGATGTGTCGATGTATCGATGTATCGATGTATCGATGTATCGATGTATCGATGTATCGATGTATCGATGTCTCGATGTCTCGATGTGTCGATGTGTCGATGTATCAATGTATCGATGTATCGATGTATCAATGTATCGATGTCCTGATGTTTTGATGTATCGATGTATCGATGTATCGATGTATCGATGTATCGATGTATCGATGTATCGATGTCTCGATGTATCGATGTATCGATGTATAGGTGTATCGATGTATCGATGTATCGATGTATCGATGTATCGATGTATCGATGTATCGATGTCTCGATGTCTCGATGTGTCGATGTGTCGATGTATCAATGTATCGATGTATCGATGTATCAATGTATCGATGTCCTGATGTTTTGATGTATCGATGTATCGATGTATCGATGTATCGATGTATGGATGTCTCGATGTATCGATGTATTAATGTATAGGTGTATCGATGTATCGATGTATCGATGTATCGATATATATATGTATAGATGTATAGATGTGTCGATGTATCGATGTATCGATGTATCGATGTATCGATGTATCGATGTATCGATGTATCGATGTATCGATGTATCGATGTATCGATGTTTCGATGTGTCGATGTCTCGATGTGTCGATGTGTCGATGTGTCGATGTATCGATGTATCGATGTATCGATGTATCGATGTATCGATGTATCGATGTATCGATGTATCGATTTATCGATGTATCGATGTATCGATGTATCGATGTATCGATGTATCGATGTATCGATGTATCGATGTATCGATGTATCGATGTCTCGATGTGTCGATGTGTCGATGTATCGATGTATAGATGTATCGATGTATAGATGTATAGATGTATCAATGTATAGATGTATCGATGTATCGATGTTTAGATGTATCGATGTATCGATGTATCGATGTATAGATGTATCGATGTATCGATGTATCGATGTATCGATGTATCGATATATAGATGTATAGATGTATCGATGTATCGATGTATCGATGTATAGATGTTTCGATGTATCGATGTTTCGATGTATCGATGTATCGATGTATAGATGTATCGATATATAGATGTATAGATGTATCGATATATAGATGTATAGATGTATAGATGTATAGATGTATAGATGTATCGATGTATCGATGTATCGATGTATCGATGTATCGATGTATCGATGTATAGATGTATAGATGTATAGATGTATAGATGTATAGATGTATAGATGTATCGATATATAGATGTATAGATGTATAGATGTATAGATGTATAGATGTATAGATGTATAGATGTATCGATGTATCGATGTATCGATGTATCGATGTATCGATGTATCGATGTATCGATGTATCGATGTATCGATGTATCGATGTATAGATGTATCGATGTATAGATGTATAGATGTATAGATGTATAGATGTATAGATGTATAGATGTATAGATGTATAGATGTATCGATGTATAGATGTATCGATGTATTGATGAATCGATGTCTCGATGTCTCGATGTATAGATGTGTCGATGTATCGATGTATCGATGTATCGATGTATCGATGTATAGATGTATAGATGTATAGATGTATAGATGTATCGATGTATCGATGTATTGATGAATCGATGTCTCGATGTCTCGATGTATAGATGTGTCGATGTATCGATGTATCGATGTATCGATGTCCCGATGTATCGATGTCCCGATGTATCGATGTATAGGTGTATCGATGTATCGATGTATCGATGTATCGATGTATCGATGTATCGATGTATCGATGTCTCGATGTGTCGATGTATCGAATTATCTATGTATCGATGTATCGATATATATATGTATAGATGTATCGATGTATCGATGTATAGATGTATAGATGTATAGATGTATCGATGTATCGATGTATCGATGTATCGATGTATCGATGTCTCGATGTCTCGATGTCTCGATGTGTCAATGTATCGATGTGTCGATGTATCGATGTATCGATGTATCGATGTATCGATGTATAGGTGTATCGATAAATCGATGTATCGATGTATCGATGTATCGATGTATCAATGTATCAATGTATCGATGTCTCGATGTGTCGATGTCTCGATGTGTCGATGTATCGATGTATCGATGTATCGATGTATCGATGTATCGATGTATCGATGTATCGATGTATCGATGTATCGATGTATCGATGTATCGATGTATCGATGTATCGATGTATCGATGTATCGATGTATCGATGTATCGATGTATCGATGTATCGATGTATCGATGTATCGAAGTATCGATGTATCGATATATCGATGTATAGATGTATCGATGTATCGATGTATAAATGTATCGATGTATAGATGTATAGATGTATCGATGTATCGATGTATCGATGTGTCGATGTGTCGATGTGTCGATGTATCGATGTATCGATGTATCGATGTCTCGATGTGTCGATGTATCGATGTATCGATGTATCGATGTATCGATGTATCGATGTATCGATGTATCGATGTATCGATGTATCGATGTATAGGTGTATCGATGTATCGATGTATCGATGTATCGATGTATCGATGTATCGATGTATCGATGTCTCGATGTCTCGATGTGTCGATGTGTCGATGTATCAATGTATCGATGTATCGATGTATCAATGTATCGATGTCCTGATGTTTTGATGTATCGATGTATCGATGTATCGATGTATCGATGTATGGATGTATCGATGTATCGATGTATTGATGTATAGGTGTATCGATGTATCGATGTATCGATGTATCGATATATATATGTATAGATGTATAGATGTGTCGATGTATCGATGTATCGATGTATCGATGTATTGATGTATCGATGTATCGATGTATCGATGTATCGATGTATCGATGTATCGATGTTTCGATGTGTCGATGTCTCGATGTGTCGATGTGTCGATGTGTCGATGTATCGATGTATCGATGTATCGATGTATCGATGTATCGATGTATCGATGTATCGATTTATCGATGTATCGATGTATCGATGTATCGATGTATCGATGTATCGATGTATCGATATATCGATGTATCGATGTATCGATGTATCGATGTCTCGATGTGTCGATGTCTCGATGTGTCGATGTGTCGATCTATCGATGTATAGATGTATCGATGTATAGATGTATAGATGTATAGATGTATAGATGTATCGATGTATAGATGTATCGATGTATCGATGTTTAGATGTATCGATGTATCGATGTATCGATGTATAGATGTATCGATGTATCGATGTATCGATGTATCGATGTATCGATGTATCGATGTATAGATGTATCGATGTATAGATGTATAGATGTATAGATGTATAGATGTATAGATGTATAGATGTATCGATGTATAGATGTATCGATGTATTGATGAATCGATGTCTCGATGTCTCGATGTATAGATGTGTCGATGTATCGATGTATCGATGTATCGATGTCCCGATGTATCGATGTCCCGATGTATCGATGTATAGGTGTATCGATGTATCGATGTATCGATGTATCGATGTCTCGATGTGTCGATGTATTGAATTATCGATGTATCGATGTATCGATATATATGTGTATAGATGTATCGATGTATCGATGTATAGATGTATAGATGTATAGATGTATCGATGTATCGATGTATCGATGTATCGATGTATCGATGTATCAATGTATCGATGTCTCGATGTCTCGATGTCTCGATGTGTCGATGTATCGATGTGTCGATGTATCGATGTATCGATGTATCGATGTATCGATATATCGATGTATAAATGTATCGATGTATCGATGTATAAATGTATCGATGTATAGATGTATCGATGTATCGATGTGTCAATGTGTCGATGTATCGATGTATCGATGTATCGATGTCTCGATGTGTCGATGTATCGATGTATCATTGTATCGATGTATAGGTGTATCAATGTATCGATGTATCGATGTATCGATGTATCGATGTATCGATGTATAGGTGTATCGATGTATCGATGTATCGATGTATCGATGTATCGATGTATCGATGTATCGATGTATCAATGTATCGATGTATCGATGTCTCGATGTCTCGATGTGTCGATGTCTCGATGTGTCGATGTATCGATGTATCGATGTATCGATGTATCGATGTATCGATGTATAGGTGTATCGATGTATCGATGTATCAATGTATCGATTTATCGATGTATCGATGTATCGATGTATCGATGTATCGATGTATGGATGTCTCTATGTATCGATGTATCGATGTATAGGTGTATCGATGTATCGATGTATTGATGTATCGATGTATCGATATATCGATGTATCGATGTATCGATGTATCGATGTATCGATGTATCGATGTATCGATGTATCGATTTATCGATGTATCGATGTATCGATGTATCGATGTATCGATGCATCGATGTATCAAAGTATCGAAGTATCGATGTATCGATGTATCGATGTAACGATGTATCGATGTATCGATGTATAGATGTATCGATGTATAGATGTATCGATTTATCGATGTATCGATGTATCGATGCATAGATGTATCGATGTATCGATGTATCGATGTATAGATGTATCGATGTATAGATGTATCGATGTATAGATGTATAGATGTATCGATGTATAGATCTATCGATGTATCGATGTCTCGATGTATGGATGTCTCGATGTATCGATGTCTCGATGTATCGATGTCTCGATGTATCGATGTATCGATGTATCGATGTATTGATGTATCGATGTATAGATGTATCGATTTATCGATGTATCGATGTATCGATGTATCGATGTATCGATGTATCGATGTTTCGATGTATCGATATATATATGTATAGATGTATCGATGTATAGATGTATCGATGTATCGATGTATCGATGTATTGATGTATCGATGTATCGATGTATCGATGTATCGATGTATCGATGTATCGATGTATCGATGTATCGATGTATCGATGTATCGATGTATCGATGTATCGATGTATCGATGTATAGGTGTATCGATGTATCGATGTATGGATGTCTCAATGTATCGATGTAACGATGTATCGATGTATTGATGTATCGATGTATCGATGTATAGATATAGATGTATCGATGTATCGTATATACTTTATATAGTTTGGTTAAAACCATACCAAAACCAAACCAAATTCAAAACCAAACCAAAAGCAAACCAAAATCAAACAAAAACTAGACCAAAACCAAACCAAAACCAAACCAAAACCAAACCAAAACCAAATTAAACCAAATTAAAACCAAAACAAAACCAAACCAAAACCAAACTAAAACCAAACCAAAACCAATCCAAAACCAAACAAAAACCAGACAGAAACCAAACCAAAGAAAAACCAAAAGAAAACCAAAACCAAATTAAAGCGAAACCAAAACCAAAATACTAAAACAAAATCAAACTAAAACTAAACCAAAACCAAACCAAAATTTCTAAAACCAAACCAAAACCAAACCAAAACCAAACCAAAACCAAACCAACACCAAACCATAAATAAACCAAAAGTAAACCAAAACCAAACAAAAACCAAACCAAAAGTAAACCAAAACCAAACCAATACCAAACCAAAACCAAATCAAAACCAAACCAAAACTAAACCAAAACTAAAACCAAACCAAAACCAAACCAAAAGTAAACCAAAACCAAACCAAAACCAAACCAATACCAAACCAAAACCAAATCAAAACCAAACCAAAACCAAACCAAAACTAAACCAAAACCAAACCAAAACCAAACCAAAAACAAACCAAAACCAAACCATAAATAAACCAAAAGTAAACCAAAACCAAACCAAAACCAAACCAAAAGTAAACCAAAATCAAATGAAAACCAAACCAATACCAAACCAAAACCAAATCAAATCTAAACCAAAACCAAACCAAATCCAAACCAAAACCAAACTAAAACAAAATAAAACCAAACCAAAACCAAACCAAAACCAAACTAAAACCAAACCAAAACCAAACCAAAACCAAAACTAAACCAAAACCAAACTAAAACCAAACTAAAACCAAACCAAAACCAAACCAAAACCAAACCAAAACCAAAATTAAATTAAAACCAAACCAAAACCAAACCAAAACCAAACTAAAACCAAACCAAAACCAAACCAACACCAAACTAAAACCAATCCAAAATCAAACCAAAACCAAACAATAACCAAACCAAAACCAAACCAAAACCAAAATAAAACCAAACCAAAACCAAACCAAAACCAAACCAAAACCAAACCATAAATAAACCAAAACCAAACCAAAAGTAAACCAAAACCAAACCAAAAGTAAACCAAAACCAAACCAAAACCAAACCATAAATACACCAAAACCAAACCAAAACCAAACCAAAACCAAACCAAAACCAATCCAAAACCAAATTAAAACCAAACCAAACGAAAACCAAACCAAAACTTAACCAAAACTAAACCAAATTAAAACTAAATCATAACCAAACCAAAACTAAACCAAAACTAAACCAAAACCAAACCAAAACCAAAACAAAACAAAACCAATTTAATCCTTATCAAATTAAATACGATATTTACCTGGAGCCATACAGGACAACGCGACACGCGTGGTTAGGCTGAAGTTCTCAATGTTGTATGCAAAGAAATATTTTGGTTTGTTTTTAGGTATTTATTCTTTACTTTTACATATATTTATAGAATTCGAAATAAAATACATTAAAAATAATCCAAGTTGGATGAACTTGCGTAACATTTAAATCCAATGAAATCCAGTCCACATGTTCGACACAACAAACTGATACGACACTATACGACCGTAAAAATATTATGACTCTGCTATCCGTGCGAAACCGGAGCGGATCGCTAGTTATTATATAAAATAAAGCAACATTAAAAACCTGACATAAAAGAAAACTAATTCTTAAATAAATAAAAATAATAATGATCAAGACTAATTAGTTCTGGTATAGCGCCAAGTATGTGTTGCCTCTGGTGCAGATGCGCATGTAGTAGTAAGCAAGCTGTCAAGTAAAACCTATTTTCGAGCTGTCACTTTTTGTGTTTGCGTCCTTAAATCCCTATCTTCGGCAATAAATGCTTCATCTACTCTAGCATTATGAAACGAACATCCGCCTTGAATAAATGTTGTGGGCACGTCACCGGGGTAAAAAATTTTTTGCTGTAGGTAACAATAGGTACATCTCGAAGAATATCGATATTAGTATGTATGTATGTAGATATGGACGTTATTAGGTTCAGGACGGTACACTTGGCTTTTTGAAACGAGAAGATGAGTTAGCGAGGTCAGAGTCCCTTTGTCACCTTCTTTGTAGGGTGACAATAATTTACTTTTGTTGAAAAAAAAAACAGACAAATAATCCATTTCAATCATTCATTTTTACGACGCAGTACAAACAAAATAAATATTACTATTATAAGTGTAACTATTTGCAACTATGTATATAAATAAAATTTGTTAGTCACCTCCCATGCTTAGGTACTTTAGGAATAATATTAGGTCTTAACCTATGAAGTTGCCGTTTTGTGTGAAATAAGTTAATTTTTTTTTTCGAACATCTTTGTTTCTGTTATTCAAAGTAATCACCCGTGCAATCGATGCATCTTTGCCAACGCAGTGGCAGTTTATTGATGCCCTTCTTGTAAAATCAACTGGACGGTAGGCAACAAACTCTTCAAAGGCATTTTGTACTGTCTCTCGGAAATTGAATTTTTTCCCGTTAAAAAGTTGTCCGAATTTTGAAAAAAGTAATACTTAGTCGGTAGGTGCAAGGTTTGGTGAGTATGGCGGATGAGGGAGAACTTCCAACTCCAACTCTAGCAGCTTGGAGACTGTATATTGTGCAGTATGGGGTCGCACGTTGTCTTGAAGGAGCAACGGGGACGACCGACTGACCAAAGCTGGTCGCAGACATGCGAGCTTGTCCATAATTGTCTTCATTTCTTCACAGTACACATCTGCAGTAATGCTCATGCCATTTTGTAAAAGCTGTGATGAATCACACCGGCACTAGACCACCACCAAACAGTGACCATCACCTTTTTTGGGGTTATTTTTTATAAGAAGACTTTTATAGTAGAACAAGAACAACAACGGCAATAGGAACGGGAACGGCAACGGGAACGGCAGCGGCAACGGCAACGACAACTGCAACGGCAACGGCAACGAAAACGGCAACGGCTGCGGCAACGGCAACTGCAGCGTCAACGCCAACGAGAACGGCAACGGCAGCAGCTGGGCTAACATGCGACGCACGACAAAACTGCCACACGAGACGAGAAAATTTGTCGATCTCGACTTGTCTGTCGTTTTCCCTAACATGCACGACTCACTCGAGAAAATATGTCACCGTGACTTCGCTTTGTCGACACGACAAACAAATGTTACCCTATATTGAAAACATGCCATATTCTAATATAGCAACACTTTATCCGTTCTCTTTTATTCGTTCAATTTATATCAATTTATAGTCTAAATTGTGTGATTGACCATAGAATATATTTAATAATTTATTTTAACTGGCCATCGATGGTTTCTGCAACTAGAATTTTCAGCTTTTGTGATGCCCATGGTTAAAAATGTTTTTAAATTAGTTTTTTAAACAATAATAATAATAGTAAAAATATTAATAATAATGAAAATAATATTGAAACAGGTTTGCTGCGCTCGGGCTATCACAACACATTACTGTTATTATTTTTTTTATTATTATTAACATTATTATTATTATTAATATTCATATTATTATTATTACTATTGTTATTGTTATATTATTATTATTATTACTTATTATTATTATTAATATTCATATTATTATTATTACTATTGTTATTAAGTAATAATAATAATAATATAGAAACTGGTTTGCTGCGCTCGGGCTATCACAACACATTATTATTATTATTTTAATAATAATAATGAAAATAATAATAATAATAATAAGTAAAAACATTAATTATAATAATAATAATAATAATAAGTATTAATATTGAGAATAATAATAATAAATATTAATAATGATAATAATAAGTATTAATATTAATAATAATCATAAGTATTAATACTAATAATAATAACAAATATTAATAATGATAATAATAATAATAATAAGTATTAATATTAATAATAATAATAAGTATTAATAATAATAATAATAAGTATTAATATTAATAATAATAATAATAAGTATTAATATTAATAATAACAATAATAATGTGTTGTGATAGCCCGAGCGCAGCGAACCTGTTTCAAATCTATAAGGCCATGTGGCCGTGGTTAGCATCCGGGCGTGTTCCAATAAGTTTTTGACTTAAGTATGTTAACTATCACTGAAATCATGCCTCGGAAAGCACGTTAAGCAGTCGGTCCCGGTTGCTGTCAATAGATGGCGGTCATAGATCATAGGTCACGGCAGCGTGGTGGATTTAGATTGTATTTATATACTTATATATTTATATTTTACACCCAGAACTAAAACAAATAGTCACGTGCACAAATATTTGTCCCGGGCGGGAATCGAACCCGCGACCACTGGCTCCACAATTAGGGTCTCTAACCACTCGGCCAGAGTTTTGTGTTACTGTAACGTAAATATTTAAATAAAATAAAATTAATTAAGTAAAAAAAATTTCCGGGCTGAATCGGTAACTAAACTTTTTTTTATGCATAAAATACAACCAATTCAAGCGAATACAAACGAAAATAAAAATTTAACAATTACTTTCTACATAACAATATTTTTCTCACCGTTGTCGTCAACAAAAATTGCCGACGAGAAATATACCGCTTAAAAATGACAAAATTCGATAAAATATGGTTCGCATGTTAGGGTTTGTAGACAAAACTACCGTAGACGAGTAATTTTTCCAATTGTGACGGAGCGCGACGAGATAAAAACGTTGCATGTTAGCACTAGTAGACATATAGAGATATCTCGTTTCGGGACGAGAATTGCCGTCGACAAAATTTTGTCGCGGCGTGCATGTTAGGCCTACAGGAAAGCCTACGGCAACGGCAACTGAAACGGCAACGGGAACGGAAACAGCAACGTTAACGGCAACGTCAACTGCAACGGCAACCTCAACTGCAACGGCAACGGCAGCGGCAACGGCAACTGCAGCGGCAACGGCAACTGCAGCGGCAACGGGAACGGCAACGTTAACTGCAACGGCAACGTCAACTGCAAAGGCAACGGGAACGGCAACGGCAGCGGGAAAGCCAGCGGCAACGGCAACGTCAACGGGAACTGCTACGGGAACGGGAACGGCAACGGGAACGGCAACGGTACCGGCAACGGCAACGGCAACGGGAAAGTCAGCGGCAACGGCAACGTCAACGGGAACGGGAACTGCTACGGGAACGGGAACGTCAACGGGAACGTTTTTTCTTCTTCTTTTTGTTCTCCGTTGTTAGGTTAGGTTAGGTTGAATTAGGTTAGGTTGAATTAGGTTAGGTTACGTTAGGTTAGGTTGCGTTAGGTTAGAAGTTTCACACTAGATTCATTATTTACATGGATTTAGGAAAGGTGCGATTTGATTTTCCTTGCCATATAAAAGCTAAATACAATACATATGTATTTAAGGAGTCAGGTTAGGTTAGGTTAGATTAGATTAGGTTTGGTTCGGTTAGGAGAACAAACACTTACCATTTTTTTTACGCGTTATTTTTCTTGTTCTTCTTCTTGTTTTTCTTCTTTTTCTCGTTCTTCTTCTTTTTCTCCGTCGTTTTCCTTCTTTTCCTTCTTCTTTTATAAAAACGGAGAAGAAGAAGTAAAAGTGAAAGGAGGAGAAGGAGAAGGAGGAGGAGAGGGAGAGTAAGAGGGAGAGGGAGAGTGAGAAAAAGAGTGAGAGGGAGAGTGAGAGGGAGAGGGAGAGGGAGAGGAAGAGGAAGAGGAAGAGGGAGAGGGAGAGGGAGAGGGAGAGGGAGAGAGAGAGGGAGAGGGAGAGGGAGAGGGAGAGGGAGAGGGAGAGGGAGAGGGAGAGGGAGAGGGAGAGGGAGAGGGAGAGCGAGAGGGAGAGGGAGAGGGAGAGGGAGAGGGAGAAGGAGAGGGAGAGGGAGAGGGAGAGGGAGAGGGAGAGGGAGAGGGAGAGGGAGAGGGAGAGGGAGAGGGAGAGGGAGAGGGAGAGGGAGAGGGAGAGGGAGAGGGAGAGGGAGAGGGAGAGGGAGAGGGAGAGGGAGAGGGAGAGGGGGAGGGAGAGGGGGAGGGAGAGCGAGAGGGAGAGGGAGAGGGAGAGGGAGAGGGAGAGGGAGAGGGAGAGGGAGAGGGAGAGGGAGAGGGAGAGGGAGAGGGAGAGGGAGAGGGAGAGGGAGAGGGAGAGGGAGAGGGAGAGGGAGAGGGAGAGGGAGAGGGAGAGGGAGAGGGAGAGGGAGAGGGAGAGGGAGAGGGAGAGCGAGAGGGAGAGCGAGAGCGAGAGCGAGAGCGAGAGCGAGAGCGAGAGCGAGAGCGAGAGGGAGAGGGAGAGGGAGAGGGAGAGGGAGAGGGAGAGGGAGAGGGAGAGGGAGAGGGAGAGGGAGAGGGAGAGGGAGAGGGAGAGGGAGAGGGAGAGGGAGAGGGAGAGGGAGAGGGAGAGGGAGAGGGAGAGGGAGAGGGAGAGGGAGAGGGAGAGGGAGAGGGAGAGGGAGAGGGAAAGGGAGAGGGAGAGGGAGAGGGAGCAACGGTAACGACAACTGCAACGGCACCGACACCTGCAACGGCAATGGCTGCGGCAACGCCAACGGCAACTGCAGCGTCAACGGCAACGGGAACGGCAATGGCAACTGAAATGGGAACGGCAACGGGAACGGCAGCGGCAACGTCAACGGCAATGGCAACTGAAACGGCAACAGCAACGGCAACTGCAGCGGCAACACCAACGGCAAATGCAACGGCAAATGCAACGACAAATACCATGTTGCGGCATTGCCAGAAGGTTATACATGCTTTGTTCAGTTTTTTGTCTAAATGACTACTCCAGTTCAACTTGCTGTCAAGGATCACCCCCAGATATTTGACTTCTGTAGAAAGATGGAGGTCTGTGTTGAAGAATTTAGGTAGTCGGTAATTACCCAATTTTCTTTTGTTTGTGAACATTACCAGTTCCGTTTTCACTGGGTTCACAGTTAGTTCAAACTCTGAGCACCACCTTTCCACTATTTGCAAAGCCCCTCTTGTCACTTCACAAGCCGTGACGGCAGTTTTGTTAGTGAAACCAAAACCAAACCCAAACCAAAACCAAACCAAAACCAAACCAAAACCAAACAAAAACCAAACCAAAACCAAACCAAAACCAAACCAAAACCAAACCATAAATAAACCAAAACCAAACCAAAAGTAAATCAAAACCAAACCAAAAGTAAACCAAAACCAAACCAAAACCAAACCATAAATACACCAAAACCAAACCAAAACCAAACCAAAACAAACCAAAACCAAACCAAAACCAAACCAAAACAAAACCAATCCAAAACCAAATCAAAACCAAACCAAACGAAAACCAAACCAAAACTTAACCAAAACTAAACCAAATTAAAACTAAATCATAACCAAACCAAAACCAAACCAAAACTAAACCAAAACCAAAACAAAACCAAAACCAAACCAATTTAATCCTTATCAAATTAAATACGATATTTACCTGGAGCCATACAGGACAACGCGACACGCGTGGTTAGGCTGAAGTTCTCAATGTTGTATGCAAAGAAATATTTTGGTTTGTTTTTAGGTATTTATTCTTTACTTTTACATATATTTATAGAATTCGAAATAAAATACATTAAAAATAATTCAAGTTGGATGAACTTGCGTAACATTTAAATCCAATGAAATCCAGTCCACATGTTCGACACAACAAACTGATACGACACTATACGACCGTAAAAATATTATGACTCTGCTATCCGTGCGAAACCGGGGCGGATCGCTAGTTATTATATAAAATAAAGCAACATTAAAAACCTGACATAAAAGTAAACTAATTCTTAAATAAATAAAAATAATAATGATCAAGACTAATTAGTTCTGGTATAGCGCCAAGTATGTGTTGCCTCTGGTGCAGATGCGCGTGTAGTAGTAAGCAAGCTGTCAAGTAAAACCTATTTTCGAGCTGTCACTTTTTGTGTTTGCGTCCTTAAATAATAATTTGAAAAAAGTTATGAACAAATTTGGATTTTGAGACATTTTTTACGTCACGGAGCGACGTCATTTGAACGCAGATGAAATGCAAAGAGCTGTAGGGATGTTGCAAGCGGGAAGAAGTCAATCTCAGGTATCTCGATATTTTAGTGTCAACAGAAGCGTTATTTGCCGTCTTCATCAGCGTTACACTAACACGGGATTCCTGCTGAGCAGCACCCAGGTCGAGGAAGGTATACAACCATACGGCAAGATCGATACATACAACTGACTGCAAGACGCCAGCCGATGTTAACCGCCCGAGAGATAAGTTTAAGGTTCCATAAAAAAAATATTAGACAATACTATACCTACTATGCCACAGTTATCGTATGAAGAGTTTTGCAATACGAGTGCATTTTGTTTGTGATACGCAGCGAAGCCGAGTGTGCATTGATTGAAGTGCCTTTTTTATTTCCCATTTCGTCAAATTCAACTATTTTAGATTCTGGATCGATTGCTTTCGAAAACAATTTCTAAGAGTCTGTATGTATGGTCTCCGCTCACGAAACTTTGGTCAGATGGCCAGAACTAAAAAAATGGCTGTCATTTGAAACTTTTTGTTTCTGGGTCGATTGCTTTCAACATCAATATTTATGGGTTCGCGTGGTCTCCCATCTGGAATCTGTGGTCAAAATTGTAAATGACTGCCTTTTTGAGCTCTTTGTAACCGAAATGAGTGATTTCAACATCGGTATCTGTAGTCAAAACTGAAAAAAGTGTCCGCCATTTTGAACTTCTTTCTAGCTAGGCCTAAACTACTAAAATAAAGTCTGTTTTGTACAGATTAAAAATTTATTATTATTTGGTACATAATACAAAAAAAAAGAAACAAGTCTGTTTACATTATTACAACAACGAATAATACTTTTTTCAGTACATTTGCTATTAATATGGTCTTTATGACATCGAAACTTGTACCGTTATGTTGTATTTTACAGTACTAGGTCTTTTTTACTTTACACCAATCACAAACAAGCATTCTGTTTGCAACGCATGCGTAAACCGCAAAAAACAACCAGCTTATATCTGCCTAATTTTAATCGCAAATGTATTGAATAACGTCGTATGATGCACACATCAACTATAATATGCAGCTTACCGTACTTGCATCATAATGTACTATTTTAGATTCATATGCATACAGATGTCATATACTTAAGTAAGCAGCAGACATTATTAATAAAAAAATATTATTCATTAAAACCATAGAGTAAAATAATTTGATAGCAGCGTTTGGTTTAAAAGAGTCATAAATGTGACATTTTTTCGATACTGGTAAATATATTATATCTACCAGTATCGAAGTGACATTACGCAATTTAGTGTGGTTGGAGACCGGTGCGCGGGGATTTCGCGAAGTAAAATACCGGCACGCAAGGACCTCACGCACTGAAATTCGCCATTTTACACGAGCTAGCTAGAGTATGAGTGGTTAGATGGTAAACACAGAAGAGGGCTTCTACTCAATTCGCACTTTTATGATAAAAACAGTGATTCTCTCGGTCCAGCCATCTTTCGTTTGGCTATAAATTCGGCCATCCACAGTGCGAATTCAAAATTAAATATTTGGTATCTCGACGATGGGACCTTAAGCGGAGATTGTTCTGTCAGACTTGTCTAATGTTAAAAACAAATTCAGTACCATCGGCTTAGAATTAAAATCACATAAATGCGAATTGTATATTTCAGATAAAATTGATTCATCCTTAGCCACACATATCTTCCATTATTTGAAGAACATCACTCCGAACATTAAAATTCTGTCTAGAGACAACCTGACTCTCCTAGGGTCACCCATTTTCGATGAAGCTTTTCCCCTCTGTTTGGGATAAATGATAATTGTGAGGTGTCTGACCTGATCGTCCAAGAGCCGTACGTTGTGTTTTCAAATTTGAAGAATGACCGACCGGTCGCAACTTCTCGCTGTTTGAATGAAGAAAGTCGTTCGTTCGTCTATGATTCCTTGTGATATTCAATAAATAGAGGAATCGCGTGAACTTCCCCTTTTGACTAACTTGCTCTTCAAATTTAACGATCAGTCAGACCGTCTTCTACTAAAAATTATAGTTTAAAAAAGTAAAAAAAAAGCGCTTTAATAGAAAATTGAACTATAAAGAAGAAAATAACCTGGTATAAGAATAAAGTACTTAATAAGGAAATTAATGTTTTTGGGAAAAAGCGTGGGATGCTCGATAGTTGTTTTACATATTCCATTGAACTCAACGATTTTTTCACAATAACATTAATTTTCTTATTCATCACTTTATTTATTTGTTGTTGTTTATACTTATACTAAAAGTTATGTTGTTCTTTATAGTTCGATTTGCTATTGAAATGTATTTTTTTAAGTGTAAACTATAATTTTTTTTTTCATTTTTAGTCTTAATATTTTGTAAACTACATTCCATCAAAATTTACAAACATACAGGTGGAACTCAAAATTACCTATAAAACGATGAAATGATACAAACAGATACAAAGCTTCATGTCGGTGCTAATCTAACCACTGAGGAGTTTCCTCGTAAACAAATTATCGTGGTGCATCATCAGTTTATGGTGAAAATCATGGATAACTATCGAAATCCAACCTACATACAAAGTTTCGTGTTCGTGCTATTAACCGGTGAAGAGTATCCTCATGAGGAAACAATCCTGGCTGCAACATCAAGTAATGTTTACCATTTTAGTGTATTTTCATCGAAGTTACATATGTATTCTGAATTTCAGCCCAATATCTTCAGTGGAAGTGGGTGACAATCGCGTTTAAAGATTCCATTACCTACATACAAAAAAACATACAGGTGGAACTTATAAAAGCGTATTAAAATTAAAATAATTACACCATTCCAAGAGGACACCACTTTTTACATATGTTTTAATTTAATATTTTTATTATAAAAAAATTATTAGTTGGTCAACTCGGTAATGTATATATTATGTACATTGTATATATATTGTAAGATTTTTATTTTAAGTGTAATTGCTATCTGCTAAGTAACAAAAATAATTCAAACTAATTCGATTCATAAAATATTATAAATTTACTTTCACCCACGTCTCAAGATTGATTGAGTTCAACTTTACCATACGTACAGCATTTGATCGGAGAAAAACAAAGGCGTACACCCGACCTATCAATAGCGCTCCTCGGAGCGGTCTGAAGCACGATACCGTGTGCCGTTGGTTATAAGCTGTCAGTGTGCTGTCAGTTCATACAAAATAGTATGGCGAAATTTCGGTGAAATTACATATTATTGATAATTTTTTTCTGCCACTTTTCCGTTTATTATCAAAATTTCCTCTAACAGAAAGAAAGAATTAAGTATTAACAATACTCAAATGATTTTTTTTATCTCAAAAAACCTTGTGATGATTGTGTAATATGTACCGAAAAATGTCAATTTTCCGAGATTTCGGCAAAAGTGGGTTACAAAATAATGTTTTTTCAGTGTGAAAGAGTGAAAAATATCCAAATGTTTTCTAACACGATTGTTAATTAAGAACTGGTCTTTATTTTAGAATTAGGTATATGACCATATACCTTTCCAAACTTCCTAAAAATGTACCTAAACATGCCATTTTTTTGTATATGCCCCCTTAAGGCTACAAAATTCAAGTGGTGTTGTTGTTAGCTGCCAAACTGTGCGAAATCGACTGCATGAGTATGGCCTACGAGCACGACGGCCAATTAGGTGCCCACCGATGTCACGGGAATCGCGCTCGTCGAAATGAATGGTGTAGGGAACACATTACATGGACCCGGGAACAATGGTCTAAAATTTTATTTTGCAATGAGTCTCGATTTGGGTTAAAGCTTGATACTAGAAGGGTAAGAGTGTACCGTCGTCCTGGAAATACTGAAAGACTGAGGTGCGTTCAGGAAGTGCATCCATACAACGGCTCAACAGTTAAGGTATGGGTGGGTATTATGAAGAACAGACGAACTGAGCTCGTTTTTGTAAATGGTAACATGAACACTGTAAATTACGTTGAGGATGTTCTAAGGCCTTATGTCCGTTCATTCGCACAAACGCTTGGCTCCGATTTCACGTTGATGCATGACAATGCGCCTTCGCATACAGCTTTGCACACACGGGAGTACTTGACAAGGGAAAACATCCTGGTATTGCCTTGGCCTGCACAATCGCCAGACTTCAACCCCATCAAGCATGCATGGGACATGCTCCAGAGACGTGTTTTAAAGGACTTGGATGGAGTGACAACAACCAAACAACCGATGGACTTACTAAAATTTCATTGGGAGCAATTGCCGCAGGATAACATTAACAGTCTCATCGATTCTATGAATAATCGGTGCCAGCAAGTTCTCCATAACAGAGGAGGCCACACTTTGTATTAATTTATGCAATTTTTGTACAACCATTTAATTTTAGTTTAAGTTTGGTTGATTAGACACCGTACTTTGTACATACAGTACTTACTCGTAATTATTGTTAATTGAGATTATTAAAAATAAATATAAAAAAAAACAATTGTTGTTTAATATCAAAAAAGCATTAAAAAATAATATAAATAAGAAAATACTAAAGATTTAATGCGAAAACACATTGTAAAATTGAAATTTGTATGTGTTGCTTAGACTTTTTTGATGGTGTAGGTATAATGGAACCATATAAACGTGCATACCTATAATTGTTGCTCGGAGTGTCAACAGATGTGAAAACTAGATTGATGTTGATAATTTTAATTTAAACATTATGAAATTTAAAATTTTAATTCTAAAAGTTCTAAGTTTTCACCTCTATCAGCAGTCCCTATAACTGCCAACCAGTTTTTTTTCTTTCTTAAAATATTCATCCCTCTAAAGAACACGAAATCGGTTAATAAAACATTCACACTATTTATTATGACATCTATCGGCAGAGACTCGAAACTTATTTTTAATTTTCACATGTAATTAAGCAAGTAATGTTGTTGTTGATGTTGTATGTACTATTTAAACACTAGATGGCAGTATTATGAGCATGTCGTCACGCGAACCCATAAGATCGACCCCTACCAAAAAGTGCCCAACGCGGCTAAAGAAGTTTTCACTTCAAAAAGTTCAGTTATTGAAAACGTTACCAGCTCTTCTCCATCTTGTTCTTATATCAAATTAATTTTAACTTTCAATATAGTATTTAGGTACATAATATGCGTGAACCATGCGCGAAACTCACAGAAATAGATGTGTTAACTTTTGACGTTTCTTAATGTCAAGTTTACGCCTTATCACATTTGTCTTCGACGGCATGTTTGAGACGGACGATGGACGGACGTAAATTTTTAATAGAATGTATGGTCGTTTTCAAAAACCAAACGCTGCTGTCAAATTTATTTACTCTATGTTTTCAAATGTAAATATGAGAAATGAGGGTAACAATGTGTATAAATAATACTAAAACTTGTATAAAGTCATTTATTTATTCTTTTCAATTGCATAATTCGGTAGGTACATTTCTCGGAATACGTTGGGCAAGTAACATCAGTTAGCTGAAGCTTTTTAGGTATTATTCACACAACATTTTTGGTAGTGTTTCTTGATATTATTGGAAAGAAACAGCAGGGCATACTGCTATATGCGGATTCTGTTTATCAAATGTTTTTTTTTTTCAGAACTTATTTTTTAGCTAGATCTGTACCGTTTTCGAATGCAGTCACCTTTCAACTATTGATATATTATTACATGGCTGCGGCATTCCCATATTTGCACACGGTTTGCAAATTTTTGGAGTTATAATTAATGTGACAATTTCACATAACTCCATAGATCAAGTAGTCTATTTCATAGCCTTTCTTTGTTTTTGTTTGAATGAAATTAGGTCTATATTTAGTTATGTGGTCATACTTTCAGCGTGTGTAGTCCACGTACACACAATTTTTTCAAGTTACATTGACAGAAAAATTGATGAAGTATCCATTAACAGGTTTTAAAAAATATATTAAAAAAAAAACAATTAAAAAAAATTGATATGATTTTCTTGGAAATTACGACTAAAGTAAATTAATACTGATATTGTCTCTGTACAGTGGGCATAGAAGTAGCGAAACTGGTGCGTCCCGCTCCCCACTAGACCGACAGCACGCTATTGGCAGAGCGACCGCTTATACACCGCGCTAGTAGTGTATGCTATCACCGGTCGTTAATCAACAAATGCTTGTTCAAGTATTTCATCGTGAACACGCCGGTATAGTGAAATGTTGTAAAAACACGTTCAAAAGCAAAAAACAACGTTGAGTGGTAACTTTTCATGTGTAAGTATAAAATTATGTGGACGCTTCCCCCGCGAACGTCTCACGCCCCCGCTAAATGGAACGCTGCGTTTCGTACAGTAAATGTCTTACCGTCTTTCTAGTGGGATGGCGGGCGGGGAGCTTTGCTGTCTTTATGACAGGGGATTAAATGCCATCACCAGGTTAACTAGCACAATAAAGTAGGTAGGTCAATGCAGTCGTTGACCTCGTTTGACTTAGAGTACCATCTACCTCGACATCCACCCACCACCGTAAAATGACAATATAACGTCAAATAGTCGTTATTACGAAGAAAAATCATGTTGATTATATTTTTTTTTATTTCAAATATTTTTTTTAAATACCTAAGACAATAGTCGTTGAATTAACTCTTGCCCATCAGTTATATATAAAGAAAATAATTATTATTTAAAAATAAGACTGACAAATTTTCATAAGTCTCAGAATTATTTTGAGGTACTCGCGACAGAGATATATTCGTATTGCACTTTTTCGAGTTATCGCCTTGGCGATAAAAAAAAATGAAAATTTTAAATTTCGAATTCGAAATCTATATGCTCCGAAAAGATATACTTTGTTATGCCTTCTATATAGGAAAGCCACTGAGTGGGGGGTATCTATTTTGTTTTGAAATACATTCAATAGTTATTTAATTCTTATTTTTTATTGTATTCAGGTAATATTGTATTTGTATTGATTTCAGCAACGAACATAGAAGGAATTCGTATACGTATGGAATTTATTAAATTTTTTAAATACGAAAGCAAGTACTTACTAACAACACATCAAATATGTTTTTAAATGTACAAAATACCAGATTATTTTTAACTGCCTTGAACATTTGAGTGTCACCCATTTATACACATGTGTGATATTTTTTTAATTTTGGAAAGGCAAACAACTAATATGCCTATGCATTGATTTGTCATTACATAAAGCTACAAAATTACAAAACAGATGTTAATTTTTTCATTATTCGCATTCCTAATCAAAATTATGTCATACTTTAAACAATTGTATACATTTATAAGATTTGCCTATCTCAGCACTTACGTAAACATTCCATGTCAAAATAGTACATTTGGACTGCTTAGAATTGGAATAGAGCGTCGAAAACTGCGTCGCCAAAACTGAGCTAATAGGCTTGATTGCGGCAATGACAAATTGGGGAGCGTCGTTGGTTGTGTTAGCGACCATTCCTTTTTTTCTATGTTTTATCTTTTACAGTACGCGACATCGTGAATTCGGAAATAGCCTCCTTCCACGAATCAATCCAAACTTGTTTCTATTATTGATCTTATACCTAACTCACTATAATAATACGATATCGTAGTACAATGAGTTATAAGTTCAATAAAAGGCATTTAGTTCGGATTATTTTCTAGAAACAGGTCTTGAATTCACCCGAGCAAAATTGAATTCTCGCATACTATACGTACTGTAATGATAAATTTAAATTACTTCTTGATTAGGATCAAGTGAAACGTTATACGTTGAATTCAATAATAACAACACCATTTTCTTTTTAAAAATTGCAAAGCATGCAAATACTTTATTCCTTGCCCCCACTCTCTTCCGGTGAGGCCATATTTTGTAAGTCTTTGTCGATATTATTTATGTTATTCTTTTAGCTAACAATTATTAATACAATATTTTTTAGTTAATATATTAGGCTATTGTGCTCGCTAAGTGATTTGTGTTTAATATACACAGTTGTTTAATATAATTTTTTGGTTGTTTGCATTAATTGCATAATTTCCAATCATGTGTGCGAGTTAAAATCAAAGAAAAAAAATCTGCAATACGTACCAATAAATGGAGTTGTATTTTCAGTAATAACAGCTGTCAATCAGTCAGCAATATTGTAGCTTAAATAAATAACTTACAAAACGATATAAAATATCACTAAGTTATCAAAAAAAAAAAAAAACCTATACTGCCAAATATTTAAATTTTGTGCAATTTCCTATTAATGACCAATTTTATTTGTTTAGTAAAAGTCAAATAACGAAACACAGAGGTTCCGGTACTCCGACAAAACAAAAATCGTATCATAATTCTCGACATTTTGGTTTACTAATCTATTGTCTGTTAGGCGGCACGCCTCGTTATTTGACTTTTATTGTAGTATCTAAGCTAATTTTACATTATTTGGCTAAGTAATTGGCTATTCGAATAGGCACTATTAAAAGAAAAACACCATAAGTAGTCTCTTTAACGAAAATAAGTACTAATTAATTAATTTTTGTTACAAGACCAAATTTTGAAAAATAGCTATGTTATACAAGTAAAGTTGGTGCATTTATTAAACTAAAAAACGCTTACATTAGTAATTTCATTGTACTCATAAGTTTCTAGTTAAGTAATTACATTTTATAAACTTGAAAACAAATAAACTAAACCATATAAAATGTCACAAACAGTTTCAATCGATCGATCAATCAATCAATCAATCAATGAAAACGAGGCTAAAGTAGAAGCGATAAAGTATTGTTTAAATACATTTACTATTTTTATTAAATAACCTAAAACAGGTTAAAAGAACGGAGCGAATTATGATATTACATAGCACCATCGTTCTATTACGCCGTTGTGCAAAGCTTAGCTGATAAAAATCTTTAACATTAACAATAGAGATTTTAGTACAGGAAATAAAGGGTAGAATTGATCACAAGTTTTAAAAAGAAAAACATAATTTAACCATAAATTCACCTAACAATATTAAGAACAAATAAATTTATTTTTAAAATTTTATTTTACAATTGTTTATTTATAATAATATTTTTTATAATAAATACAGAAACGTGTAATTAGTTTGTTAAAAAAAAAAAATATTTTCTTAGATAGCAGATTCATCAATATCGAGTGTCTCATACTTCGAAACGTTCGAAAACTCGAGCAAAATGACAAGAATCAGACATTAACGGAACATATGTCATTATCATTATTTCTTTTGAACATTTTGTTAAATTACTAATGAAATTTAATTTAAAGATTTATTTGTTTCTCCAGTACGATTTTTATGCGCGTCACAGTAAATTCAATTTTAAAGTGCTATCTGACGTTTATGTAGTATTATTAAATTATTAGTTCGTCGTACTGACTTTACTTTTGGATTATTTTAGTATTAATACACTTAAGATAGAATATGCTTTAGATTTGCCTTTACTCGGCAATCTACTGTTATCCAGTATAAAGATAATAATAAAAATAAAAATTTATTTCAGACGTGGTCCATATACAGTAACGAACAATTATTCATTTGTCATAAAAAAATATGTACAAAACACAATCACAGAAATTGCATATACGCTTCACAAGTCGACCACACGGTCAAACCTGTAAATTAAGTTAGTAGCTGATTTTAGTACCTATACAATTATATACAAATTTAGAAACACTACTAATTACAAATGTTAAGTAAAAATTGGTTAAATACTGTCCTAAAGATTTGTAACTTCAAGCGCGTCTGAAAATTCGTCTAACGTCAACTGCACCGTCTGCATTGACGGGGCGCTGCGAACGTGCCGTGATGACGAAGGCGGCGCTAGTGTCAGGTGTTTGCGGCGCGGGCTATAGGCAGGCATGAGGGTTCTGCGAGCACCAACGGGGCCACAGTGGCGCCGCGCGCACCCCTCGTGCTGTCAGACGCGCGCGCTGTGTATCAAGCCGCAGGTATACGTCTGGCGTGGCGCCCTCGGCACGGTCCGACCACAACCGCTCTGCCAGCGCCGCTGCTCGCGGCCACATGCGTGCGTCTAGCCCGCCCGAGTCCAGCTGCTCCGTCCACTGGCAGGCTTCACCTCCCGTCACGCGCCAGGTGGTCTGTCCACCGCCGGCCACCTCGGCCCACGGCCGGTGTTCGTACACTTGTTGCCAAGAGCGGTAGGGGCCGCAGTGGCCATCTGTGCTGTCGCGCCACGACCCGAATCCGCAGTCGAGGTACCATGCATCTACGTGCGACATCACCGTGCGGAAGCCGGCGTCGAGAGGGGCGCGCGACTCGGGCCAACGAGACGCGCCCCACGCCTGAACGCCGATACGCTTCGGATCGAGTCGCTCCAAGTAGGGCGACGCTGTCAGTCGCGACGACCAAAGCAATGTTAGTTCCGGCGCAGTGCCACCGTTTGCGCGCTCTAAGCTGTGTAGCGCGCGCCGTGTGAACTCGAGCCACAGATCAATTGGGTCCGTGTCGTTGAAGTGCTGCGTCCAACATCGTTCCGACACTTCATCACCGCCAAGATGGAATATGTCGTCGACTCCGGTCAGTTCGATCAGTTCGCGGTAGATCTGTTCTAGCAGCTGGTAAACGTGGGCGTTGCGCGGATTTAACTGGCCACACGGGGGTTCGCCGCAGATCGCCGCCCAGGGCTCGCTCTCGACGCACTGCGCAAGTTGTCCTAGTCCAGCGGCCGGACCCCACTCCCAGGCGCGACCGACGTGCGCAGGAGTATCTACTTCAATAAGCACGCGCACGCCCCGTAACCGCGCCCGCTGTACTACAGTATGTATGTCCGCCTCGGTGTAGATGGCCTCGGGACTATACGCGCCCCGCTCGGCCAACTGCGGCGCGGCCCGCAACCGCAGCGGGAATGACTGCGAGTCAGTCGCGTGCCAGTGGAAGGTGTTCAGTTTACAGGCGGCCATCGCATCGATCGTCCGCAGCAGATCCGCGACTGGAAAATAGTTGCGTGCCGTGTCAAGCAACAGACCACGGTAATGGAATCGTGGCGCATCCTCGACGGTCGCCTCTTCTAACATGAGCAGGCTGCCGCCGCCCGCTCCGTACTCGTCGTACCATATGAGTTGGGACAGCGTCTCAAAGGCATGTCGAGCGCCACAGAAGGAGTGCGCTGCGATGTTCGCGGTCATAACGCCACCGGCCGACGAAGCCCTCAGCGATAGTCGGTAACTTTCGTCGGTGTCGAGGCGCAGACGCGGGTCGCCGCTTCCGTTGACGGCGACGCGCACTAGGACGCGACGTGCTGCATGATTGGATGCTGGACCTTGTACTGCGCGTAGCTGATCAACAAATAGAGCGAAGGCGTCGCGGAGGTGGTCGGTGACGGGGCGCGAAGGCGCCGCCGTCACCTGCAGCTGAAACAGGTCGGCGGTGACCGGCACGGCGGTGCTGGCGAGGCTCACGGGGCCGGTCGGTTGTGGCCACAGTTGCGTCGACGAGCATAACATGTTGCACGTGGCTAGCGACTGTAAGACGCTCGACTCGGCGGCGAGCAGTCGTTCGCAGCGGTCGTTGCGGCATATCCACGTCCATTGTGGCTCGGTGCCCCTGAAATTAAGCAACACGGAGGGTAGAGTTTGAGCCTAATAATAATTACGTTCCATACCCTGAACTTCCCATTCGATTTTTTGTTATTAGCACTACAAAGATTTATTATATTATTAGCTCAAGAACATGTCTGTCTCTGTGTCACAACTCAATGGTCCCAATGGTCTCATTAAGAGCCAACTCAATGGTAATAAAAAACTAAATTACCTATTACCAAAGAGAATTTAGTGGCAAGTTGTCTTGTCTCATTATGTAAAGTTGCATAGATAACTGATTTTTTTTTTAAATTTATTTAGAAATAATTTATATTAGAAATTTATTTAGAAAGAAAGAAATTTTTGATTTATAAGAATGTACCTACTCGAACGTTCTCTAAGCCATATTCTTACATATAAATCAATGCGTTAAACTAATAAAGATGCACGATTGCTCATGCCATTATTTAATTATAGCGCACAACGCACAATGAAATTTACAAAAGCGACAACAAGGAGAACTTTCTTAGTTTAGCTAAAAACAAAATACAATCGACCGGTGAGGCTAATAACGTTAGTGTAGCCTCTAACAGAATTCTAAATGGGACAGAACTAACGTGTAGAGATGATGGTGCTGATGGTGGTGCCGCGTGTCAACCTGCTGCCGCCAGTAGAGAAGCACGGCGGCGCAGCAGGCAGCCAGGGCCAGCGCCAGCAGAGCGCGCCGCAGCCGGCCAACGCCGATGCGGCCCGTCTCCACCAACCACATCCTACGGACGCCTACCGCCACGCACCTGCAAACATACAATAACATATCACATTTAATAAAATACCATTATTAAATATTCATTATTAGTCGGCGCTGGACTGATTTCTAACGATTGACTTCCGTACGACCAAATTATATCTATAACTCACAGTCCATTGTATGTCGTACATAAGTAACAATACATGTGGCGACTGCTTAAAATGTGGTGATCAGGTACATAAACATATTATTTGTAAATATTTAAATATTAAGTAAATAAAGAACCGCTGAGGTGGTATGTACCTTGCAAGAGTTTCATGAATTTAATTGAAAATAAAAAATTCATAAACAGTATAACTTATACCTTTAATAAGAAGTATTTTGTAACGATTTTTTAATCCATAGAAGAAAAAATTGATTTGTCATTCCTATTTTAAATGTCTATATACCGAACAACCTTAAGCACCTACCTATTAACTTATTTGAAAATAATTTAAAGTTTTTACAAAATGTGAACCATTAATTGTCATAAATCCACTAGTATAAAGTATGCACCAATAATAACGTGATGGTGATGGTCTGGTATCCACCAAGGGTATATAGTTGAGGTGGTATGCGCCGGTGTCTATTTCTGAAGTGAGACCGAGTTAAAAGGCGTTCCGGAAGATGCGAGCTTTTAGGTCACATCATTCGTGTTTCGAGAATAGGGTTGTGTTGTACAAAGAAAAATTGAATTCAGTATGTAGGTAAAGATTGTTTATACGACATGTAACAGAAGCCCTGTCCGATTTGAACAAGAGTGTTATCATAGAGCTAACTCTTCTTGCGGTACAGTTTTATTTATTTATTAGAGATAAACAGTTACTTAGTTCAGATAATAAACATGTTATTCTTCATAGACCTACATACAGCTTTTTATTTCACATAAAATAGGTTATACAAAAATAAAAATGCATTCAACAAAAATGAACGGTAACACCACACAGCTAAACTGAATACAATAAAATGGTGTAATACAAATTAAACTGTTACTGCTAACTGCTATTACCTTCCGACAAAGCAGTCAAGACCATTTTCTTTAGATTAGGTTAAGGTGCAGTCGAAAATATCAATATCACATAGTTCATTGTTATACACCCGGTAGTTATACACCACAGACAAGTCAACCTTTAGACCACGCTTTAACAGGGAGTAGCATTCGCCAACGCTATGTAGTGACACTACATAACTACGTCTCTTGTGAGCCGTCAGTTGGAAGCACGTCGGAAGCCATTAAATTGTCAATTTTGAACGAGCCAATGAAAACTAGCCGACCTCTCCCCGCACCCCGCCACTTTTTGGCGATTTCGTTTTCGTACTGACGTTTATTAAAGCGTGGTCTATAGGTTAACTGGTCTGTGTTATACACTCAAGAACCTATTATTAGTGTATATATATTTCAAACTAAATTGTAAGTTCCTTAAATACGAAACTAGTTTTTAGTTTTTAAAGTCGTCCGTAATAGTAGAGTCATGCCCTCGTGTACTGTTGTTCATCCAATCCAAAATTGTATTCGTTTTGTTCTGGAAAAACTTAAAAAGTCTATATTTTTCATAAATATTTACTACTACATAGTTTAATTGTAAAATTTCGCTGATGGACACAAAAATTAAGAAAATAAAAACGGCACATAACCGGACGTCCGATTATATTTCGTTTTTGGTTAAGTGACAATAAAGCGCTCATATAGTTGTAGATTTCGCCTGGTTGTACTCCGGTCATAAGAGTTTCAAAGCGGTAACCCTGTTTCCGTTTAAAACAAGGCGTCCGCCTCCCAAAGACTTATCGGGTGCTCGGCGGCCTGCATCTCACACAAACTGTCTCCCCGAATATATTGTTCAACTTTATTATCTCCCCACTATTCGTGTACAAAAAATATGAGCGCCAGTTTCATATCGCCTAATCTACGAAATCTACGATAATGAATAGGCGGACCATAGAGTCTAGAACAGATCAAAGATAAAAGATCTGTTGACTTGACATTATTTTAGCGTTTTATAAAATTACCTCTGGTACATACTTTTAATAATTTTGGTATGGCAGTTTGTCCATATACATATCAGTTTGAGCTTTAACGTCATTTTCCAAAGTATTTTTATTAAACTTGGCTGAGGTTTCGGCTTGTTTTTGACCTCTTGTTTTGGAAGTACCATTTTCGACCTGCATGGACAAATTTTGTTTTATGATGTTTTTGTTACTTGTTTTTAAGACTATCATATTTAATCAATACTTATCAATCAGCGGTTAAGCTCTAAGCTCCCTCACCCTGGAGGGAGGCCTAAGCCCCTGCATTGAGGCATAATGGGCCGGTGTAATGGAACCAGCAGTACTTATCCAACGATTAGGTTTGATTTGTTTTCTAAAGTTATTTTCATGTTTAATGTGCACGTATTGTATTTGTGAATGCAGCTTTTTTCACATGACATACGTGTAATCGGGAGAGGGCTATATTTGAAACAAGAGAATAGTGATGGATCCATATACATACTTGACGCTAGCTGCTGCATGCAGTATTTAGTTCTCCGTTCCCACTTTGTCCCCATGATTATATTTCTTAAAATAATAACGTCTTTTTCCGTGTTCCAAGTTACTTATTGTTGGGGCAAATGTCATCAAAATCAGTTGAGTAGTTTAGCCCGAAAACGTACCAAACAGACTAACTCGCTTTCAAATTGAAAAAAATATCAAATATACAAACGCATTTTCGCTATAAAAAAAAGCTCATGTCTGTCCTTTGTACGAAAGCTGCCTTCCTGTTAAACACGAACATTGGTTAAACGGTTTCGCTATGAAAAGGCTAAAACGCAGACACCTTTTCGCCATAAAAAAGAGTCTATGTCCGTCTCAGGGTTATACATATTATCTCAATACCGAACTCCATTAAAATCCGTCAAATAGTTTTTAAGTTAAATCCGAACTAATATACATACATACACGCCAACAATCTTATGTATCAGTATAAAATAGGATAGAAGTATAAATTTGACAGTGCTTGTAGCCTGTATTCTTCAAGACCACGGTACAACACCGTTGAAATAAACGACGCGAAATTTTTTATCGCTATTAATTACAACCATCGATTTAAAAAGTCTACAAGCACTGTTAAATGTATACTTCTATACTATCTTGTAATATATATGTTATAGGCAATGTGTATAATGCAGGCATTCTATACAATACCTAGGAAATGTATAGAATGCCGAAGTCGTTCAGGCAATGTATGAAATGATGTTCAATGTTTAAACTATTTTACACCTTACCTAGGAAATGTATAGAATACCTAGGCATTGTATAGAATACCGGTTGAAGCATAGGTAATGTATGTAATAGATTTTTCTTCTCTATGATTTAGTTAGATAGGTACTGATCTTTTGAGAGCTAATCCTAATTTCAAATTCTATTGTGTGTAACATGTGTTCTATTGGTTGGTATGCCTAAGTACCTACGAGTTTTTACGTCGAGAACATTTCTCACATAGCAGTTCCCTTCGGGTAAACGTTTACATTTACAACGTACCAAAAAATTGCTGCAGAAAGTTGCCCTGTTCATTTCTTACCATTTGATTATGGAAATTTGATCATGATACGAAAAAAACCAACAGTTCTCATTTAAAATAAGCTTTTATTATACTTTTAATAAACTGTAGGTAACATAATTATAATTCGAAAGGAAATAAAATCTTAGGTAACATCTTTGAATAAACTAAAATAGGGTAATATTAAAATTGCAATCTAGTTACTACCTACTTGTAGGTATTTAATAACAAAAACAATTATTTTCTTAAGTATCTTCACATGTGCAGTAAACGACACAAAACCTATGCGCTACGCTATCAAAGCAATAAATTATAATTCAAAAAATACCTAGGCAAAGTTTGATTATACCATTCAAAATCAACATTATTAAACTTTAGTTTAACACAAACATTACTCTGAATAATATAAATTAAAAATCTTTTGTAATCTAATATGTAAATAATAATAAAAATCGTTGCAACTTGTTTACGGGGTAGTCCCGCACGCCGCACACGCGTCTCCTTCCCCTGGTCGTTCATTATACACATTGCCTGATGCGCTTCGAGCATTTTATACAATACCTAGACAATGTATGAAATGAATTGTATTATATACATTGCCTGAATGTTTTAGGCAATGTATATAATGCCTAGGCATTCTATACAATGCCGGATTATACACATTGCCTATAACATATATACATTTATTACGACTGAGCGGAGTACAGAAAGTTAAATAAAGTTTTTCCTAGACAACTCAGTCGGGGTTTGAATGTTTTATTTCGACCGTCTCGGCGCGATGCCGTGCCGCCGAGGTCCCACAGCACTTTCAATTTTTGATGTAATTACTAATAGATACAGTCTATTTTTGATTGTAGATTGCTGACTGTATTATTTTTACAAGCATGTTCGACTTCACCACTTTCCAATCGAACCAAAACTAGTCATCGGTTTCGATTCGTACCCTCGGTATTCAGTCGGTAAAACCGATAGTTTGTGTCAGGAACATTGTTAATTTGTGGCTAGAAGGGCTTCTAACTTAAGGATGAATATTTTATGGCAACACTGTCTGGAAACTTCGCGTGTTCGGTACTAAGAATACAGCCCTTTGATTGTAACGATTCATTGTCATTTTCATGCGTAAAACAAAATTTTGTTAATTTTTATGTTCCAAACCTCAAAAGGAAAAAAGGAACCGTTATAAGCTCACTTCCTTGTCTGTTGGTCCTTAGAAACGTGTGGAAGTATCAAGTTGAAATTAATATACTTAGGTCTATAGTTCTAGGAGCTATGGAGAAATCAAGCTTCTAAAGTCAACGCAAACAAAAACTACAGCCATTTATGTCGCATATCTTGACACTGACAACTGAATAAAACCATATAGGGTACTTTCCCGTTGATCTAGAATCTTAAATGTTACGTTCAATATAAAGGAATACCGCATAACATAGGAGTGATTCGTGTGTCTATTGGTTGCCTGTGAAAGTTGTTAAATAAAACCAACATTTTCTGAATACTAATTTATATGATAATACGCGCTCGATCCAGCACAGACTGCTCGACATATAGGAATACTACTCTATGGTACCACATACACATTCACACCCTTCCCCCGCCGAGTAAAAGTCGCAAGGAATGCCAACGTCATGCGGTATACCTTAAATATAATATTTCTGACTTTGAGATTGTCTCAAAGAAGTCATCTCTTTGAGGTAATCAGGGGGTGTTCTTTTGACCATTAATTATATCAGAGACGATGGGGCGCAAAAATTTGTTCAGGGTACACTTGTAAATAGCTCGGGCTACATAAGTGTGCACAAAACGCTAAAATACTAACATTTTAAATAGTATAAATGCAAAAATAATAGCAATTTATCGCGCCTTCTTTTTTTTTTAGAGAAAGTTTTGAAAGAAAAAGGTAGGGGTTGGGGAAGAATTGATAAAAAAAAAGATGGGGACGCGAAACATATACGATGGGATTCAAAAATTTATTGTAGTTCTTCAAATGTGACCCAAAGCAATAAATCACAAGAATTTGGTAAGTACCGCTGGTTGGTAAGTAAAAATACTTTTAAGAAGAAATTACGAAAACATAAAAAAAAAACATGTGCATAAAAGACGGTATCTACACTGAGAAATACGTTCTTCAAAAAATATGATGGTTCACCGGCAGTAGAGCAATTGGTGATAGAGATCATCATAAATACGAGAAAACCGAGGAAAATAAAAACTACACGTCATCATAATTACGTTACAGGAACCATAATTTCCGCAGACGCATATTTTTTTCCTCGTCGTATTCCTCGTTTTATTTTAGGGGGTCATCCATTGCTATACTGATGATGAACACTTTTCAAAGGGACCTTCTGTACTAAGTGTTCAATTAATTTGTATACGTGCTATTTAATTGAGCCACTGTTTCCTAAAACGGAATTTATTATTCCGATATCGACGAACTGAACACACTTATCCAACTTATCGTACGTTCTACCCGGCTTACCTGTTTGATAGAAGGTTTTCGCGTGCAGCATCGATCTTGGCAATTTTTAAATGGTCCAGATTAAATGTCCTCGATAGTACCACATTTTCACAAAGAGTTTAATTTTTCGTCGTTTAACTAATGGCATAAGGTGTACTCGTACGACTTATGTATGCCATGGCTTGTTTAATACGTTTTCAGATCGTTGTTTTTCATAGCCGGACTTGAACCTTTAATTATTTAAATTTTTCTGTAAGTTCTCTTCATTGCCACAAAGGAAACAACAAGTGTCGACATGCGTTTGAATCATAATAATAATATCATAATATCTGGGACATACCATACAGCGCCATATAGTCCCAAAGTAACCGAGTCTTATACTTGTGTTATGGGGTACTAGACAACTGATATACATACTTAAATATTCCTTATATAATATACATATATAGATAGATACTTTTACATCCAGACACGGAACAAATAGACATATTCATGGACACAAATATTTGTCCTAGGCGGGAATTGAACACGTGACCCTTGGCTCCGCAGTTAGGGTCTCTAACCACTCTGCCATCGGTTAGTGAATATGTAGAACTTCTTGAATTAGTTTTAATTACATATTTCAATATATCCACAGTGACTATAAACTATTTTAAGTGCTTTACTCCATTATTGAACTCAGTGTCCGGTATCAGGATCACATAAAAACGACTACAGAAAGTGAAAAGTGGCATGGCGTGAATTTTTGATAACCCCTCCTCGAGACTGCGAAGTGCGATCATCTCGCTAAGTAATTCGAATCATCAAACTAATGGCCCGAGCGAACGTCTTATTCTATTATTTAATATTTATTCGCTTTCTGATAAGGTGCGAGAGTTATGTTTGAGGGTTCAATAGCCAAAAGTGGAGAAACGCAGCTGTATACATCATATGTTTGTCCGTATTGTCGTTGGTTGGTCCCTGCAACTTGCTGCCTACAATATACGTATCTGATAAATCCTATATATATATATAGGTACGGTATATGTATACAGTACTAAATAATGATAGAGCAAATTAATTTGACAGCAGCCATAAAAGTGACATTACGCCAATTTTGGGGGGTTGGAACCGAAGCGCGGGGATTTCTCGGGGGTGAAGAGCGGCGCGCGAGGACTTTGCGCACTGAAACTCGGACTAAAACTCCCCATCTTACACCAGCTAGCTATAATATGAGTGGTTAGACGGTAAACGCAGAAGATGGCTTCTAGTACTTTTAGTAAATAATACACGGGCACTGAATAGGTAATACTAGTAGGCGGCAGTTTGAATGAAAGTAAAACCTGTATTTAATTTATGCAGGTATATGGTTTCTCTGCTATCCTTGTAACGAAATTATGGTGATGCATATTTTTTCTTCCTCGTGTACCTCGTATTTTAGGATGCGTCGATCATCCATTGCTCTACAGATAGAGAATCATTTTAATATTTAAAGAACACTTTCTCAGTGTAACAGCGATGAACCTCAAGGTAATATTAAAGACTTGTGACATTAAATCGATCGATCGTTCGAAGACTGCTAATCCCTACGGCCCGTACGTTGTCGCCACGTGTCCCTCGGCGAGCCGTCGACTATTACTGTGGTGACGTCTTTTGGTGCATTATTGATGTACCTACACTAGCCTAGATATTCCTGTCATGCTTTAGTAAGTATCCACTATTAAGTAGTTTTCTATTAGTCGCAGGTTACGTGAAAATATTAGGAAGTGTGTTATGGTTTGTCGTTTGCATCGACGTTTCTTATTCGTTCAATTCGTGTATGTATAAGTCAACGTCTTTGCAAGTTTTTTTTTTATTTTTAAAATTGGTTCAAATCCTTTTTACTAATATTATAAACGCGAAAGTTTGTATGTATGGATGTTTGTTATTCTTTAACGTAAAAGCTACTGAATGAATGAATGAATGAATGAATGAATGAATGAATGTTTTAATAATATAGTCTATACATCACATAGGGTTGCTTCATAAAGATACTAGCTTTCCGCCCGCGGCTCCGTTCGCGTAGACTACACAGTTGTACCGAGACCGCTATAATTTGCATATACGAGGCATGTTTTTAAGTAAGTACCGTTTTGGATTTAAAAAAAGACGTGCAAAGATATGGCAATAATTTTATTTTTACATGGAAGCCTGTACCTTAATCTACTTTTCTACATAATTTCCGTGAATATTGAGGCACTTGTCATAACGTGGCACCAGTTTTTGAATACCCTCCTCATAAAATTCTGCCGCCTGACAACCACGGTATCACAACTGTTTCGACTTCGTTATCGTCTTGAAGACGCTGACCGCCCAGGTGTTTCTTCAAGTGCAGGAACAAATGGTAGTCGCTGGGCGCCAGATCAGGGCTGTATGGAGGATGATCTAGAGTTTCCCATTGAAAATCTTCATTAAGGACAGTAGTGTAAAATTGGGGAGTCTGGCTCACATTTTGTATGGTATATAATTGGGGAGTCTGGCTCACTTTTTCGTTATTTGCTGAAAACCGTGGTCCGTTTTAAAAGTCTCGCTTCGCTCTCACGGACCACGGTTTTCAGCAAATAACGAAAAAGTGAGCCAGACTCCCCAATTATATACCATACAAAATGTGAGCCAGACTCCCCAATTTTTTTTCTCGGAAAACACGATCTCTCATTTTGAGGTGAAAGAAATTTTATAAAACACTCACCGTTACGACAACCGATAACTTTAAACACATGACAAATTTCAACACCAACAAAATTTTTACTCTTAAATATTTTACTATAAGTCACAACACGACAACACGAGTTGATTGCAGGACGTCGATTTACTAAATGGTAAATCAAGTATGTCCCTACTCTACACCTAATCCCAATTAAAAACCGGATAAGTCCGTTTAGCATATATTATTGAATTTTACTTAATAAGTAGATGAAAAGAAATATACTTCTCACTAGAACTATAATAATTTTTTTATAACAACTTTGTCACCTAAGATTAACTAAATTATTTAAAAACTTATGCATTAATTATTACGCTGTTTTTTTTTTATTCGATTGTATTTATTTCATTAGAACTACAATAATTTTTTACAACCTTTTTTTCTCGTATAAATTGCTTAATTAATTAAAACTATAAAATGTTTTCTTACTTAATATTATTGCTGTAATATCGTATTCAATTTAACTTTAAAAAAAATATTTTGAAATACAGATTTAGACCCTTTCGGAAACAGAATACTTACACACTTCCATTAAAAGTAATAAGGACTTTTGTTCCAAATTATGAATGAATTATTGTTTTGACAAAGACACGTGTATGGTACAGTTAACAATACGTTTTATCAGCGTTTGAGAAGTTACAATTTTATTATTTAAAAGAGTCTATTTATGAAATAATATAATAAACTTTAATAGAATAAACATAAATGACGATCAAGTAATTGTTCACGAGTTTATTAATAAATACTAACTGACTGAAAAAAAAGCTGATGACATATTTTGCAAATTTACAAAAAAAAATTAAAATATTATAAAATATTTGTATGTATAGAAACTTAAAAAGTTTTTTTGATGTGTAATGATTAAATAGTTTAAATTAAAAAATATTTTTTATATTTCTCGTTGACTGTATACATCACACATCAAATGTTTCATTCACAAATGTTTTCACTGTGTTAAGACTTTGGTTTCAAATTATGAATGAATTATTGTTTTGACAAAGACACGTGTATGGTACAGTTAACAATACGTTTTACCTGCGTTTGAGAAGTTAAAATTTTATTATTTAAAAGAGTCTATTTATGAAATAATATAATAAACTTTAATAGAATAAACATAAATGACGATCAAGTAATTGTTCACGACTTTATTAATAAATACTAACTGACTGAAAAAAAAGCTGATGACATATTTTTCAAATTTACAAAAAAATTAAAATATTATAAAATATTTGTATGTACAGAAACTTAAGAAGTTTTTTTGATGTTGTGCAATGATTTAATAGTTAAAATTAAAAAATATTTTTTTATATTTCTCGTTGACTGTATACATCTAACATAAATGTTAAGAATGTTTCATTGTTTTAACTATGACACGTGTAAGTTTTTCGTATCTTTAACCCTGAACGAACAAAAATGCTTTGTACATGCAAAGTGCTAAAAATGGCTTTAGGAAATAAGTTTCTCATGTTTTATGATTTTCAAGTCTCGACTTGCGTTTATAAAACGGAACTGGGTTACGATAATTTTTTTCTATCATGTTTTTATAGTTTTGTTTTTAAACCTTGAAGACAGTTTACGCGTGTATCAAAGCGTATATAAGCCATACTCCAAGCTTATTCGACACCAGTCTACGATAGGCGAAGTTCCTAGTAGTAACAAAAATACAAAGTGTTCTTGCAAAAACCAAACACCAAGTCATACTTCAGTGGTACCATGGCTGAAATGTGAGTATAAAAATGTAGGTATATTACATTATTTTCAAACTTTTATAAATATTCATTATATTTTTTATAAAATAATCAATTGTTATTTCATGTTTTTATAGCATTAATTTTTTACTGATTATACTACGTTGAAAATTGTGTTTAAAAATTTGATTACGATATTAACATTCTATATAAATTATGGTTGTGATTTTTACGTAGGTGAAAGCATGCATGATTATAATAGAAGCGCAAAAATATGTGTGTTTTTTTTTTCTTTTATAAATACACATTATATTTTTATGAAAATGCTCATTTGTTACTTTATGTTTTACGTTAATTTTAACTGATTATATTACATCGATTATTGTGTTAAATTAATTACGATATTAGATTTTCTATAAAAACTACGACTTTGATTTTTAGGTAAAAGTCTCCACGATTGTAATAGATATTTCATGTTTTTATAGCATTAATTTTTTACTGATTATACTACGTTGAAAATTGTGTTTAAAAATTTGATTGCGATATTAACATTCTATATAAATTACGGTTTTGATTTTTACGTAGGTAAAAGCATGCATGATTATAATAGAAGTGGAAAAATATGTGTTTTTTTTTTCTTTTATAAATGCACATTATATTTTTATGAAAATGCTCATTTGTTACTTTATGTTTTACGTTAATTTTAACTGATTACATTACATCGATTATTGTGTTAAATTAATTTTCTATAAAAACTACGACTTTGATTTTTAGGTAAAAGCCTCTACGATTGTAATAGAACTGGGAAAAAAAATTGTATATTGCGTAATTATTTTAAGTGGTCTTGTTTTTTATTTGTTATAGAAACCTTCCAACTATATTCGATTCTGATGAGGGTTTATCGTCGATATCACCTAGTACATCTAAAAATTTAAAACGCAAATCATCTAAGAAATGTTTAAAGAAAACACGCACCGATTTCATGAAGGATCTTTTCGGAGACGAAAGTGATACTGAAATATGTGTGAAGAAAACTGAATTATCGGGTATTTTATGGAAGCGAGTTGCTAATGGAATGACAAAACAGACTGAAAACAATGCGAATGGGGAATTCTTTTTGGAATTAAAACTTTACTATACGTCCGAAATCGAGAAATTACCAGATGATACTCGTTGGAAATTCGCTTTGATAAATACGAAAATTAAATTACAAAGAGAGTCTGATGACTTTAAATATTTGCAACGTCTTTTATTGAACATAAAAGATAAATTTGCAAAATCTGAAGCACAATTTATTCCTGAAAAGAAAAAGTAAAATATTATTTTCTTAAACTTACCGATTTAAATAACGTGTTATTTTCATACTTTATGTATTTCGTGTAATAGAATATAAGCCTACATTGTAATCAGTGTATTTTTTAATTAAAGATAAAAATTAGATTTTCTCTGAATTATCGGGTATTTTATGGAAGCGAGTTGCTAATGGAATGACAAAACAGACTGAAAACAATGCGAATGGAGAATTCTTTTTGGAATTAAAACTTTACTATACGTCCGAAATCGAGAAATTACCAGATGATACTCGTTGGAAATTCGCTTTGATAAATACGAAAATTAAATTACAAAGAGAGTCTGATGACTTTAAATATTTGCAACGTCTTTTATTGAACATAAAAGAGAAATTTGCAAAATCTGAAGCACAATTTATTCCTGAAAAGAAAAAGTAAAATATTATTTTCTTAAACTTACTGATTTAAATAACGTGTTATTTTCATACTTTATGTATTTCGTGTAATAGAATATAAGCCTACATTGTAATCAGTGTATTTTTTAATTAAAGATAAAAATTAGATTTTCTAGGTTTAAGTATAAATTAACGAGCAATGCTTACAAAGTAAATAGTAGATAACTTGGTTTACATATGGTATTGTATTACCTATTTTTTTTTTTTTACTTTGGATGCAATCTGATAAAACTACATATTTTGATTTTATTATTGTGCACTACGATATTTTATTAATATGACGAATAAAATATATTGTAATATTTGTGGTATAAATGTTACAAAGAAAATATACTATGCTCATCTTAGAACAAACTTACATAAAAAAAATTGTTTGTTACAAAGCCACATTGATAATGTACGGCTTATAAATTCGGCATTTAAAAACAGACTACTTTCTTTTAGAATAGATGGTATTCATGATAGGTATTTACTTCCAGAAGATTTTTTAAATGATGTACGAGTTTCGGTGAATAAATTAATTAAATATATTCTTCATCAACATAATAGCTGTAAAATAAATTTTGAATTGTTTTGTTATTATTCTTTACCACACCAAATAAAGACCGAGTTGAAATCATTTACAGTGAAGTATAAGAAATTTTATCACAATACTGATATCAATGAATATTATAACCATGTTAAAGCTACACTCATTCGGAAATGTAGCGAATTTCAATTAAAAGATTCGGGTTGGTTTATTTCCAGTGTATCTCATCTTGAAATGAATATAAATAAATACACACCATTACGAGGGGGTTCTTACATACCATTACCTAAAAATATTCAGAGTACGAAAAGTTGTTTAAACATTAAAAACACTGACTCTCATTGTTTTTTATGGTGTGCAGTTGCATCTTTATTTCCAGTGAAAAAAAATGGTACACGCACTGCATCATATCCAGATTACAAACAAATATTTAAAATAGATGGGATGAATTCTCCTCCTACTAATAGAGATATAAAGATATTCGAAATGAATAATCCAACATTTACAGTAAATATTTACGGATTAGATTCAAAAAATCAACTTGTAGGCCCGCTCTACAAGACAGAATATCGTAGTATAAACCATATTAATTTATTATATATAGAAAATTCTCAACATGGGCATTATTGTTTAATAAAAGATTTTGAACGGCTTATTAGACACCAAGTAACGAGGCATAAAGGCAAAATATATTTTTGTGATGAGTGTATGTTATTTTTTTCCTCATATGATAGTATGGAGATGCATAATTGTGCTCGAATTAAAACGGTATTGCCCAGACCTGGTACAATCTTACAATTCACTCACTACGAGAGATTGCAACGTATTCCTTTCGTTATCTATGGTGATTTCGAAACTATGTTATTACCTCTTAATAACAACCAGAACTGTGAAACTAAATACACAAAATTAACAAAAAGACACGTACCAATAGCATTTGCTTATTATATATGTTGTGCATATGATTCGAGTTTAAATAAATTCATTTCATATCGAGGAAAAGATTGCGTTCATATATTTGTAAAGTCATTAACGGAACATGTTAACGAAATTCATAGAATTAATACGACTGAAAAGAAAAAAATGATTCCGTTATCATTGCAACAACAAATTGACTACAATAGCGCCACTCACTGTTATATATGTAATAATTTACTATTGGGTGATGTAGTTCGCGATCACTGTCACAGAACAGGCGTATACAGAGGCGCAGTACACTCACATTGTAACTTGCTTTTAAAGACTTGTACGTTCATTCCATTTTTCTTTCATAACTTAGCGGGGTATGATTGTCATTTATTTATAAAAGAGCTTAGTGAATCTGATGGCAGGATAGAGGTGATACCTAAAGGGAAAGAAAAATATATTTCTTTTACTAAATTCATAAAAAAATGTATACGATGTTCGTGAGTCATATATTCCTCTCAGATTTGTTGATTCTTGTCATTTTCTCAACACGAGTTTAGATAAATTATCTAAAACATTAGAGTATGATAAATTTTTGAATCTCAGACGCTTTTTCTCTGATAAAAATAAATTTCGATTAGCGTGCCGTAAGGGAGTGTATCCGTACGAATATATGGATAGTTTAGATAAATATAATGAAACAGTATTGCCACCGAAACAAAGTTTTTATAATACTTTAACATCAAATCATATTTCAGACGATGATTATAAACATGCTTTTGATGTATGGGAAAAATTTTCCATATGCAATTTAGGACAATATACTGATTTATATTTAATGATCGATGTTCTATTATTATGTGATGTATTTGAAAATTTTCGTACTGTTTGCCAAAAAAATTATAAACTAGATGCAGCTTTTTATGTAACTGCTCCTAGTCTTAGCTGGGACGCAATGCTTTTAAATACTGGTGTAAAATTAGAATTAATTTCTGACATTGAAATATATCAAATGCTTGAACAAGGCATCCGAGGCGGATTATCACAGTGTTCTTTACGATATGCAAAAGCTAATAATATTTATACTGAAGACTACAGGGAAGATAGACCAAATACTTATCTTTTATATTTAGATTGTAATAATTTATATGGATACGTGATGATGAAAAACTTACCGATTTCAGAATTCAAACTTTTACAAAGTGATGAATTATTATCTTTTGACATAGATTCATGTCATGAAAATTCAGACATTGGATTTATATTAGAGGTTGATTTAATCTATAACGAGGACTTACATGACTCTCACAAAGATTTACCATTTGCACCAGAAAAAATGAAACCTCCTGGAGGAAAGACTTATAAATTGATCGCAAATCTGTACAATAAATATCACTATGTTATTCATTATATGCATTTAAAACAGTGTTTAAAGCATGGTTTGATATTGAATAAAATTCATAAAATTCTTTCATTTAAACAAAGTAATTATTTAAAACAATATATAGATTTGAATACAAGTTTGCGTCAATCCTCACAATCTACGTTTGAACAAGATTTTTTTAAATTGTTCAATAATTCAATATTTGGAAAAACTTTAGAAAACAAGCGGAAGCAAATATCTGTAAAATTAGTTGATCGATGGAGTGATGAAAAAAATTACACAAATAAATACATAGGTGCTGAAAAATTGATTGCTCAACCAAATTTTCATAATGTATCAATTTTTTCTGAAAATTTCGCAGCAGTTCAGATGGACAAGTCGGAAATTTTACTTGACCGTCCTATATACATAGGATTTACTGTACTAGAATTAAGTAAATCCCATCTTTATAGCTTTCACTATTCTTTTATTAAACCAAAATATGGGGATAGAGCACAACTGTGCTACACCGACACTGACAGTTTATTATATTACATAATACCTACAAATGATTGTATTTATAAAGATCTAAAAGAAAATCTTGAATTATTTGATACAAGCAATTTTAGTAGGAACAATATTTATGATTTACCACTAGTAAATAAAAAGGTACCAGGTCTGTTTAAAGGTGAATTAGGAGGGACAATCGTTGATGAATTTGTAGGTTTAAGATCTAAACTATATTGTATAAAAACCGAAAACGATGAAATCAAAAAGGCAAAGGGAGTTAGCAAAGCAGTGTTAAATCTTTTAACTACAGACGAATACAAATCTACTCTTAAAACTAACAATACATTGCGCTCATGTATGAATGTATTTAAATCAATCAAACACACGATATTCTCGCAAGAAGTAAATAAATCCGTGTTGAATGCTAATGATGATAAAAGATTAATAATTGATAAATATAACACATTGCCTTGGGGACATTACAAATTATTTTAAGTATGCTATGTACAAATATATCTGATATTTTTTATAACCAAAGTGTACATCTATAAAAATATGTATGTATTTTTACCATAAAATTAAGTATATTACTGAGTTCATCTCTGTTTTTATTTCATAACCCTATAATTCTTTAAGAGACTACAACGTTTATGCTGAATAATGATTCACCATAATAATAATAATAATAAATATTATTATCGAAAGAGAAAAAAAGGTTTTGGATTTTTCAATGATATGCTGAATAAATTACCGTTTGAGCTACATGTACCCGGTTATCAGTTTTGCGGTCCTGGAACTAAACTCAAAGATCGATTAGCACGAGGTGATATGGGTATTAATCCACTTGATTCAGCTTGTCGCGAACATGATATAGCGTATTCGAAAAACAGAGATAATGTTCATATGAGAAATCAGGCTGATCGTATGCTAGCATCAAAAGCGATGAAACGAGTATTTAATAGAGATGCATCAATGAGTGAAAGAGCAGTTGCGTTAGGCATTGCGTCCGCGATGGGTGCCAAGTCAAAATTAGGTCTTGGTATCACAAATAAAAATAAAACAAAGAAAAAAATTAAAAGATCAAAGAAACCTTTCAAGCATGTTATTAAAATAGCTAAATCATCTATGTCTAAAGGATCTGATCCTATAAAATCTGCACTGAATGGTGTTCGTAAAATGATTCGTCAAGTAGGAGGGAAAAAAAATATCAATTGTCCTAGAATTTTACCTCTGCCACAAAAAATTGGTGGAGTACTTCCTTTTTTAATACCACTTTTTGCTGGATTAAGTGCAACAGGTGCTTTGGCTGGTGGAGCTGCTGGAATCGCGAAAGCAGTCAACAATGCTAAAAATGCTGTAGAACAACTTAAAGAACAAAAAAGACATAATGAAAAAATGGAAGCGATATCTTTAGGAAAAGGAATGTTTCTTAAACCTTATAAGAAAGGTTTAGGTATTTATATAAAACCTTCAAAAAACTATTAACACTACCAAACAGAGCTCTTACAAATATTGATTTAACAAAATATGCTAGAATTTTAAATATTCCTAACTTTAGAGGTGTTTTTATGAGAAATGATTTACCTAACTCACCTCCTTGGACACATGAATCTGGTATAATAAACTTAGATAGTAAAGATGGTCCTGGAACTCACTGGGTAGCTTATAAGAAAAAAAACAATTGTGTCTTTTATTTTGATAGTTTTGGAAATTTACCACCTCCATCAAATTTATTATCATATTTAAAAGTGCAAAATGTAAAATACAATTATAAAAAATATCAAAGCTTCAATACATTCAATTGTGGACATTTGTGTCTTAAATTTCTTAGTGATAATTTAACTTAAATATATATCAGAACGTCAACTCATTATAGATTCAGTCATGAGTGAATCATGGACATTAACGTTAAGCGGTGTTGGACCCGTTTTAGAAGCACAATATTTTCCTCCTATTGAATTATCATCAAAAAACTATGTGCTTGGTTTAGTAGAATTCTTGACTTTTAATTCCATTCCCAATATCGATGAAAGAAATAACAAATTCTATATCGATGACAAAGTTATTGTAATTCCACCAGGTAGTTACGAAATCGAAAACATTGAAAAATATTTAACTGATGCATTAGATAAATTTAATATTTTCATATCGATAAAGCCTGATGAAAATCAATTGCGATGTAAAGTGAGATGTAGTAAAAAAGTTGATTTTACCCATAAAGATTCTTTGGGAAATTTGTTAGGATATTCTCCTAGAATTCTAGATCCAAACGTTGATTATTTATCAGATATACTTGTTTCCATAATCAAAGTAAACGCTTTGCGAGTAGAATGTAACATAACAGGAGGGGCGTATATTAATTCTAATCAAGCTCACATTATTCACGAATTTTTCCCCACGGTTCCACCTGGATATAAAATAGTAGAAGTACCATCGCAAGTCATTTATCTTCCTGTTATGGTTAAGGCAATACATAATATTCAGTTGAAAATAGTCGATCAAGACGGAGATCTAGTAAATTTCCGAGGAGAAATTATAACAGTGCGATTACATCTTAAGTCAATAGCATAGAATGGGTGTGGTTTATAACAGTAAAACCTATTCATATAATAACAACAGAAAATGGGTTTATCCACCCACTCGAGTTCGACCATTGAATCGGTTAACACATCGGAACATACAATTTCTAAAAGGGCTTGGCTTAAGACTTGTTTCAAACTCAATAAAAACAAAATAAAACTTAAATTTTTCTGTTTAATCTGCATTTTACCATGGAAGAACAAGAAGAAATTTTAAATATACAAAAAAGTGTATTATTCGATGAATCAATAGAACATTACGAGTTTCATGCTCATCGTCCATATGCATTAACCACTTTCAACAACAATGATGAAATTCGCATTACTGTTCAACATCAAGATGCTTGTATACTACCCAGCAAAAGCTTTCTACATCTTACCGGAAAACTTATGAAGAGCAATGGTGAGGTTAGCGTTAACACGAATCTCGTAAATATGGGATTATGCTTTTTGTTTGAAGAATTACGTTATGAGTTAAATGCTGTTGAAATTGATCGCAATAAAAACGTTGGTTTAACAAGCCTTATAAAAACATTCATTTCCGCTAGCCCAAATCAAACTACATATCTTGATAATGCTGGATGGAACACAAATACAACTAAGGACATTGTTGATACCAAAGGATATTTTGATGTCTCGATTCCACTCAATTTGTTACTCGGGTTTGCAGAAGATTATAATAGAGTAATAGTGAATGCAAAACATGAACTTATTCTTACCAGAGCTAATACAGACGTAAATGCGATCGTACAATCAGAAAAAAATGTTGATAAAGATGTAAAAATATCCATTTCCAAAATAGAATGGTTAATGCCATATGTTAAATTGTCCGACTTTGCAAAAGTAAATTTACTTAATTATATCGTCAAAGATCCTCCTATACAAATAAGTTTTCGGACTTGGGAACTATATGAATATCCATTATTACCTACGACTACAAACCATGTATGGGTTGTAAAAACATCTACACAACTAGAGAAACCTCGATACGTTATCTTAGGATTCCAAACGGGTCGAAAGAATATACACACAAAAGATGCAAGTTTCTTCGATCATTGTGACATTCGTGACGTTAAATTGTATTTAAATTCTCAAACATACCCTTACGTTAACCTTAATATTGATTTCGAACGAAACCAATATTCACTGTTGTATGATATGTATGCTCAATTTCAAAGCTCTTACTTTGACAAGAACAGGTGTAAACCATTATTGTCAAAAAAGGAATTCAAGGAAATGGCTCCACTTGTTGTATTAGATTGTTCCAAACAAAATGAAACATTAAAAACAGGACCTGTAGACATACGTATAGAATTTGAATCAGAAAAACAATTTCCTCTGCAAACATCTGCTTATTGTTTAATCATACACGATAGAATAATTGAGTACAATCCAATCAGCAGCGCAGTACGCAAATTGTTGTAAAGTAGAGTGGTTGTGTGTTATTTTATATTAAATCAAAATGGAAATATTCAATTTATGTGAGAAAGACATTGAAAAAATACCTATAGATATATTAATCAAACGTTATGGTCACTACATTCATTTATTGTATCATAATGATCGACTACCCAAATCAGTGTTGGATAATGATGATGTGAAGCCTTATTATACTCCTTGCACTATTCATTCTTACGGTGATAATACATCAAACGATCAAGATGAACTCGATAGTCCACTTTTCATGCAAGCGTATTGTAAATTGTGTACGAAGAAAAAAGTATTCAAAACCGATTGATAATTTTTATTTTCTAATTTTGTTAACAATTACCTAATAAATTTTTTACCCATATTTTATGTTTTTTTTATTTTATATACATAAACTATATACAAATGATTTCTTATTCAGTTTGCTACATCATGAGGTTCATAAAGCAACAAACCGTATTACCTGTAGAGAACCTTGATAATCTTATTGTACCTACCACATCAGAAAAAAACCGTCGACATGGTAAACTATTACCTAATAGCATAAGATCGATTTTTTGCGGTCCCTCCAACTGTGGGAAAACAAATGCTTTGTTAGCGATTATTACACACATGAATGGATTAAGATTTTCGAATATTTACATTTATTCAAAATCCATACATCAATTAAAATACGAACTTCTTAAGAAAGTAATTGCTACTGTTAGTGATATTGGTTACTATATTTTTCAAGAAAATGATGAAATAGTGAAACCTAAAGATATTCTCCCTGGTTCCATCATTATTTTTGATGATATTGTTTGTGAAAAACAGAATAATGTAAAGGAATACTTTTGCATGGGGAGACATCAAGATGTTGATTGTTTTTATCTTTCACAAACTTACTGTTGTGTTCCTAAGCATTTGATTCGTGACAATACTAATTTATTAGTAATATTTAAACAAGATGATTTAAATTTAAAACACATTTACGATGAGCATGTAAATAGTGACATGACTTTTAAAGAATTTAAGAAACTATGTTTTAAATGTTGGAACGTAAAATATAGCTTTGTTGTCATTGATAAGGAGAGTTCTTTAGAAAACGGTCGATATAGGAAAGGGTTTGACACCTTTATAAATATAAAGAGTCCACATTAGTTATAACCAGTTGCAGTTTGTCGTACTAAACACAAACACCATGGAAGTTCAAAGTATTAAAAAACAACAGGACACTTTACGTAAAATCAGAAAGCTTGGCAATGTGATAAGAAAAAAGCATAAATTATTGAAATTGCATAGAAAAAACACAGAAAACACTTTAAACGAAGTCTTTAGACCTTTGACTACTTCTTTAAAGAAAATTAGTGTCACTACACCGAATATTGCACCTAAGAAGGAAGAAGAGCATAATGAAAATAATAAATATGATGAGCACTATGTAACACATAAAAAAGAAACAGAATCCATGAATACAACTTCAAAAGATGAAAAAACTACTAATATCGATGGTGATGATGATGATTCATTCTTTGACGTAGAAGAACATGAAGAAGAAGAAGAAAACGATTCTTTACAAAAACCAAATCACAGTATTTTATCATATTTATCTTTATTAAAATCTAAAAATCATAAAGATTTAGATCAAATTTATGGTGTGAGACAATTAAAGGGAAAACGCTTAATGTTAGGAAATACACCTATCTATTTTGAAAAAGACAAAATTCTAATAGCAAACAAAAATTATCCCGCTACAGTTGGTTTATTAGAATTGATTTTCAAAAAAGTACCTAACAATAATGCTATAATAGATAGTGATATTGAAAATTACGCAGAAATCATTACAGCTACTAATGCGCATCGTAAACATTTTAAAGATGATGGTGCTCTCCGTATAAACAATACCCCAAAATATATTAACATAATTTCGAGGTTCGCTAATGAAAAGATAGGTAGTGGGGTTTCTAACAATAATACCTTATTACCCACCAATATGTCAACTCCTAGAGTTGGTTTGAATTTCAATTATGTGTATTGGGATAATCCTAATGAGTTGGTAGATCGTTTACGACTTCTATTAGCATCAAGAGCGGCTAGCGGTTATGTCACCCATTCCAATGAAATAATTTCAATCCTAGAGGAATTGCGTGAAGCTAACATTATTTATTAACAAGATTTATCAACTATTTAATCATTCTCTCGAAGTATCTTGAGGAAGTACAATGAGTGTAGACGTATTTGGACGTCAATTATCTAAATCTTCAACAGGACGCCGTGGACCACAAGGAGAAGGATTTAAAATTAATATTGAGGGGAATTATGATATTGAAAATAAACGATTATGCAATGTGGGAGATGCTTTAGAAGACAGTGATGGTGTATCTTTAAAAATTGTGACAGGATTATTGTCCAATGAAATAAATATTATAAGACGTGAATATAATGAAAGATTTGATCAGTTGACTATCGATAATAATGAAATGAAACAAATATACTATTATTTAAAAACTCACTTAGACACAGTAAAAGAGAATTTAGAAAAAGACATTACCATCAATCATAACCTTTCTAAAACACATTCTAATACATTAACAAACATAGATCAAAGATTAACAGCATTGGAAAATACAAATAAATTATGAATAACTCCTACAAGACTTTAATTGCTGAAGAATTACATCGTGCTGCTCGTAGAAATTATCAACGACGTCACGTTGATATACGGGGATTAGATGAGACATGGCAAGCTGATATTGTTGATATGCAATCATATGCTTCTGTAAACGATAATTATAAATACATTCTAACGGTAATCGATAATTTTTCAAAATTTGGTTGGGCTGTGCCTTTAAAAACAAAAAATAGTAATAATGTTACCCAAGCAATGTTATCAATATTTACTACATCTGGTAGAATACCAAAAAATCTTCAAGTTGATAATGGTACCGAATTCTACAATTCTTTATTCAAAACACTTATGAATAGATATTCCATCAATATGTATTCTACTTATAGTAATTTAAAGGCTTCAATCTGTGAACGTTTTAATCGAACCTTAAAAAACAAAATGTGGAAGCGATTTACAGCGAGAGGTAGTTATCGATGGATAGATATTTTAAATGAATTATTAGATTCCTACAACAACAGTACACATAGAACTATAGCACTGAAACCAATAAATGTAAATAGATCGAACGAGAAATCAATATTAAGAAATATTTATAATAACAACGATAAGATGATGTTTAAAAAGTCTCAAAAATTAAAAATAGGCGATAAAGTGAGAATAAGTAAATATAAACATGTTTTTGAAAAAGGTTATACACCTAACTGGACTACTGAAATTTTTACTATAACCAAAGTTAATAATACTAGACCTGTTACTTATCAACTAAAAGATTATTTAAATTCACCAGTTCAAGGTTGCTTTTACAAAGAAGAGCTTTCAAAAACGAAATATCCTGATATTTATCTAATTGAAAGAGTTATAAAAAAAAGAGGAAATAAAATATTAGTAAAATGGTTGGGATTTGATGGTACACACAATTCATGGATAAATATAGATGATTTGTAAATTATACTTGTCTAAACGTGTTTCAACGCTGAAATTACGTAATTTTATTGCGAGAGTAGGTTAGTCATTCTGCTGGCTAGTCGCTCACGAGCACTTGAATAATCTACACGTATTCGAATATTTAAGAAATCTCAAACAATTATGGAACTTATTATGGATATACAATGTTTTGTAAATGGAAAAAATGAATTGATCGTGAAAGAACTAGCGGTTGCATCTGTTGAAGACAAAGAAGACAAAGAATATTGTATACTATTTAAACCACCATATCCTTGGTATAATTTGTCTGCAAAGTGTCGATCCACGAATTCATGGCTAACAAGAAACTATCATGGTATTTCGTGGGACTCTGGAGAAATAGATTATACACAACTCAACACAATAATAAATAACCTAATAAAAGAAGCTACATGTATATATGTTAAAGGCTTACAAAAAAAAATATGGTTTGAAGACTATATCAAGCAACTCGAAGACAAACGAATTGTAAATATAGAAGACATAGGATGTCCACCTTTACGAGAACTTCGTACGGACGTTTATGGACATCATCAGGCTTGTCACAGATACATTAATCAAGTAAATATTAATTGTGCGTTACAAAATGTAATAGAAATTAAGAAATGGTATAATTCTTTTTATAAAAATGAAAAATAAACCTATTTTACATTCAATAATTTGTTTTATTTCTTGTAAACCTTCTCTACATAGTTTCAATTAATTATGTATTTTTTATTCGTAAATATCAAAATATGAATTATGTTTGTATTATAGTCAAGAAATGAAATGCGTTTGTAGGTTGATGGAGCATAAATTTTACACGTTTAGAAATTATCTGTCTAGTTCATTTGTCGTTTTTTTTTTACTGAGATCGTGTTTTCCGAGAAAAATTATTGAGAACTCTGGTTCATTTAGCATTTGCAGAAAAACCGTTGTCCGTGAGAGCGAAGCGAGACTTTTAAAACGGACAACGGTTTTAATTTTACACGTTTAGAAATTATCTGTCTAGTTCATTTGTCGTTTTTTTTTTTACTGAGATCGTGTTTTCCGAGAAAAATTATTGAGAACTCTGGTTCATTTAGCATTTGCAGAAAAACCGTTGTCCGTGAGAGCGAAGCGAGACTTTTAAAACGGACAACGGTTTTTGTAGTATATAATTGGGGAATCTGGATCACTTTGTATGGCTATAAAATTGGGGAGTCTGGCTCACTTTTTCGTTATTTGCTGAAAATCGTGGTCCGTGAGAGCGAAGCGAGACTTTTAAAACGGACAACGATTTTCTGCAAATAACGAAAAAGTGAGCCAGACTCCCCAATTTTATAGCCATACAAAGTGAGCCAGACTCCCCAATTATATACTACTAAGGACCGAAGGACCCCCACTCCGTTCTTCATCATGCACATTTGTGCAGCCATCTTTAAATGCTCTCACCCATTTCCTTACCATTCCATCACTCATAATGTTTTGTCCGTAAACTTCACAGATCTCACGATGAATATCGATCGATTTTACGCCTTTAGCACTAAGAAATCTTATAATAGCCCGTACTTCCCAATCGGCGGGACTCACGACTGTCGGAGGCATCTTAAATACTCAGTAAACAACGCATGACAATGAAGAATCAGACTGTAATGGCGTCAGTGCGTAGACAAGAGATGTAGGTAACCAGCGCGTATGCGCGGAACGGCGACCGTAGCGCTGCGGCGGCGGAATCGCAAAACGGTACTTACTTAAAAAACATGCCTCGTATATAGTTTATAAGCTGAAGAGTGCCATAGGCTACTTTTATCCAGGGAAAAAGGGTCCCGGTACAACTGTGTAGTCACGTCGGAGCAGAGCCGCGGGCGGAAAGCTAGTAAATTAATATTCTTATTGCAGCTTCCCAGTATATTTATGAAAATATTTAAGATGTGTATGCAATAATCTTCATTTATTTGCGAGAAATAGGGACAAAGATATTGTTAATACTCGAAACAAGAACAACCTGGCCGTACCTTTTACCAAAAAAAAAGTTAATCTCTCATTGGAGGGGCAATGCTCACACAATAATAAGATTCCAGAAGAAATATTTGATTTAAAATTGCATGGATTTAAACTATGCGCGTAGAAATAATAAAGATTTGGTCAGCAAGCATAGACACAGCCCGTTTTGTAAGCCATTGGTTATGTTGTAAGAAAACAGAGAAACCATTGGGTTTTTCGCGGTGCTTCTTCTTAACTGTTTAGTCATCTAGTAACTTTGGTAACATTTTGATTAGTTTAAATGCCTAATTACGGCTAATTGCTTATTAACCATTTTATATAACATGTTGCTTCGACTATACCCTAAAAACGACATCATTTTAAAATATCTCTTTATAACCGGGAGGTAAGCTGAGATTGGGAATTTATTTCGTAAGTAATATAGTAAATAAAATAAAAATTATGACGAAAGTACCATAAAGATAAATAGGTATTGCTTTTTAGTTTCACTAAAGTGACTGGAACTTCGGGATCTCTTTGACTGTATTTTGTGATAAAATGCATTGAACAGTTCATATTATAAATGCACATATTTCTGTTTTCTTTTAAAAAGATTTAGAAAAGTTTAAAGAATTCTGTATTCTTACTGTTGCTTCACAATAAATCTTTGAAAACCTACAACGTAAAAATCTACATCTTTACGCAAAAAAAATGTGATAAACATAATACAAAGTGAATATAAAGAATAAAAACAAATCAGCCGTACCTACTAAGTTCTGTTTCACAATTTTTCTACGAGGCAATGTATATGTCGTGTTCATATCTTAGAATTGATCAAGATGTGTTCGATTTTATAATTTTCATTTTCTGGGAGGCTCGTCGCTCCGCTCCGCTTTGCCCATCGCATTAATCCTTGTAAGCCATTTTTATGCATAGATTAACCACTTTAGCTTACAGCCAGAAAACTTGTCTGTGTATATATTGTTCGGATCTCACAATTTCTAATTGCTAACCTTTTTGGAATAGGCGCACTTGGTCTTATTTTTCACGTTTATTTTTTTGAGGAAACTTATCGATTTATTTTAAGTTGAAGATTTTACTGTTCTTCTCCTCGGTTGTATGTTAAAATCAGCCTGGCTAGCAAAAATAAACATTCCATCATGGACTTGGTACTTAGGTACCCAGGTACCCATACTTACTATATTGGGTCTGTTTGGGGGCCTTAAAGATAAAAAGTCAGAACTTTATCATTTTTTCCTTTGTTTGTGGGTAAACGTCTGCCTTAATACCAAGTTTCAATTTTTCAGCAATTAAAATTTTGATGGATCAGTCGGCCAATGAGTGAGTAGGAGAATGTGTGCTTTGCGGGTGTCTATTTCTCCCGAAAAGGGTAGACTTGAAAATCTCGAATTTTCTCGTGTACCATAACATAAATCTCATTACTATTATATGATAAAAAATCTGCATCTTTATATTAAACAGTGCCGAAGTAACGAGGGAAGTGTAAGCACGGCGCATGGTTTCGTGTAATAAGCAAACGCGTGCTCGAGTCGGAACTTGGCCTGGCATAGGACTAGGTATGTTTCGAACTTTATTATAAGACCTTTATCATATTGGATTAAACGGACTGCACATAAATTGTCAAGTGAAATAGTTCAGCTATGTAACACATGCGTCACCGCATTGTTTACGTCATCGCCAGTAACGTGACGTCAACTTTGAAACCGTCACCTGTTCTTGGATACACCTCTTCCATTTTTAACAGATATGGTGACGGACGCTACAGTACACTCAGGATATATTGGAAATATACGTACACTCCGTTTAAAATTATGTTTACATTTAGTTTCGTGTATTAAATCGATGTTGTCATTTTTCGCACATTCCAATGATATGTCACTGATATCAACGTGGTATGCATTTCAGGTAAGTATCCATTATTTTACATGTCTCACTTCCGTTATTTATTTTCGTAATATAGTTTCTACTTCAGAGTTGCCTATGTTAATATGATTTTCAAAAAGTTACACTTAGAATTTTAAATCCTGGGTTTAAATATTTTTATTAAATTATGAATGTATAACAAAGGTTTCTCAAAGTTCGGTAACATCGTCTCAGCAGATTACATAAAAGGAGTTGGAGTTTCAGGGACAGTGACAATATTATGTTAGGTCACACGGCCAATTTTGAGCAACAATATATGTTTTTTTATATATTTATGCTTTTATATACCACACTTTAACCATGAAGCCCGGGTAGTGTATTTTCACGTGAATTACTTCCCTAAGATTAAAAGCCGTGTCGTTCTTAGATGTCTATGATATTACTTGAAATTGGTTTAAATTATTATACTGAGAGTTTATCTTTCTAGAATCCATGTGAAGAAATTAAGCAAAGAACGGTATAACGGTTGTACAACTGCAGTATAAACCTAAAAGAGCCCGAATTATGCAGCCTCATCATCGTCATCATCATCAGTACGTGTCTCTCCACTTCAGGATATACGCCTCTCTCAAGGGTCGCCACCACAGTTCACCACACACGGTCCTCCGCCTTTCACATCCAACTACCCCCGATATGGTGCTTGTATATCTATCCACCTGGCCGGGGGGCATCCAAACCTTCGCTTCCCGGTACGTGGCCTCCACTCGAGAACTCGTCTACCTCATCGGTTATCGGTTCTACGGCAAATGTGACCGGCCCGTTGCCACTTCAACTTGCTGATCGCTTCGGCTATGTCACAACTTTGATTCTTCGACCGATTTCAGTGTTTCTGATTTTATCGATCAAAGAAATACCGAGCATAGCCCGCTCCATAGCACGCTGAGCAACTTTAAACTTGTGAGCCAGTCCTGCCGTAAGAGTCGATTATGCAGCCTGAGTCATTATAATAGCTGCAAAGTATCTGTAGGATAAAGTTGGTACTAACTACAACTTTTATTAGAAACGGTTAACTTGAAGTGGGCGAAATTCAAATAAACGGGATGTAGAGTACTACAATAGTTCTCTGGTACTACCGTGCAATTCCAATTTAGCTCCAAGTGTTTTTATTGTTTATGTGCAGTTGGGTTGTGTATCTAGGATATATTTGATCGAAAAGCAGAACATAAGTTATTGATTGTGTCAATGTTCAGGCTTCACACTTTAAGTATTGATCGCGAACTATAAATACGTGAGAATTAGGCAAATTAAGTTAAGGTGCCTCCCACACTGAGAAAACTACTATAGTGAATTCAGATTTTATTATGAATGGTTTCACTATCAGTAGGGCAATTGACTATCGCAATCATCATAAATATGAAGATGACCCAGGACGAAAAACTACACGTCATCATAATTACGTTACAGGAACCATAATTTCCGCGAATGAATATTTTTCCTCTTCATATTCCTCGTTTTTGAAGTGAAACTTCTTATGGCACGGGGTGAGCCTAAAACGACACGAAAATGCGTCACGCTAAATAATATAAGTAGGGGAAATATAAGGAACAATCGGCTTTCACACGAGAAGCCGGTTGTTCCCTATTTCCCCATTACTAAGTGCTGAGTGGGGAGTAAGGCCAGAGCGTTACTCAGTTTCGTGTCGCTGGCAGCTGCGTCATTGCTCGGAGTATCAACAGATGTGAAAAATGTGCAAACCAGATTGATATGGATAATTTTAATAACATTACGAAAATTCAAATTTTAATACTAAAAGTTCTAAGTTTTCACTTCTGTCGGCAGTTCCTATAACTGCCAATCAGTTTTTATTATAGGGTCATCCATTACTGGATTGATGATGAACACTTTTCTCAGGGCACTACTAGTATGATTTTTGCTTGAACTTTGTAAAATTTAATATTCTAGATAAAATGATTTCTATGATATAATGAATAGTTCGACAAAATAATAAGCCACAAGTAGTTTAAAGCTATTAATACGTCTATATTCCGACGTTCACATTTAAATTATTAATTCACGAGTTAATCCGTCAAATGTGACGTACGATGAGTGGGGTTGTTGACGTGTCTGGATAGCGCTTGTGTGCATTATATTAATATACAGTATAAAGTAGTATACCTATAGGCATTTGAGGAGCAGGGAGTGGAACGGGACTACATAGAGGTGATAAATGCAATGTATGCAACGGGAAAGGCCAAAGTGTGACTGGACACAAGGGGACCAATTTTTCAAGTAAAGCGGGGTGTGAAGCAGGGTAACCCTATATCACCTAAGTTGTTTATTGCAGTTTTAGTATCCATCTTTCGAAAGCTCGAATGGAAAAACATTGGCATAAACATAAATGGCAGGTACCTGTTGTTCGAGGTTCGCAGACGACATTATTCTTCTCTCTGAAAGCCCAGAGCAACTAGAAAACATGCTAGAGTCTTTCAGTCATCAGAGTAAAGTTGTTGGATTACTTATTAATAGAGATAAAACAAAAATATTAACGAACAGAAATAAAAAACAAGCCTCTATAGAGTCAATTCCAATAGAGTATGTAGACGAATATATATGTACCTATACAAGACTTATGTACCTATACAAAAGCGCAATAAGCACAAAATTTGTTCTACAGTTGTGCATAAGACAACTCTTGCTAAACATCATTTTTATGTCATTGGCTCTCAAATCTACAATGCAGCTAATAAAGCTATAAATATTTACCCACTCTCGTTTAACAAATGCAAAAAAAGTATTCGTGACTGGCTATTACAAATGAACTTTGAGGAAACTGAAAAATTACTTAAGAGCTCATAGCTACAAACACTCATGCACTCACACATACTTACATACACACACACACACACACACACACATACACACACATACACACACTCACACATTATCATACACACATATAGCGTTACACTTCCATTTTCTATGTGGTATAATTAATTTATATCATTCTTAACACCTAATTCACATTTGCTTTATTTATATATTCTGTTAATAGTTATATTTGTCAGTTCAACTGTTTTGGATGGAAGACGTAGGCAGCTGTAGCCCAGTTTAATACTATCACAGCTGCCACCGTTAACCTAACGATGGTTTTGTGTCGTTATTGCATTATCTTGAAAATTGTATTAGGTTAAGTCTCTTTTTGTACTAGAATGTGAATAAATGTCTTTTTATTATTTATTATTATTATTACGAATATATATATATTTATATATCTTGGCCATTTAATATCATTTAGATTTTGCACAGAGAAAGAAATAGAACGTAGAATAAAAATAACGTGGAATAAATACTGGTAGATGAAGGAAATATTTAAAGGGCCTATAACAAAACTATTTTTTTTCTAACTAATAGTGCGATTGTTATTATTAGTGAAGACATAACAATATACCTACTTATAAAAATATGGATTCATTACACAATAAAAATATTTAAAAAAAAATATATATATAACAGCCATTACACAAAAAGTTGTTGGCACAAAAAACAAGCGGCACCAAGTGTGTATTAATAGTATTTCTCTTAGTCCGAAATCGAGAAGTTGACCTACTGATCCCTTATATTTATTCTGTATCATATATCAGAGCGGGCTATCAGCGTTACGTCACGCGCGGTCGAGCCAGCACAAAGTGAGATATTTTTTCTGAGCTGCCGCAGGAAGATTGAATACTGGAGTGCTCTATGACGCCATAGCCGAACATTTGCTATGTATAAGCATTCGTTATTGAAATTGTGCATATACTACTTTACCAAGTACACGACCTAGCGAGCAATCTGTTGTTCTCGGGATCAAATATGTTAACTAAGAATATGGGATAGAGAGGGTTCTGTTTGTTTACAATTCATAACAGATTAGAACGATTTTATTGAAACATTTTTGACAATACTGTTCTAGCATTAAATCTTATCACCTGAATCATTACAATCAAAAAAAGTTTGTTTCTAAGCAATCTAGACAAATCACTAACTAACGTAATATACATTCAATTTTGTTATGGCGGACAGTTCAATAGCATAGTCGAAATAATGCCAAGTTTATTTTTATATCGTATATCTAATAATAAATGTGGCAAAATCCCAAATATTGTTAATAATAAAAATTGTCTATAAGAATTGTTATAGTAAAATAATCGAGTCCACTATGTACTATGCAGTAAGAGTTATAGACATTATGAATAATTATAGACTTACCTCATGACGACGTCGCGTGCGACGCGCTTGGCCGCGGCTGGGCGGATGTGGGGACACTAGGGCGGGAAGGGCGCGGGGGGTAATAAGGGAGTGACAGTACGGGGACATACCCGTTCAACGGTTATATAAACGTGATATAGATTCATTAAAATTAGGTTTCTATGAAGTAACGATGTCATTAATTTAATCCAATTAATTTGTGCCTATTAATTAATTTAAATTGTACCTAAATTTTTTTAGACTATATTTGTTGTCTGATTAGATACAGTCTAAAAATCCATCTATACGAATATATGGATATCGATAATATACTTTGGATAATAAGAATAATTAAAATTAATTAATAAGGTATACTTACTCTCTTTTCATACATATCACGAAATTAGAGATAAATTATTATAAAAATATATTAATTACACATATAAATAAATAGTATATACATATATATATATAATAAATATAAATTGGGCACATTTTGAGATCGATATTTGCTTTGAACAATGTTCATTCCACAAAAATTGTCCACTAGATATTTTCTTTGTTTTGTCTTCTTTCATCTAAAAAAAACTGCAATATTTTATTCCACAGTAAGCACGCTGAGACTATAAAAAGACTTAATTATGCACAAGGAAACACCAAAACAAACAGTAAATATACAATTGTTTAATAGTTTTCTGTCACGTTCATACTTTGGACAAACGCGGTTAGGGGTGTGTCACGGGGGGAGGGAACTACGTCAGAAGGGGTTTCGGGGGGTGTTTTCCAATACACGCCCGCCTATAACTTAACGTCATTCGCGCGTCGCCCGCCCTGACCGATACACGCATTTTGTCGCCCTGGTGCTTTCGCGCGTAAACAGTTACCGAAAACTTTTTTATGGAATTTTTTGTGTTGTAAATTTTACCATAGGTTTATTTTATGAATAAAATAAATAGAGTGAATTCAACGTGATTTACAGCGAGAAAGATACGTAAGTTTAGAAATTATTGATTAGATTAGTCTTAATGTAATAATGGGTAAGTGTATTGATAGGCTTACGGAAAAATAAACATTTTTACAATCATTTAACCTTTTAAATACCAAAAGAATGTGCGCAACTGAACAAATATAAATCAATTGTGAGTATAATCGAAACTTAATTGAAAATAACATTTATTAAAAAAATAATTATCAACGAATTACTTAATTAAGATGACAACAATTTCAAAGTAAATCTCCGATTGTAATAGCGGATAACAAAATTAGGTGAAAAACTAAGTTATCATAACTTTAAATTTTTTTTCTGAAATTTTGAGAAAGCATTGTGTTGCAGCGCCGCCTGCGTTCTACACCTACGTTCCATACTAAATTTGTTGCACAAATACAGCTAAAATACACAACGTATTACGGTAAAATGGCTGAGATAAAAGAATAATCAAAATGGAAAATTATGGAAACCCGAGCAAAATGATAGACACACAAGATTAGTATAGTTAGTTTTATAACTATCTGTTTAGTTTATTTAACGTTGAAATTTAGAAATCCAATTACATTTTACTGTTGGCAGGTGACCCCAGAATTTTTCTTATTTCCTGTAATATTGTTTTTGCAGATTAACTAAGCAAATCGGTATTTTATTTGAAAGCACGATGCACCTCAACGTGACTGGGCACCACAGAAGTCGCAAAAAAGATCGATATGGCGTAATTTTAACTGTTGTATATAGTTGTACTCCGGCGGGGTCTAGTAAAGACGCGAGCGGGACCAATCTTTAGTCTGTGGCGATTTCCTTAGTAGGTATAAAGGAAGATTTCTTACAAAGCTTAAAGAAGCTTTACAAAGCTTAAACATTTCCAATGTCAAAGGAAATGTACATATTGAAAAAAGTACAAAATTTATTTTGTATTTCGATTTTGTGCTACTGGCCCAAAAAATAAAAAATAAAAAAGGGTAAGTGCGACTCGGACACACTTGAAGAGGGTTCCGTGCTTACGTTCCCGTGAGAATTTTTAAAACTTAAGAATTAAGTTTTCTTGTAAACTGTCAGGAACGTTCCATTTTCGTATAGATTTTTTCCTATCTTTTATACTAATCTTATCTTACATAAATTTATACATTAGCACTTTTGAACCATTTCGTAGTATAATAGTACTTGACAAAAATTGTTTTTTTTTCCCCCCAAAATTAACCCCAAAATCTGAATCCATTTGTTTGTGCTATTTCTCCGTGATTGGATCTTTGTCCTAACTCCGCATATGTATCAAATTTCAACTTTTTTCGTCCAGTATATTTGGAGAAAATAGGTAATGACAGACAAACAAACACGAGAATGATGTTATAAGGCATCCATTTGTTATTCTGATTTACGGAACTTTAAATAAGATCACATATTATACCTAAATAGCAGATATAATCAAAAAGTATTTAACTATAATTATTTTTATTATTAAAAAAAAAACATTAGGTACACTTCATAAATTAATCTATTCTCCAATGTTTCTTAAGAATTTATTCCAGATTGATTTATTCATAGTAAAGTTTCGAAGCCAAGTGTAGAGAACAAAGACTCCACGAAGTTCTTGACTTCGCTCCGTTCGCTGGCACGTTATATTAAAAATAAATTCATATTTTCCATCGATTTCATACAGAACTATGGATTTTTTTTATAATTTTATTTTAAGGTCAACTGGTACTGAAGGTTTATTGTGAATTCGTACACAACTAAAATAAATTTAAATAATAAGATTTAGAAAACAAAATAAACAAAAATTCATAACTTAGGTAATTAAATTCATAAAGTGAATAAAACAGCAGCGTATTCGTAGTAGGTACTTTTAAGATTAAAGTGAATTGCTATAATTTCTTTCTTATCGACTTTGTACTATAACTAGAAATATTTATCGAAATTTTAAATTCGATTTAAATTAAAATCCACAAAGTGCGAGTCGGACTCACGATCGAGGGTTTTGTACCACTACAAAATATATTTGTACTGTAACAATCTAAGTTCGAACAAACTTTTTACACAACATTTATTAGTCTCAAACCGCAAAGGTCGAAATAACAAGGGCGGCTCTTATTTTGATGGCACTTTTGCTATTAAAATCCAAATGTGCTCCGTGGTAAAATAACCCTAACCATATACGCCAGAACGCCAGTTCATAGTGAAAGCCGAGTTTCACAAACAACTATCAAAGCGGTGCTTAAAAGTTTTGGCACTCGTGAAAACTGACAAATACTGGTCACATTTCTAGGGATTTAGGTTTTACGTATTGCCATTTTAAACTTCCAAATGTGTTATACATTTCCGAGTGGCGTATAAAATAGTTGTAATTTTACATTGTTTATTTTTCAGGAAAAGGCATGTAAGGGTAGTTGGTTTTTTACGGCCAATTTAATTTAATAATAATATATTATATCCCTGTTAAAAAAAAACACCTTTGAAATTTAAAATACAAATTTATTTACTCCCCAAAGCTTAGAATAGGAGGACCTCAAAATTAATTTAAGATCTATATTTACTTTAGGGATATAAGATACCCCCTTATCCCGAGCGGAGGCGTATTTACTTGCAGTGGGGCATTAATGGGCTGATGTTATGTATGACATATAATATAGTGACAATGTGCTTATTTTCAAATAGATGCTGATGACAGAAAAATAACATTTCAGATATTGATTTTACTTTTTAATTAAAAACAATGGTATGTGGCCGCGGACTCAACGTCGTCGGTCGAAATAAATAGGATGAAATAATAAAATCACTTTTGTATCTGTGGCCGATGCTATCAAAATTTGCGGTAGTCGTGTCGTATGTCTATCAAATAAATCGTATTAAAAATATAAACTGATAAAATTAAATATTCCAATGAATCATAAAGCAGTTTATCGTAATAGATATATATATATATATATATATCACCATCGTATATACTATCGTATTCCAGTTCTAATGCACTTATTGTTTGTAAAGTATGCTTCTAAAAGTTCAAAACGTTCGTTGTAAATTAATACCATATTATAATTTTTTTTTTACTAAAATACGCGGGAAAGTAACAATGACAATCAATGAATAAAATTATGATATAAAAGAAAGCGGGAAACTTAACATTCTAAATTTGAATTTTGCCCTTGAAAATAAATGGTACTTAGTAAAAAAGTATTAGTGGCCAGTACTTTTCTTGGCAGGCTGTTGTTCAGTCTGTTAGATTTTGAAAATGGAACAGCAACTGCTAACTGTTCCATTTTCAAATGGGACATTGTCAGGCATCATTCTCAGGTCACTCGGAGGGAAATAAGTCAATGATCTAAGGAACATAAATAGTCGAGTTTCGTCTGTTTCCAGTAACATAAAAAAATGTGTCATAAAACTTTTTGTACTAAATACACAGGTGGATTCATTACTGCAAAAAAAAATTGAGAAAATAGTGAATATCTTCGAAAAAATGAGTTTTTCAAAAAATCCTTGAATGCCATTTTAATACAGTCCAAAAACTTAAGATGTATTTCTAAGAACAAAACTTCCCATCTCCAACGGTTAGGGTAGCTGTCATAGAGGCGCCTGTTCGTTAACTCACCCTGTATATAAGCCCATATATCGTTCATTTAATATATGTAATTTTGACAATAAAAATGTCTTTAAAATGATGCAAGAACGAAAACCCAAAAAACGGGGGAAATCTTAAGTGATTCGTATGTGGTTTTTGGATGTTACTGGATAGTCATGTCTAGCATGAGATCTGTAGATTTCTTGACAGTATTATATTCTAAGATTGTAAAACGTATAACAATGTTTAAGCCAATGAAACTACATTTGGCGAATGTTGTTTGTCGATCAAAGGGTAAGTTTTGTTTCCATAACATTAGTTAACATTGTAAGATCCAGCAGGGGGCATGATTTGGAATACAGATTTCCAGATTTTCACAAAAAAGATTAATTAGAGCACACATAAAAATATGTATAGGTATGCAGACGAAATTAGAACATTCTTTTTTTTCGTCAGTTAAAAATGACGCAAGAGAACATAACTGACTCAAAAGTGACGTGTAGGCATAAAAGTACGAATTGACTAGAAGCCCTCTTCTGCGTTTACTATCTAACCACTCTAGCTAGCTGGTGCAAGATGACGAGTTTTAAACCGAGTTTCAGTACGCAAGGTCCCCGCACGCCGGTCTGCACTCTCGTGAAATCCTTGCGCGCCAGACTTCAACGCCGCAAAACTGCGTAATGTCACTTCGATACTGTGAATTGACATTTTTTATGACTCCATTAAAACCAGATGCAGCTGTCAAACTAATTTACTCTATGCGTGTAGGCATCCTACTGTCTGACGCAACCCTATTCCTGAAAACTGTTGTCCTAGTTTGTCAGGTAGAAATCGTCTATCTCAAAGTGGCATGTCCTTAACCTCATTCATTTATGAGTGTAATTAATATACATGGCGTTTTGATCAATAACTCAGTTGTACGATTTATTAAACAATTATATACGCCACATTAACAGGTGCAATTTTTACTACTTAATGTAACTATACAAACTTAGTACATTGTCAAAGACAAATCGTTGTTGAAGGGCATGCCTCTCTGAGTTAGAAAATCTCTACATAGTCATAATAAAAACTGCAATATCGATGCGAAAGTTTAACAATTAAACAGGAGAGCACTTTAATTTAGAAACTAAGAGCAGTGAAGTTTGCTGCAACCACATCACGTGTACGCTGTGAACGATTGTGTAACAAACAGCTCTTAATTATGACAACAAAGAAAGTAGTTACGTTAAAATTTATTGAGTGGTTATGTTGTTACCTATAATGATTATTGCAAAACCATTATTTTGCGTAACATAATATTGGTCTTCTTCTTCTTTTTCTTCTTCTTGATTAGGGCGTTTTCTGCTTATATCAATTTCGCCAAATATTGTGGTATTGACTTGCTTTTTAGGGTCCCGTATCTCAAAAGATAAAAATGAAACCTTGTAGGATTACTTCGTTACCCGCTTGTATGTCTGTCCCTCAACACCTCTTTTCTCATGAACGCGTGGAAGTATAAAGTTGAAATTTATATACAATCAACATTGTTATTTATTTACATATGTATATATAATAAAGAATATTTATGTATGTATTGTCTGGTACCCATGATACAAGCTTTGCTTAGTTTGGGACTAAATGGCGCTGTGTGTAATGTCCGAGATATTATTATTATCAAATACGTTTACATCCCTTGGACCTGAAAAAAATCAAGCTTTTAAGTCAACGCAATAAAAAAGTACGACGATTTATGTCTCATGTTTGGACACTCGCAAATAAATCAAAATTTATAGGGTATTTCCCGTTGACCCTAGAATCATGAAATTTGGCAAGAAGCATGGTCTGACAGCATAAGCAAAGGAAAAATCTGAATATCGTTAATTTGCAGTTAATATAAAAATTTTAATTTATATATGCGTTTACGTGCCATTTATACATTGAGTAGCGATAAACACGATGTGTACGGAACTCCGATGGCGCGACTTCGAGTCGCACTTGGCCGTTTTGTCCCCAGATAATATTTTTTTTTTCTAACAAATCAAAATATACTTCTTTTCTTTCGTGGCCAGTCATTAAATTAAGAAACTTGTACACGAACATTAGCTTTAAACGTTTAGTTTATGTCTTTACAGCTAATTATCCATTCAGACGAAGTTCGTCGTTTCCCGCTGCGGGAGGGAATTTGTGAATTTGTTAGTCCATTTAATTAGCGGTTATTGTCGCGTCCACGGGCCGCGCCCCGCGGCTTACCACTACGATCACGTATACGACTGTCGACTGTATTTAATTTTGTTGTATTATTTACGGCCATTTACAAAGAAATTACGAGAAAATTGTATCTCGTTCTCAATATAAAAACTATTATTACAATATACAGTAAATGTATTATGTATACATTTACTGTATATTGTTCCATGTAAGCAATTGTATCTGTATTTTCTCCATAAATAAATAAATAAATAAATAAATATATACAAAAAAAAAAAAAAAAAAATATAAAAACGAGAAAAAACTAAGTATAAATCGATAACGGTAAGGAAATAAATACATTGTCTGTGAACTATTAAAGTATTATGTATAGAGAGAGACGCGTTTTATTCGCCGTAGCTGCTACGCCGAACGAAACAGTTTGACGACAATGGTGGGTAGGTTGTGTGTGGTGCGCTTCGAAAAATAAGCCTAGTTTTTGAGGAAACAGGCGAATACTATTTTTGTAATAGATCCTGAGAAATGAGCACAAAATACCTAACTTATACGAACATGAAGATTTATTTTGTCGCAAATATTGCATCGGTCGCAATTCATCATCGACGCAGCATCTCTAATACGATCTTTATTCGTTGAGTATCATAACGAGAGCAGGCCCCGTAGCTGCGAAAATCGGCACTCGTATCAACTTCAGAGCGAACTAAATGTTAGCACGATAAGCCATAGTCAGTTGTATTTATTATAAGTCTACTATATAGGTACAAGTATAATATAATTAAAGAATATTTTGTTACAGATGTATCCCTGGCAGTTGATTAGGTGATAAATATTAAAGCTAAATAATTAACATGAATAAGACAAACACCTAAAAAGATAATAGTGAAGAAAAGCACGTGTTCTATGCGCGAGTTGCTCGTGGTGACGACTGATACCGACTTAAAAGCACGCGCTCTAAGTGCTTACTGTTAAAAGTGAGTAAAGTTCAACCAACAAACTAACCGCATATGTCACACGTACTTAGTAATCTGTCACATAGTTTATTTTTACTGAGAGCTGGTAAAGTGTTGAGTTTCTCTTCGTCCATGTATAAAAAAATTAAAATGAAATATATATATGTATCAGTTGTCTAGCACCCCATAATACAAGCATAATACTTGCTTACTTTGGGACTAGATGGAGCATTATTATTATTAAATGACACATTCAGTCGCGATTGGTTCATTGAATTGTTATATGAATGTTTTACATGTGTCTACAATTGTGTTTTTAAATTAAAAAATCCAATACAATAATTAATGCTCCTCAAATAAATTTGTATTTTTTTTTAAGTTACTTATTATCATTTTGTCTTTCATAAATGTGTGATATAAGATTGATTTTATCATATAACAATTAACATGAAATCCCTTTAAAATTTCTATTTCTATTGTTTTATGGATTTAAATCACCCTTACAAACGACAACGAGATTTCAACTTTATTGAACTGATTATCGTTCAACGTCCGCACTGTGTAGAAATTACCACAGCCGGCTCGTTCTGCATAACTGTTTCGTTCTGAGTGTGCGTACTGTAAGTGAACGCTATGACTGCCTGTATTATCGATTCCTAAGATTTACTATTAGAATTAGAAGAAAACACTGATAGAACACGTTCTTTTTAGACATAGATACTCGGTGGTGGCGCCGCTTGTGTGTGGCCGTGGGCGCGGGCGTCGTCGGTGCGCAGCGCAGCCCTCTCGGCTGGGCGATGGGCGGCACGCAGCGGTTGGCCGCTGTGGCAGCAGTCTCGCATGCGAAACACTATTACAACCACACTCATCCTGAAGTCGTGCAGAATGAACCGACACAGTACAACGTCAATGTGTTCTTTGTCAGGTGAGTTATTTCAAAAGTTTTCAGGCAATTAACTAGTCTATGTAGGTATATAAAATAATAAACTGAGTGACATGTCCATGTACCAGTACAGCCCATACAGCTGGGTCCAGAACTTGAAATTTTACACACAGGTTTTTTATAAAATAGGCATCCGCAAAAATCCGAAACTGGATCTCCGCACAAAATATAAATAACGGGTGTAATAATTTGACAAATCGCAACAACAATCTACTGAACGTACGATTAAACACGTATCGAATGAACGTTATCGATAACGAAAATTCAAACCCCAAGAGAGTGAAAAGATGGGTCAAGTGAAAAGATGGGTCAACGGGTATATTAATAAAATCTATCGGCATTCACTGCATGACGTTTCATCACTATAATGAAACCAAAACTACACAATTATCACCTTTTATCGACTGTTATCAACAAGCGGACGAATCCGCGGGCGGAAGCACGTTCACGAATAAATGAAGTTCTCCTGTCTGTTGGCTTAAAGGTCTGGTGCTATTGGAGCGATTTCTAATAAAAAAAACTTATAGATAGCTCACACTCTTGGAAACGATTAGGTAACGCATCACCAAACAGCACCGATTGAATCGTGAAACTGTGCAATACGCGGAAAACTAGAAAGAGGGAAACTAGACGGCGAGAATGGTAGGTACACGCGATTGTGTATAAATACTAATTTTCCATATACAACATACCCACAATAAATACATAAAATTGCATTTATACGTAAGATGTGTTTCCTAATGTTTTCTATAGCGATATAGCATTTGATCGGCTTTTTAACATATTAGGTGATAATATTTATTATTTAGTCGACACTCTATCATCAGTATCAATAAAGCTCCGAAATAAAAGTACAGCGTGTTTTAAACATATTTTTTTATATAGGTATATTTAACCGAAACCAAAGCAAAGATGTTCTGACATACCGCAATACTATTAAATCCGAAGAAATAATACGGTTTCTATTAGCGGGCACGATCGGTGTACTGACCGGAAGTACGTCATAACCTTTTTACGACAGTGAAAGGCCTTATTTCCGTCACTCGGCTGACCTTTAGGAGCCTGCGACCAAAAGACCGGACAAGCTCGTTATATTTTTATAACCCAATGAATTCTTCATAGTGAAATAACTAGTTTTAAAGTTTAATTTTTTCTCTCTCTATATTTTGTCACTTCGTTACCTCTTTCTTCACTATACAAGATGACGGTAACCTAAAAGTTGTCGTTCATACGGAAAAGGTAAGACACTATTTGCTATCAGAATAACCGCATATGTTGTTATCCAGTAGCATTGACTAAGTTTTTCCAATCGTTTCATCGACTTTTTTGATTGGGACCATAGAGGAAATAAATTTGACGGCAGCGTTTGGTTTTAATAGAGTTACAAATGTCACTTCACAGTATCGAAAATGGCAACCTCAAATTCGCGGAGATGAAGACAGGCGCGCGGGGATTTCGCGAGGGTGAAGTTCGGCACGCGGGGATTTCGTGAACTGAAATTCGCGATCTTACACCAGCTAGCTAGAGTATGAGTGGTAAGACTGTAAACGCAGAAGAGGGCTTCTAGTAATTCGTACTTTTATGTTTGGGATACATTACAAAGGAATTGACAAAAAAAAGTGTAAAATCAAAATTAGTTATATACTTACATTAGTTTAGGAACTATCTTTGAAGTATATAGTATATACCCTATCCAATAAAAAAATAATCTCCCAAATTGGACTACCCTGTAAAAAGTTTCCCTATGTTCTACCTTTAGGGGCGGATTTTTTCAAAATTAAATAGTACCAACTTATAACTATACCCTATCGATAAAAAAAAATTATCCAAGTCGGACAACACTGTAAAAACTTTTCTTATTTTTCTACTCTCAGAGGTGGATTTTTTTTATTTTTTGAGTCAGAGTGGCGACGAGCGCCAATTCCTCGCGCATAAAATGGCGGAAAATGGAGAAAAAATATTGTATCGTTAAATATGTTGGAGAGTAATCATTTATCGATGAGAATCTATTCAGCAAATATTTCGGGAGTTGTCTTTTTCGAATGAAAACTTTCATTGTACGCTAACAACCTATTATTAAACGCAAATAAAACAAAATGTTTAAAATTTACATTGCCCAATGTGAGACTTGGTGGAGATTCATTAAGTTTAGTTAATGAAACTATGTTCTTGGGCATTACTAGCGATGCAAGTTTACAATGGGGTCCTCATGTTATGAGGGTGGCGGGTAAACTGAGCTCTGCTGTTTTTGCAATTAGGTAAATAAGAAGCCTAACCGATGTGCTCACAGCGAGGCTTGTTTATTTTAGCTACTTTCATAGCATAATGTCATATGTCATTCTGCTGTGGGGAAAGGCCGCTGACATTCAAACAATATTTGTTCTGCAGAAAAGGGCTATTTAAGGCTCACTTTAGAGAAAGTACTCGTAACATTATGACAGTCCCTTGTCAGTACATTTATGAAAATATAATTTATGTACTTAAAAACTTAAATGCTTTCTCTAGGGTGAGTGATGGCCACAACTTACATACAAGTCATAAGCATATGTTATCGATTTCCAGGTTCAGACTTTCAAAAGTTAATAATTATTTCATGGGAAATCGGATCCGTTTTTAAAATAAAATTCCTAAAGAAATGTTGAACTTAAATTCATATCAATTTATAAAACGAGTTAAGGTCCAACTTATGAAAAAAAGCTTACTATTGTATTAGCGAGTATTTAAATGATAAGTGCGCATGGACATCATTGTAATAGTTGTAAGCATTTTAAATAAAAAAAAAATGTTGAATTATGAGAAACATATATTTAAATAAAATTAACAGGGAGGAGTTTCTTGCCGGTTCTTCACCTTCTAGTTTTGGAACCGGTACCTAATCACCTAATCAATTCATTATGACTTTCAATAAGTGTGTGTAAACATCTTATATTGAATAAAAACTTTTAAAATTTTAATTTGTAATTAATATGAGTTAAGTAAGATTGTGCGATTTAAGTCGACGAGACCGTTTAATTAATTTAATTAAACCCAACATTTGGGATTTAATGAAATACAGAACCCAGCAGCGCTCGTTGATATATTATCAAAACAAAAAAAGTTCTGGAGCTTCGGACAAACTAGACTTTCTTGTAATATCTTCCCGCCCTCCCAGTTTTTGCATCAGTTTTGCAGACTTTTTACGAAACTTATAGATCGCACCGGCCCTTTTTATACGGGATATAAGAGCGATTTTTTTTATTTGAGTGTGGCAATAAAGATAATAATCTCGACACATCGTCGAGGTCATTACACGGGCGTCCGTTTCATACCTTTATTAACGATTCCCCAATGTCGCTCTGGAAAAATTACATTTTTTTTCGTGTATCAAAAACCGTTTAAGAGATAAAAGTAACTAGGCATCACGTCCATTATCTTGATTCAATGAAGCTGCACCAAATTCTATTCCAAATATAATCCAAAAAAGCGTCCAAACAGAAACGGTTAAAGTGGATTTATTATAATAATCTTACGTTACGCGACATATAGGGTTGTTACTTTGATAACGTCGACTCTAAGATTACAGATTATTGCATAAATTTACCTTTTATAATAAAAAAATCTTACTTATCTATATATATAATCGTAGTATCTGTTTATCTTATATATTATAGTATACGACCGCTTAGCCTTAGCCTAGTGGACAGCGACCCTCCCTAAGAAGCTGGAGGTCCCGGGTTCGAATCCCAGGTCGGGTCAATATTGATACTGGTACTGGGTCTTGGTTGTTATATGTTTGTGATGTCTTCGCTTGGTACCTAAAACACAAGCTAATGCTTAGTCTAGGGTCTATCTCTCTGTTTGGCTAATCTCCCAAACGGCTGAACCGATTTCAATGAAACTTCACAGACACGAAAATGAGGTTGTCAGGAGTGACACAGGCTAGTTTTTGTTTGTGTTTTTGTCTGTCTGTCCGTTTGTCCGGGTTAAACTCCGAAACGGCTGCACTTATTTTAATAAAATTTTGCAGACATAAAGAGAGCGTTGTCAGAAGTGACATAAGTAATTGTTTTCTATATGTATAAAATTGTAATGTCTGTTTGTATGTCTGTTTCCGTGAGTCACCAAAACTGGAAAACCGATTGCAATTAAACTTCGCAGAAACAAAAAGGAGTTTCTCAATTTGGTATAGAGATTCCTTAGGCAGTTACATTTCAGAATGTTCTGGAAAGTCTTACAATGTCCTGAAGCGTCGTGTCCCGTTAGTTGTCCCGGTACAACTATGTAGTCAACGTGGGTGAAATCGCGGGCGGAAAGTTAGTTAAATAATAAATTATATGATTCTACAAGACTTTAGATATATCTTCAGACAAATGAAACTTTTATAGCTTTTAAGAACCATTAAACTGTTTTTTATGAAATTTTCACTTTTAAGCTATAGTTCATACAAAAAGCGAAATGTTGCTGCGTAGTTGTGACTCAATCATGTTACAGACAATAAATCGATCGAGCATAAAGATATATCCACAGTGGACTTGCCAACTCCAGTCGAAAGGTCAGGCAAAAACTATGTCTATCATGGACTCAGAAGTAGGATTGCTAGATTGGTGAATCGATACTCTGCTGATCTCAGCTTCTTTTCGTCGTTCTCAGCTGATGTTAAAAAATTGCTGTGTTCAGTTTACATAAAAATATTCACATATATGATGCGGTGTATAATCTTTTGTAATTCATTTGATTGTTTCATTCACTTGTTTAATAAGTATGTATAATGCCGATTGGCGTAAATAAAAAAAATAAAAAATAAAAATAACGCGGCGCCGGAATAGCGTCGAATGCGCTCTATTTCAAAATTCCGGTCGCCCACGACTATAATGGGCGAGAGTACGGATTTTTCAAATGGCGCGTATTTGGCGCTACTTCGGCGCTGTGTTTTTTTATTTTTTATTTTTTTTATTTAAGAGTGAGAGTAGGACCGCTGATCTTTTATGGCTTCCGTTAGCCCATAAAAGTACGAATTGACTAGAAGCCTTCGTCTGCGTTTATCGAGTTTCCTTTCGAGTTTCAACCCGCGAGGTCCCCGCAAGATCCCCGCGCACCGTTTTCGCCCCCGTGAAATTGCTTTTACATTTTCGATACTGCGAAGTGACCTTTCTGACTCTATTAAAACCAAACGCTGCTGTTAAATTTATTTAATTTATGCTTTAACCTTTATAAGTTCCCAAGCATTTTTGATTTTTTGATCACATCCAAACTGAGCAGATGGCAAGAAAAAATATTTTTTAAAACGCATCATTATCGTTACATTCTTGAGTTTAGGAGTCGTGGATCCACTTCACACTGAGCAATACACGATCAATCCCAAATGGATCGTATGATTTGATCATTATTGACAGAAAATCGAAGTGTCATTTTCTTTCGTCGATATATTCAGACAAGGCCGCTTGCTTGAAGCAAAATAGCGTAAACAGCTTTACGTATATTTAAAATATATGGACTTTTCCAATAATTCTGAATATAATTTGATCTATATTTTTGGTATATTTAATTTAAGTTTAAATTTATTAGTTGTAATAAATACAATATACTTTTCATTCGTAAATGTTGTTAGAGACGTGAAGGTTAAATTTTATCGATCGATTCGGTAAACTTACAGATAATTTTACCTGTTATGGTATTAGTTATTAGTTTAGATACCAACCAATGGATGATTTTTGTAAGGCGTCATTTACAAACATAGATAAAACTAATGATAGGGAAATCTACCATTCAATATCGCAACAAAAGTAGGAAATTTATACATACAATAAAATCGCGAAGAGATCAATCCTGTACATAAGATATTTTTGCAAAACATTAATTTGTTATATAGGTAATATAGACGGTACTGAATTCAAAACAATATATATATTTTTTAAATTTTTGTCTCTTTGTATGTATATAGGTACACGATAAACTCAAAAACTACTGAAGGCCAAGTGCGAGTTTTTTACTATTAAGTGTTTCGAATGCGTTTTTTGTAATTTAAATGGAAACTCGTAGTTACATAAAACGACCGCTAGGGGAGCTGTACGAGTATCCATACATATCATGAAAAACGCATACGACACAGTTAATAGTAAAAACCTGAGATCTAATTTAAGATACGATTTATCACGTTTCGTTGCTTAGGGACTAGACAGGGAATGATTTTTTCAAGGATTTTTCAGGACACGGTGGGAAACGAGAATCAAATACTGTAAAATCCTGTATAGTATCAAGCAGTCGAAACAGAAAGCAGTAGGTAGTAAAAAATATTATGACCTACTAGGAGAGCATCTTTAGTTTATCTTCGCATATTATCTCCCTGGTATACAGAACATTGGTGGGTACGTAGCTTGTCGTATCTGTGAAGGTAGAAGAAAGTAGCCTCATTACGCGAAGTGGCGCCCGATTTCGATATTTTGGTAATACATCGATGTTTTTATGCCACATTTATGACACTCCAAGCGGCGACGCTCACGGGAGAAGCCATAAAAGGTCGTTCATATATTTACTGTATGTGTGCGTAATCGGATTTTTATTGCCACACCCATACATTTGGAGATTTTTTTATAGTTTATATTCAAGTTGAGGGTAAATAATAAATACAGTTCGACTCAAACATTATGGCGGATCGGAATACAAAGCTATAAGCGTGCTTGCGCAGGCACAGTCATATACCCCTCGCTCCACTGCATCCCACTACATCTAAAACTGGTTACTGCGACGCCACTTGTGCCTATGTTCACATCCGCCATAAAGTTTGATTGGAACTGTATCACCGCTTAATCTAGACCTAGATTTTGAATATTATTGTTCCTATGATTGTACTCATTAATTAATATTTGTAATTAACAATCAGGAATGTTCGATGTCACTTTAAACCTATGTGGATAAACTACAGCATTAGCACATGGACTTTTTCGATTATTAGTAATTAGCGAAATTATTATTTTATAATTTATACATAGCGAATTATTTTTTTACAACCTTAAAAAAAAATATTGAATGATCTTTAGTAGATATAATTAAGTACGTATTTTTTCTGTTAATATTAATCAGTACAAAAATATTGAGATATGGTGTCACAAAGGTATCAATTACCGTGAGGAGGAGCGGGCGACTGAAAACTGCATCGGTCGGCGGACGCCAGCGAGACCCCCTCCTAAACTCGCGGTCGCCCTTTTCCCTTAATCATGTATATATATAACTGAGTCTTTAAATAATGCCTTGCGAAATTTTGGCAAATGATGCGTAGATCTCCCTGTATTGACACCAGCTCCGTAGCACATTGACAATAAAGTTTCACCATAAGAAATCCATTTTTGTCTTATCGGAAGCCTAAAAACACTAAAAGTATATAACTAGTTTACCTACACTATAGATGTATTCAATGCAAGAAAATTTATTTTTCCATTTCATTCCATCTGCCCATCATACCCCACTGCAGGGGTTTAGGCCTCCCTCCAAGGTGAGGGGGACTTGGAGCTTAAATCCGCCACGCTGCTTCAATGCGACTTGGCAGATAAGAAAAAAAAAATAAAAGAAAATTTATTGCAACACTATATTTTATAACATTTACAAGTAATAGAACCTCTAATCGAATTAATTGTCATTTGCTTTTAACCGAACTTTTTCGGTAACCGATATCGAATAAATGCACGTGACAATAGTAATTTAGTTTGTTGCTTCCCCAGTGCAACGCTGTGTGGGGTATTGCTCGCCGTGTGTGCGGCGTGCTGGCGGCGTGCGCCAGACAAACCGCATGAAGGCCCGCTGACACCAACTGCAGCTGTTTACACTGTCAGCGCTGACGTCGCTATGCATCAGGTATGTAATAAGACCGTAGATATGATTAGGAGGAAGCCACCAGGGAATATTTTGATAAGGTCGAACTGGTCGAAGGAGTGTTGTCGCCTATATCCCTGCACATAGTTAATTTTGTTTTTTTTTTAGGGCTCCGTACCTCAAAAGGAAAGGGAACCCTTTTAGTATCACTTTCTTGTACGTCTGTCTGTCTATCAAGACCCTTTTTCTTAGGAACGCGTGAAGGTATCAAGTTGAAATTAATATCTACGGTCCCTTCGAGCTGTAAAAAATCAAACTTCTAAGTCAAACGCTTCTAAGCAATCAAAAAATTTATGCCGCATGTTTTGACACTCAAATAAATCAGAACCTATGGAGTATTTCCCCTTGACATATTTGAATTTGGCAAGAAGTAAGGTCCCACAGCACAAGTAAAGAAAAAAAATCCAATAATTTTTAATTTGTAGTTGTTTAACATAAAAAAATCTTTTTTAGTATCTTTAAATTGACATGCGTTTTCGTACCATCTATACTTAATATTATAAAGCTGAAGAGTTTGTTTGTTTGTTTGTTTGTTTGTTTGTTTGTTTGTTTGAACGCGCAAATCTCAGGAACTACTGGTTCGAATTGAAAAATTATTTTTTTTGTTTGATAGTCCATTTATCGAGGAAGGCTATAGGCTATACTACATCACGCTACGACCAATAGGAGTGGAGCATCAATGAAAAATGTTGCAAAAACGGGAAAAATTATTCCTTTTGAGAGCTTCGGTTGATGTAAAGCAAAAATCATGTACTACGGAATTGTACCCCTTTAAAAGTTCTAACCAAAAGTCCGCGACAGCATATGTGTATCTTTTAAGGTTAACTTACTATAACCTTTTTTATGACAATCAAATTTGTTCAACATAATGTACTATTTGCGAAGATGTTTTTTAAACGTGATATTAATCCTTATCAAATTAAATACGTTAGTTGTCTTAAGCATTTCATGCGTATTATAATTGCCCTTTACATCATACAATTTAAATTAATATCTTAACAGTTTTTATTGAAATTTAAAAACTATAGCGGGCGAAAATAAATTCGCTGTCTGCCTCTGTTCGTTAACTTTTTACTTCCAAACCAATAGACTTTGATACGGTTTTTAGTAATATCTTATTTTCTTATTATCTTATAATCTATTAATCTATATAATAGAAATACTTATTATAAAGCTGAAGAGTTTGTTTGTTTGTTTGTTTGTTTGTTTGTTTGTTTGATAGATTGATTTTTTGATTGATTGATTGTTTGATTGATTGATTGTTTGTTTGTTTGTTGGTTGGTTGGTTGGTTTGTTCGTTCGTTCGTTTGTTTGTTTAAACACGCAAATCTCAGGAACTACTGGTTCAAATTGAAAAATTATTTTTGTATTGGATAGTCCATTTATCGAGGAAGGCTATAGGCTATATTACATCACGCTACGACCAATAGGAGTGGAGCATCAATGAAAAATGTTGCAAAAACGGGAAAAATTATTCCTTTTGAGAGCTTCCGTCGCGCGCGCTGATTGATTTGATGATTGATTGATTGAATGATTGATTTATTGATTGGTTGATTGATTGATTGTTTGTTTGTTTGTTTGTTTGTTTGTTGGTTGGTTGGTTGATTCGTTCGTTCGTTCGTTTGTTCGTTTGTTTATTTGTTTGAATTTGTTAATCTCTGAAACTACCAGTCGGATTTGAAAAATTCTTTTTGCCTTTGATAGCCTGATTCTAGCAGAGAATTATAGGTTATATACATGAAAACGAACTGTCTGTCTATTCGAGCAAATCGGCTTCGGCCAAAACGGCTTAACCGATTTTGATAAAACTTTACACATATGAAAAGTATGTAGTCAAAAGTGACATACAGAACTTTTTGTATGTCTGTCTGTACGTCCATCTGTCTAAACCAATTTTAATGAAACATCACAAGTATATAAAGAAGGTCGTCAAAACTAACAAATGTTGCTTTTTGTCCGTCTGTCAGTCTGTACGTGTATCTGTCTATTTGAGCTAATCTCCAAAACGGCTAAACATATTTTAAGGAAACTTTACAGACGGGAAAGAAGGTTGTCAAGATATTTGACATTAACTACTTTTTGTCCGTCTGTTTGTCTGTACGTCTATTCAATTCAATTTTATCTATTCGAGCTAATTTCCAATACGGCTGAACAGATTTTAATGAAACTTTGCAGACGTGAAAGAAGGTTGTCAAGAGTGTGATAAGCTACTTTTTGTGTTTGTCTGTCTGTCTATCTGTCTGTCGTTTGTCCTCACTGATCTAACAACGTACAGCCGAAAGTACTAAGTCTAGGAAGTTTAAATTTGGAACATAAGTTTATTTTATAACGTGAGCATTATAAAGTTAAGAAAGGCTTTTTTAGAAATTTCAAACTTAAGGATGGGAATGGAGGGACTTAAATAATGACGTGTTTCAGGGTTTTTAGATTTTCACATTTTAAGAGTGGGAAACGGGAGATGAAAAATTGTATCGGTTTTTTAAAGGGTGGAAGGGGAATGAAGATTGAAAGTTTGAATGGGTGTGACCAAAATTGGTTCCAGCAAAAAGTACGTATAAACCATCTCGAACGTTAATAGTACCTATAACAGGAATTTGTAGTCTACGCAAGCGAAGCTGCGGGCGGTCGCTAGTCTAGTATAAATATGTTGTATTAAGGAACCCACAGGGTGCTATTTTGGCTCGCACTTGACCAGTTTTTGGGTCTAAAATCACTTTTGCATATTTTCATGGCAATGATTACATAAAGACGTTTATTTCAAAGTATTCGAAAACATGATCGTGACTAAAATAGAAATGAAGGTTTAGAACTTACAGAGAAAAATAAAGGTTCTCTCTAAAAAAAATTACATAAATTTAGACACTATTTTAAAGTTGATTTTTGCTAAAATTGTATACGTTACATTTTGTGAAATTTTATGGTTTCAGAAGTATCGGAAAAAGATAGAACTTTGTCAGGTATCGTAATGGAAGTTATTTTTGGTATATTAAAACTCCTTCAATAATGATTTTTGCAGACTAAAAATATTATATCGGATGAATTTCTTATCACCTTCCACATTTTAATATTTATGGTCTTTGGTAAAAATAATAAAACATGCGTTTTTTCTTTCAAAGTTATTGCATTACCGCGGGGATGCGCGGGCAACTGAAAATTACGTAAGCTGGTATAGTACAGCATATGTTCCTAGGCTGGAGTAACACACCCTATCTATCTATATTCGCACTTGACAGGTTTTGTTTTTTAAATATGAGAGCGTTGATGTCTTTACAAGGCGAAATAATTTCGAGTACATTCTTTAAAGTAGGTATTCATTTTAAAATAGATCGTGTGCATATAAGACATTGGGCATAATATTCTTACAGTGGAAACTTATGAAATATCCTAGAAATATCCGTAGTAGGCGTCGCACGTTCTGCCTTTACTACCGTAATAGAGGTAACTTATTGCAAACCCATAATAAATTCAACATTTTTATTCAAAGATGTCGCCCGTGTAGTCAAGTGATCGGCTCTTCGGATATTTTATTCCACGAGTGAATTACATACGGTTCGAATATTCATAAAACGAAACGTTTTAATTTAAAATAATAAAAACTAGCCAAGTGCTTGTCGGACCACGCCCAGCGAAGGGTTCCGTAGACGGAATGAGCGTTCGTAGTTAAAATAAAAATAACAACTTTAAAACCAAATATATATTTTTTTCTGTTGAAAACTTTTTCAGCATTTATTACCGCATAGTTGAAAAGTTAAAAGAGGTACACTTTTTACGACTTCACACACATAAAAATAATTATTTAACCAAATGAGTTGCTCGTACTGCAGTAGTCTGTCTGACTGATGTTCGGCCAGGAAAGGCAGAGCAGGGCAGGACAGTGGCATCATGGGCCCAAAGCATGCTCGGGTAGAGTGGGATTACAATTTATTTATTTTCATCTACCCACCCACTATCTTATCTACCTCTCTACCTATCATCTGGCCACCTACCTACGTCGCTCTTTTGACAGCCCGCCTTGCCGGGCCGAAGCCTTTAAGTTTTGTTATAACTACTTCCGTCTACAGACTGACAAGGTACTTGTCTCATTAAATGACCGACTTGCCATCTCTTATTCTATACTTAAAACTAATCATCCTCATTAAGCAAAATAAAAAAGCGCATTCCTAACTTCCTTGTTCTAAGTTTTATTTATAATCATTCACTCATATTGAGAACCAAAACAATCTTGGTGGCATACCGATGTTCCGTACTAGAGTCAAATATTTTAAGGCAAGTAATTATGATTGTAAGTTCAAAAATTGGATGCATTCTCAAATTCAATTTGTCGGGTTCTCGTAAAAAGAAACAAAGATTGGCTGAAATAGGATAGTTTGAAAATTTTCAGGTTTTGTATCAACAACAGGAGTAGTTTGTGTGAAGTGAACTGCTTCGATAGAATATATATATTTAGATTTAAGAACTTGACTTTGAGACATATGTGTTTCTTGAATGAAAATTTCATTTCTATCTCGTAGGAAAGCATATTTCACAATTATGAAATGAAAAAAAAAATTTAAAGCTCTATGTCATTTATACCCGACGACTGCATGTATGTATGTATGTATGTATGTATGTATGTATGTATGTATGTATGTATGTATGTATGTATGTATGTATGTATGTATGTATGTAGGTACGTACGTATTCTAGATATTTCTTTAGAACGTCCTGCAGCCTAAAGCGGTTGGATGGGTTTGAATAGTCTATTCCGAATGACACTCTGATGCTACCATTTTGACCGACCGATTGTTCGGTGTTTAGAGACCCTAATTTCAGAGTCAAGAGTCGCAGGTTCGATTCGCGCCCGGAACAAATATTTGTGTGCATGAACATAACTATTTGTTGAGTGTCTGGGTTTAAAATATCTATATACGTATACATTATAAAGAATATTTAACAGTTGTCCGATTAAGAACAGTAGAGAACTTTAATTTTATAGTGAAACGATTAAATATAGTAGTAGAAAAATTTAAAAACCCGACTGCGGAAAAAATCATTTAACTGAAAAATTAATAACAAGCCCAATAATAAATTTGTTTAAGCAATGTTTTTGTTTACTGTTTTTATGTATGCCACGTGTATTCTTTGCATTTGCATGAAGATTTTTTTTTTATATTATCGATTTTAATAACATAGCACATAAATTTTTATGGTACATAGTATTTTATGTATTTGAGGAACTTACAATACTATGACAATAATCTTAAAATGTATATCCAAATTAATATAGATCTCAACATTTTTGACACCCAATTTAAGTATTCGAGTTTATATATTTAGCAGCGAGAGTGCTGCGTAAAGCTATTACCGCAGAGGGCGCTGTCGGAGGCGTCACTTCCTCCACGGGATTGTTGTTCCGGTTCCGTTGACGTCGATCGTCGCGTTAACCGCGAAGTCTTGTGATGTCGTTAGCGACTTTTTGCTAAACTGTTTAGCTTAGATTCATAAAAAAGAAATCGATTTCAAAGTTTATATGTTATAATTAGAATTTTCAATTCACGCCTTAGTTACGACTAGTTTTAATTGTAGTTAAAATTAGTTTTAAATAGGTAAAACTAGTATTGACTAACAAATATGAATGTCTGTTAAAACTACTTGTAATGGAATAAATTAATTACAATTATTTTACACTGAAATCAAAGGTCACCTGACTTGTACGTGGCCTTATAAAAAGATATGTTTAGTAGTCCAATGTGTTGCAGGCGGACTCATGTGTCGTTTGCATGGTAGCGATCGTCGTTGCAACGAACGCCACTTTTTAGGAGCAGGAGAAGGAAGTGAGTATTTACTTCCTTCTCGCACTCGTCATCAATCGCGTATGTCACGACAATCGCCAACGCACAAACGAAACCAGATTCAACTTCAAAGACTGTCCCCGTATTAGCCCGTGGGTCTCGGCTAGGTCCGCCTAGCTTTAATAAAAGTACCACGTGTATAAAAATTATCGATCATCGGTTTTTAAATAATTTTATGGAAAAATGTTTAAAAAAGTTATTGGTATCTAAATAAGCGCTATAATTATTGAACCACAAAATATAAAGCCTATAAACAGCTAATTTAGAATCCAAATACAGATTTCGTTAAGTTCGGGTGCAGTTATTTACTAGTAAAACATACAATTACTCTGTTTAAAACATATGCTTTCTGTCCTAGGTCATGGCCTAAGGGTTTGACAGGGCTCTAGCCTAAGGGCTCCGGAGTAAGTGGGCCCCGAAATTGTAGGTACAGTTAAAGATGTAATTGTGACAATCGCACGTTCAACCGAGTTCGACACGCGAGGGCCAAGTGAGCGAGATTGTGCATGCTTTAGTGCACTCTTCGTGTTAATTTAAGCATAGGGCCCGGTATCAGGATGTAGGAGTCCTGTCCTATATAGGTATCTGTCTTAAACAAATACTCAGATATAGTAATTTTACACTGAATTGATGAATTTGTAGGTAGTGAATAAGTATTGACAGAAAAAGAAAATCCATTTACCGACATTTACGATAACTTGTATTAATTAAACTAGGAATACGTTAATTAGGTACTTACTTATTGGCTTGAAAGAAGGCCACTTATGTCAGCGACTATTTAAATAAGGCGATTAACCAATTAAGTGTCAGCCTTCTTGTAACACGCCGTATGCCACTCAAACTCTATTACTGAGGTTTCACATAATGGTTGCTTTTCAGAGTTCTATAGGCAAACGGCAAAAAATTGAACCCTTATAGTTTCATAAGTTCATATCATTCAGTATTGTGAGTCGTGATAGCCTGAGCGCAGTGAACCTGTTTCAAATTTATATAATGAAGCCGTGGTTCAAATTCGGGCGTGTACCAATGAGTTTTTCTGATTTAAGTACATAACTATGACTGACTCCATGCCTCGGAGGACACGCTAAGCAGTCGGCCTCGGTTGCTGTCAATAGATGGCGGTGGGTACAATCTACCAACCCACACTGGAACAGCGTGGTAGATTTAAACTCCAAGCCCCTCACCCTGGGGGAGGCCTAAGCCCCTGCAGTGGGGTATAATGGGTTGACGGAATGGAAAAAAATTGTATTGCACACGTATGAGCCAATCCATTCTGTAGGTAGACTTACTTGCTCTCCATATATTGAACCAAGCGATGAAATTTTTTTGCGGACCTCATGGCATCGTGTGGAGTATCATTGGACGGATCTTTGAAAATTCATTGAAGGTTCTAGACTATTTTAGTTAGGTGAATATTTTGAGAGATACGATCTCATAAAGTGATTGAAAACGTGTCCTGCCGTCTAACTTTTTAACCGTGTGATTAAAAAGTCTAAAAATAAGAAATGTAGTACCTACTTGACTAACACTTTTAACGAAAACAAGTTCGACCAAAATACGTTTGCATGTGATTTAGATATCTGAAAGCTTCTGAACGATTCAAAGGTTGGTAGCAGAAAAATTTATAAAACTACTGTGGATCAGTAATCGATGCATGTGCGACAGGCACTTGCCCAATTTTCACCTTTCATTGTGTAAAAATCTAAAACCAAAATATTTCATAACTTTTAAATATTACTCAAATAACTTCCAAAAATCAATTCATATTTATATAGGAGTATTACAGTCCTATATCTAAAGATATGGCATATAAGTTGGAACCCTTTGAAATTGCTTTGGATGCCATTAGAAATATTGAAAGGTTATAGAGGTAGGCCTCGGGGGTACACGTTTATGTCACGACAGCGTGACGCCTCTGCGCCTCGGAAGCCTTACAAATGCCTCTGCATACGTTTGTTGTACGTGAGACTAAAGCTTCTAAAATTTTAATACTACAAATGCTAAAGTACGTTCGTTCGTTTGTCCTTTCTTCGTGACGTAACGAAGCAACGAAACGATGGCGATAATGCGCTTGGACTAAAATTTTTAACACAGTTCTTAAATTTTCTTCCAAAAATAAAGAGCAATATATACCTTCTTCTTAAAACAAAAAATTTCAATTCTGTAATTTTCTTTTTTTTAAATTTGAATAGTAAAATATCCCTGTGACGTCATCTGGACAGAGGTTTACTATTTGATTTATCTTAGACTTGATAAAGTCTAAAAAAAATCAGTTCACATTAATAGTGGATTTACCTCAATATTACTAATTTACTTTTAGCTTTAGTTTTTCACTGTGGGAAGCACCGCAATAAGCTCAACCGCCCAGATGACGTCACAGGGATAATTTCAACGGCAGACGATTTGTTGTAAATATCTGGGAAATTCGTCAATTGAAAAAATTTATATTTTGAGAGGTTATTCTAAAACCTTATTTTTATTAATTTTAACGACCATCAGCTTTTAAATTCTGATCCAAACCCTTTGAAGGTACGGACAGTTCTTCTGTGATTTTGCAATCTATCTGAGTTACAGTTCGTGCATCTCATAACTAGAAATACATAGATACGTTTTGATAATCTGCAAGCGAAGTGCCATAGTGTTTTTTTTATTAATGACATTTCAAATCCCAATTCTCAATTGAACACAGTTAATTTTCATTTTATTACTCACACTTCAATTATCGTAGTACTTGAACTAAGATAATAAAAAAAATCAATGTAAAAAAAAACTCTATACCTAATGTGAATAGAATACATTATCATATAACAATTAACGAAATATGTTTTTCAAAGATATACCCACAACAAGAGCTAATTTCACAATTTGTTGAAACCCATCAAGCCGGTTAGGTTACACAGCGTGCTATTTATTTTACAAACATACACAAAGTCGAAAAACCCTACGTCCGCAGTCGGGTAAAAAAAGTTTGATTACAAACATTAGTTGCTTTTTAATAATTTTTAAAGTAGCACAATATGTTATTAAAAAATCTGATTAAATTCATATTATCCTGAAAATTAATCGTTAAATTTATGAAATATATTCTTTCTAACATGAAACAGTTTTGATTTTGGGTCTAAAAAAACTCGGTCAGACATACATAATTAAATCGAAAATTGGAGGGGCAAGTGGACAAAGGTGTTATCTGAGAAAACAAAATAAATCGACTTTTTACATGGAATTTGATTTTAAATGATCATAAATCGACTGCGCAAATTTTGATTCGTGTCAAAAATAAAGACCTATAGCAAAGGTAATTAACTGACAAACATGCATACATTTGAGGCTTACAAATGTGGTAGGAGCAACATAAAAACATTCATAACTACTACTTACCCTTTCAGTTGTGAACTTTAAAAACCAAACTTAGAACGATTTTGTGTTAGAAGGAACCTATTTTCATAATTAAAGGACAATTTCATGATCCACTTTGACTCAGAAAGATGGTATAATAAATATTACAACGTATACTTTTTTAGTTTTGGTCAAATAAATTTTGTATGAGAATTAGATGTATCGTTTAACCTTAAGCGTTACTATTTCAATGATATTTTTTCTTTTTATTTTAGTAATTATTACGTGACATCGCGGAACAATAGTGCCTACTGACCTTAATAGGTACCAATATAAAAAAAAGTTAAAACTCAAGTGACAGTCTATAACTTCTGACTGTTATATAGTAATTATGAAGAAAATTTAATATAATTAATATTTATTTTATTTAAAAACTAAGTACTATATAAAATAATTCGAACAGAATATTCGGAAATAAAAATTACATAATTTTATGGTTTTTCACTATCTATTATCTTACAAGATTGCATTTTGATTAATAAAAGTTACAAATCTAATATAATTTTAGAGAAAAAATATATGCCAGTCAATGTCGTCATGAATCCAATTCATACCGTCGAACATTTTCGTTTGGCATAAAAATTAAGGATAAAGAAATAAATATCTACTACTACCTGGACTACCTGGGAAGCGTCAAGTTTAACGCCGTCATAAGACATTCATTTGCGAGTGTTGCGCAATGAGTGCAGAGTGCAAACTGTTTGTTCGTGGAAAAAGCAAAGAGAATGAAACAGCTATTTGCGATCCAAAGTTCCCGTACGCTTAATTAGCACTAAAAGCTTCGCTGATTTAAAGAATAGTGGACGAAATGTTTTGGTATATATATATATGCCGCGAGCGTTATGGGTACCTTTGCATCAGGTTCGCCAGGGACTGGTTATTTTTAGCTTTTAACATTGTATATATAGACTTTATATTTTTGCCAAAACTAACCCTAAATGTCTTGTAGATGTAGATGCAAATATATATATATATATATTTATGATCTATTCCAATTTACACCCGTTAAACCAATTAAAAGTTTTGAAAATATGTCGTTTCCCTTCAAATCGTTTCTGTGCAATATATTCTAGTCTAGTTGTACTTGTACTTATGGTGCAGTATCTGCTGTCAAATTTATTTACTCTATGATGCCACATACTAGCCTAAATCTGAGGTTGATTAAAAAAAAAACATGCGAAGATTTACAACGGAAACCTGTCTACGCGAGTCCGACTCACGTTTGACTGGTTTTTTGATTGAAAAGAACAATGAAGAAGAAATAAATATGTTTTTCGGATAAGAAATAACAATGAAAAAATAACTCGTCAATATGCCCTAAAAATAAATAAAATCATAAGCTATAGGGTATTAGCTGTACTAGGTCAACAGGGATAAGAGGAGTTCGGTCCGTGGGCCGTGAAGCTCTTCCTAATAGATTTAACGATAGCGATGGAGTACTGGCGCGATAAAAATCGCATTTACTGCGAGCGGGAGAGCGCGCGGTGCCACCGTGCCACGTAGCTCGTAGCGTCGTCGGTCGTGTCGTCGTAGCACTATCGGTAACACGTGTACGTTTAAATGGGTACACGTATAAATTTGTCTGTAATTAGTGGTCGTGTATATGTTGCGTATGTTTTAAGTACATGTTTGTATAGGTACCATCGACACATATAAGTAGCTGTCTTATGGACCGTCACAGAGTAACAATAGTTGAACAGTTTTAGTAGCGTGCCAACAATAATAGAAATCATGTCAGTAAATTAATTGATCTTGTGAATTTTTACAACGTATCCACTTTTTCGAAAACCCACGAGTGTTGTTTAAAATCGCCCTTATGTATGTGCGAGTGACGCTATGCCAACAAAACCAAGAAAGTGATTTATAGCGATCGCTTGTAGTACATGCTATGGAACTTTAAGTTAAGTCCACGGTTTATTTTTTAATGCAATCTTCAAAATCCAGTAGTGCTATTGCGTCTTTGTCAAGGCGTACCTGCACGCAGATGCGTAACGTGTGTAGGTTCTATGATTAAGAGCTCTATGACAATTAGGAACATCGGAGATACGTTTAGTTTCAGCAAATGCAGCTTAACGAGCTAAAAATAAGAGTTGCTTGGGTAGATTTTTTTAAAATGCTAATAGGAAAAAATGCTTTCAGCATGCCAGGGTCTCAGAAGATGTTAGGTGAAGCATATTCTATTGTAGCTGTACTTTGTAGAGCTTTAATATTTTCGAACAAATTCCTACATTTCTTTACTGAGTTAGTGAACTGTGGTCAAGTAATTGCCTTAGTGAAATTTGAAGAAGTCTTGTCAAAATAGTAATGTGAAAGCTCCCTTACGGAAAGTTCGGGCTACAAATATGTTCTTCGAAAAAAAAATTTTATACTACACCTGCTCGGAAAGCGCTCTAATACTTTTTAAAGAAAAAAGTGGAAAGTCCTTCTTTATTTCCGTGGGAGAGAAAAATGTATGAAAACCCATTACTCCCGCTATCTTTTCCAATATTAAAATATGAATCTTTTATATGAAGACGCAAAACGGTACTGACCACTTACTTTTTATTCTGAATAAAGATTAAAAAAAAGCAAACTAACGTGAGAGCCGTCAAACTGCGTCAAATCATATAAAAAAAAGCGAGCGGATTTTTTTAGTGATATATGAATTGCTTAATTTTTGTTTAATTTTCCTCGTAGGTGTAGTATGAAGTAGTATATATAACTCTGGAGAAAGTGCGATTCCTGCTTCGTGTGTTTAAGGCCCTTCGCCTGCGGCGTCGGGCCTCAAATGCCCAATCAGCGGTAATCGGTCACTTTCTTCCCTCGGTGAACAATCTACTATTATAATAATACGTACCACTACAATCCATAACTACGGCGGTGCTTGAAGAATATGTCATTATTTTCAATAGATCTGAAACAATCAAAACGTTGGTTAATAAAAATTGTAGAAAACTTATAAAAATATTTAATTTTATTTGAATCATTACAAAGTCTTTTATACTGTTCACAAACAATTAATTGTATCAAGTTGTAAATTGGACAGAGTACAGTTACGAGGCACAATTTTTTTAGAAATTTGTTTTCAAAACATTATTGGACTTACTAGCAGGATGAGGTGATAATGAAGACTTTTTAAAAGCCAGTAATATAAAAAGTGTTTTACGTTTTATGTGGATATTAAAAACACATTTATTAAAATCATCAGTAAAATTATTGCAATAAAAATATTAGCTGAGGATCTATTTATAACTGTTACTCGTACTAAACGATTTATTTTTTCAAGGAACAATATTTTTTTGAAAATTTGGAAAATACTAAAAATACAAATTTCAAGCATACATATGGTAATCAAAAAACTACTTCAAAACTTTAAATACATAAAAATTAAACGAACAAGTTAAAAATAATATTTTTTAAACATAAGAGCATTAATGGGCAGCATCTAGTTTATGAAGTCGGTGCCAAATCATTCACTTTATATAGTATAGTTGTAAATATTATCAAAGTTTTAATTGTTATCACCTGGTAAGCACCCATTTAAAGTGAATGACTTGGCACCGACTTCATAAACTATATGCCGCACTTTAATGCTCATTTCTTTAAAGTAAAAACATTACTTTTAAGTTTAAGTTCGTATAAGTTGCGATTTTGATTTTATTGTAAAAATTTATTTTATTTTACAAATTTTTAGTGGTAACTGTAGCTTATTTTTATTACACCCAAAAAAACTACAGTCGAATTGAGAATTTCCTCCTTTTTGAAGTCGGTTAAATAATTATTCATCATAAAAAAAAAATTTGTTTTTTTTAATAGCTTACTGCTTTTCAAAAATTATATTACGACATCAATAAACTATAACAGTTTATTTAAACAAACAATAAAGAGATGTCGTATAATATATTTTAAAAACACTATCTCCGGTCTAAGGTATGTATCAAAGCAAACGAGTCTGTATACCCATAAAAGGCGTGAAAAAGAAATGTGCGGAAATAGGGACCTACCCTATCGGCGGTACTGATTTATTGCATTTACGATATTCACGAATTTAGTCCGCAGTGATAAAGTAGGATGAAGTAACGCGAAGTGATAGGAAATAGGAACTTAGTGAATGGCACATAAAAAAACCGCCCAAGTGTAACAAACGCGAAATTAATACTCGCGCGTCGAGAGTTCCGTACTTGTCTATGATTTTTAATGTATTTATGACGATAATAACACCTGGGACATCCCACACAGTGGCATCTAGTCCCAATGTAAGCAAGTATTATACTTGTATTATAGGGTACTACAGAACAGTTATACATACTTGAATATTCTTTTTTTATAATATATATCTACACATATAGATATTTTTTACACAGTCACGGAACGAATAGACAAGTTCATTCACACAAAAATTTGTTCCGGGCGGGAATCGAACCCGCGAACATTGGCTCCGCAGTTAGGGTTTCTAACCACTCGGCCAATCTGTCAGTCATCGGCCAATTTGTCATGTACAACTCTAATCTTAATATATATCGCACGGGGATCCTACGATAGACATAATTTTTTTGTAATACAGTTGTTTTTTTTTTATTTTTATCGAATACTTTCAGAAATAATAAGTAGAGGGATTGATATTTTTTTGAAAATATCGTACAAAATTATTTAAACATAACAAGGTATTTTCAACCATGTATCAGTTGGCATTAAAAAAACTTTAATTTCAATCAAAGGTTCAAATTTTAATTAAATTGAAAATTATTTCCAAACTATGTGCGCTTCATAAATCTCCATCTTTTGCTACCGTTGAGAAGTTATGAGGGCATTTAATATAAGCTCATGATGATGCAATTTTAAACTATTCCGTAAAATAATAGCTGTAGGCGTTCTAGAGAAAACGGGCTATTATAAACTAACGTATGGACGCGTACCGCTTGAATTCATTAAAGTTTTTACTTCAGCTCTAATATTTACAGAATCTCTTCGTTTCTCGGTAAAAACAAAGCTTTTAAAGGCTCAGAAATAAATATTTTGTATTTAAATAAAAGGGAACAAAAAAGTTTGTTTCCTTCAATGCAATTTTAATTGGATCATCGCAATATAATTGATGTTTTTTTTTTATAAAACGTTCACAGTTAAGCTTCTTTTGAAGATTGCTCCTTTTAACAATTAACAAGCAATCAAGTATAGCCAGATTTAATGAGCTTTCGTGACATATACCTTTTATAATTATCAAATATTTAGAATTTTTCGGCCACTTTAATATAGTTACAAAATGGTGGACGTATTTCCAGTTTCAGTTTAAATACAACTGAGCTAATTTCAATGGAATCTTTAACGATGTATGGGGTAAGGTGTAATCGGAGAACGTATTTTCGATAGCGCTCACGGAAAATACTCAACGATAGATGTTATCGTAATCGAGACTTCACTTCACTTCATCAGCCCATTTTAACCCCACTGCCAGGGGCTTAGGCCTCCCCCAGGGTGAGGAGGGGCGCTTGGAGCTTAAATCCACCACGCTGCTCCACTGCGGGTTGGGGATTGTAACGACCGCTATCTATTGACAGAGTCCGGGACCGACTGTTTAACGTGCTCTCCGAAACACGGAGTTAGTGATAGTTATGTACTTAAGTCAGAAAACTCATTGGTGCACGCCCGGATTCGAACCATGGCCGTATGGCCTTATAAATTTGAGACAGGTTCGTTGCGCTCTGGGCTATCACGACACGTCAAGTCAATAGGATTGTTTAATTTGTTGGCAGTATTGGCACCACCGAGGTCAGTAATATACCTCAATAGAGTACGAATGTAGGACAATCAAATCAAATCTTTTCCAAATGTTTGTGTTGTTCTCGTCGCGGGCTAGCGCTCGTTCTGTTACGCTGTTAGTACGCCACCGCGGCACTATTTTATTTTTATTTTATTTAATACAAAATCCACAGCCCTTAAAACTCGCATAATTTTTAAAACTATTATAATACAAAAATTAAGGCTATACTACAAGTGTCGCTAACAAGTTACGATGACGATACGTTCTAAAGTTCGTAGTAGGTGAGGCGATAGCGCGTCTCCACCCTGTAATAATAAAGTCAGATTTCATGGTAAACAACGGATAATTACGTGTCCAAGGTATATTAATAGACCCGGAAAAAAATAAGGCACACAATACAATCGGTGAGCCCAGTAAACAGGATAAAAGTGGAGGAATTCATGGAGAATTCCTCTATATATGCGAAGACAAAAACAAACAAAACAATAGGCGAGAGGTTATATCCTCTTTATATTTTTCGTTAAGTTTGCCCACAGTCGTTATGACAACAGGCTGTGTAGTACGCACTCGTGTGACCCTGTTATATTAGGTCAAGGGGATGCCGAACCCATAGAGTAATTTTCTAAAGGTTATTTTTATCAGTTGACGATTTAACCCTCAGGAATTATTCTGATAAAATATTCGTGACCTTCGTAACTTGCTGCGTTCCTGTGATTGCATCACTGAAGGTATCGAGACTCGACTTTTTTAAACCTGGTCAATATTTTTTTACGACAGAAAATTAGCGAAATTTTAGATTTAATTTAAAAACCATTGACGGATTTTAATAAAGTTTCGTACAGAGATAGATTCAATACTAGGGAAGAACACAGGCTACTTTTATGAAGATGTGACAGACGAAACTGGCGGACGGAAAGATGTATCCGTATAATTAACATTTTCATGGCTAAACCGTTAAATCGTCTTGATAAACGACCGACGACCGCTTAGCTTAGTGGGTAGTGACCCTGCCTACGAAGCTGGAGGTCCCGGATTCGAATCCCAGGTCGGGTCAGTATTTATATGAAGAATATCGATACTGGTGCCGGGCCTTGGTTGTTATATGTATGTGGTGTCTTCGCTTGGTACCCAAAATACAAGCTAATGCTTAGTATGGGGCGTAGACGTTGTTGTGATGCATACGTTATTATAATAATAATTATTATTATAAAATTTGACTTGCGTCATAAATATGCACTAATATAATTTGTGTTAAAACCGACATATTAGGTACATATATTATATAAATACTAAAATATGTTTTTCTGTTTGGTACGTTAACTAGGTACAACTAGGTCCAAATCGGTAACAGTTCGTTATGGGTATGGTTGCGGTTACGTGTTTCATGCATTAATGTGTGAGCGTGAACGAAATACACAAAAAAAGTGTTTATAACCCACTGAGGTTGCACTTCTTGGGCGATTTATTTATTGATTTAATTATTTTATTTATTAAGATCGTACAGAACTACGATCTTAATAAATAGTTCGGAAAAGCTTGGAGCTTCCGAAAGATTCGGAAGTGGGAACAAACAAGACTTAATTATTAATTTATAAGACCAACTGTAGAGTAAATTACAGACTGTAAGATGTATATAATTCATTATAAAGTTGCACAAACACAACTTAATTGGACAATTTAATACCCTTGAACCACAATTGTATAGAGTTGTGCGATTGTTGAAATTTTGATGGTGAAAATTGAAATGAATAGGTTCTAGAAAAACATCTCAAAATATATACACTTTTTCTATTTACGAATTCGTCATATATTTTTGAAAATTTATCTGACGTTGAAATTGTCCATGTGACGTCATCTGGATGGTTTAGTATAAAGCGCTGCTTTCTACAGTAAAAAGCAAATAAAAAATATTGAAATAATGTCGCGTGATGTTGTATGAAATTGAAATTTTCATGAATCAACAAAAATAGTATGACTTTATTTAATCTAAGATAACGCAAATAGTAAACATCTGTCCAGATGACGTCATAGGGATATTCTACTAATAAAATTTTGGATATAAATAACCAAAAAAATTATAGACCTAAAATTTTTTTATTTTAAGAGGAACGTATATAATGGGTCTATATTTTCGGAAAAAATAAATAAAAATGGTATTTTATATCGCAAATTTCGATTATGATATAGTTGTTTTACCTTCAAGTTTCAAGTTTACAGACGTGAAAAATGTAGAAATTCAATGTTCCGTCATTTACTTATAAAGTATGTATATAATGACATCGGAAAAAGTAATTTACCGCAAGCTCCGGGATGGACATTCACAATATAAACTACCGTAATGAGATCTCGTTTACACTCCGAGAACTCAATAACGGTCAAAAAGGTTGTATATCTCTTCGTTTACTCAAAAAACGATTACTTAGTGCGATGGCTGTTAAATTGTTATTACAACAGCTTAGTCGTTCAACTAAGAGGACTCGTGAGTTCAAAAGGTGACGAAATTAATCGACGAATCGTTAATTTACTTTACTACAAATAGGTTAAAGTCTCACATAAAAAACCCGATTGAGTAAAAAATTTGTGATTGAAAAGTTAAAAAGAAGCTCTATAATCTAGAATATGAATCAAATTTTTGTTTAAGTTATTGCAGATGGAAACAAATAAATAACCAAAATATGTTGGCGGTTTATAAGTGACAATTTATTTTAATTTTTATAACAAATATGTTTTGTAATTTGAAATACCGCTAGCGATCTATATTAAAAAAAAAAAACTCTAAACACAACTCACTTATAATAAAATATTTCAGTGTTTTTATAAAATACAAGTATAATCCACGCAGGCGAAGCCGCGGGCAGTCGCTAGTACCTTAATAACATTCAAGTCATATTTATATGATAGTGTACTATATTCACAGTCTATACATTATAGCGTAAATGTACGAATTGACTAGAAGCCCTCTTCTGCGTTTACCGTCTAACCACCCATACTCTAGCTAGCTCGTATGAGATGCCGAGTTTTAGGGCGCGAGGTCCCCGTGCGCCGGTCTTCACGCCCGCGATATTGCTGTTGACATTTTCGATACTGTGATCTGACATTCATGACCCTAATCTAACCTCAACATTTCAAGGTAAATAATTTATTGTCGACTGCTGGACTTAGGCAGGGGACAAAAAATTTATATAAACGATATTTTACTTAAAGCATCATTCTACTTCCATTACAGGAGGAACTGACCGGCCCCCCGCCTGCCTACGAAGCAGTGGTCCATATGCCGTCAGATCACAAGGGAGACGTGTTACAGGTTAGTACATATGTTTTGTTGGCCACTAGCTTTCCGTTTGCTTTCGTCTGATTTTGTTTATGATAGCAATTATTTTGTGATTTTAGTCAAAAAGGGACTTCGGGTTTTCGTAGTTTTTAGGGTTCAGTAACCATGAAGTGCCAACGTGCCCTATTACTATGCCTGCGCCGTCTATCCATCTGCCTGTTTGTCTGTCTGTCCTACCTTTAAAGGGACGTGCAGTTCCAATCAAATTTTATGGCGGATCCGATCATAGGCACAAGTAACCAGTCTTAGGTGTAGCGGGACGCAGTGGAGCGAGGGGTATATGACTGTACCCGCGCAAGTACGTTTATAGCGTTGTATTCCGATCCACCATAAAATTTGAAGCGAACTTATATCTTGTGAACCGTAATAGGTGGCCGGTTGAAATTTTCACACAATATGTATTATTATGGCCGCGTAATCTAAAAATAATAAAAAAAAACCAAAAAATTAAATGCGGTTCTTGTATAATCTACGTTTTTTTTTGTAAAAACGGTAATACATAAAATCGTCAAACTTAAATCGGTTAAGGGAGAGTAAGGCTCGCGCTAAATACTTGACCTAAATAATAATAATACCTAAGCCATACCACACAGCGCCATCTAGTTCCAAACTAAGCTAAGCTTATACTATGGGTACCAGACAACTGGTATAAATCGAAGAATACACGTTTTTTTTTTGAGAAATACTTGACAAGTATATTGTCAAGTATTACACAAGCTAATGCTTAGTTTGGGGTCTAGACATTGTTGTGATGTATATACGTTATAAAAAAAAATATCCTAAATATATATTGTTAGGTGGCATGTACCTCTATGTCATACCATCTCCATACACCTTCTCACTTCTGTTGTTAATGGCTATTACCTATTTGGGCCGATTTCTGTATTTAAGAACACTCATCCAAGTCGCGCAACCCTGTCTGTCCGTTATTGCTATCTTTATTAGACGGGATAGCGGCTGAGAGAAGCGCACACGTCATGACGTCTCTGAACTTGGAATCGCACTTCCATCAGACCATTAAATTAACACCATCAGAATTAGCCGTTAATTATTCGTTAAATTTAGAATGTTGCCTTTGCGCGTTTAAAAAAAATGTGCACTGTTAACTTCAACAGATGATAGCAGTGAACACATCTGAAAAGCACAATTATGACATCACCATCACCACGAACCAGAAATCATAACTTGTCGTTTTTTGCCGTTGATTATCTGTCTAAATTATGATTTTTCCGTTGCGTGTTGTTAAAAAAAAAAAAACGAACACTTTTGATATGTCACATAATGCAATAGAGAAAAGTTTTTAAGCGTATTCAGCGCTCTTGTCGGGTCGCTCCGACTTAGCGCTACTCTCTGAATAACGTTCCATGACCTTTCATAACATTTCATAATCTTTCATTAAATTGCTATATTTTTAACAACTCATCAAAATATACTCCTTATACAAAGAACATTAATACAAATAAAATAATAAAAAACTTTTTTTTTTTCATTTTAAAATTTTGCTATATTAATAAATTTAGATATTTCACATTCGCCGTCTGAGACGTCTCGTTCTTTTTTAATTTCCGCTTTAAAATGATAATTCATTTACTGCTTAAGTTTTCCTGTGAAATATAAGTAGGTATTATCATTTGTAATTAAAAAAATAAAATAGTTTATGTTCCGGAGATAATGAAAAGGAGTGGAATTGGCAGGTTTCAAAACACTTTTTAAATTGTAAATATTTTTTTTAACATTGTTTTTCTCATAACAAGCACTTTCATCTTAACCGTCACGTTATTCTTTTCAGAACTGTTTTTTATTTATTTATTATTTTAACTATAAAGTATTAATTGGTTTATTTATGTTATACATCAGTGATTTTGCTTTTTGACAGAGCATGAATGTTCCACTGAAGTTCGCCGAATAGTTACTGAGAAAAATTTCAATGCTCAAAATAATTCTAATACACGTTCGAACCAAATTATCTGATTCTTAAGTCGGTGGGTTTATCAAAATATCATTAAGAAATTACACCTGGAAGCCTGAAACCAGTATTTTCTACAAATCAACGACTGAGTTTTTATCTGGCAGGAGGTGATCACGGATCCGTGCCGACGGTGTGCGGGAGTACGGCCTGACAGCGGCCTGCCTTCGTACGAGGCTGCCGTGTTACTTCGCGACACCAAGTTATAATCTCCGTTAAAGTAATACCATATTGGTTTTTCATTATCATGTCTGAAGTTTTGAGCTGCTGCTGAAGTTTTATCGTAAGACAAAAACGATGAAGAAAGGAAACGTGAATTTTTGTCATTATGTAACATTCGTTCTAAAACGGTTTATTTAAACTATTGTATCAATTTAATTTCAATTATTTCAAATTTGTCGCCGTCTTAGGGATATAATGGGGATATGTTTTCAAAAGTGATTTGCTTTAATACTTCACTATAATAATTATTTTCCACACTTTTAATACTAATATTGCACTTAGAGTGAACTTGATGTACCTATTACTTATTTATCGTAATATCTATTAACCTATTCGCTACTCATTAACCATATTTGGTCAGATTGAAGGTCACGACCCATTTAATTAACAGAGACAATCGATTGATAATGACTGATGACTAGTTAAAAGGTTAAATTAATTATAGTTACAATTATGAGGAATTGTACTAGGATATCATGATTATAAAGCGCGTAAAATATTATGAACATTTTAGTGATAAGCAGATACGAGTCGTTGGCCTAAAAATGGGTAAAATAGGCTGATATAGCACCAAAATAAAATGCTGTGATAGATATGTATGTACGTGTTTTAAATTATTTTTCAAAATGTGTCATTTACTTTTAAAACAAAGTCAATTCACCTCACTTGCAACTTGCAATGTTCTAAACTTACTACTTCATTTTAATGTAATTAATAAATGACACTTGTAATTGTTATTTTTAAGACCAGAGAACTGAAAGTTGTTAACATTTACGCATTCTAGGATTTATTAACTTATACTGGTAAAAGCTGTTAAATATAACGAAAACAATGTTTGATAAGGATTTTTTTTATCGTTTTCTTTTAATATAAGTTAAGATTGGATAGAATTGGCACTCGGTGAACGTTGCCCATGATAATAATGCAATTAAATTTTCATTTAATATAACGTGAAAATGAAAATCGTATAGTGGGTATACACTAAAAGATATGATTTGAAATTCAAGCACTGAGAGAAAGAAAAATTGTTTCTAACCGATTCCATTGTTTAATATATTTATTTGTGTCTCAATACTGATTTCAATTGGATATATGTGACATTCGATGAAAAAAAAAAAATTGTGCTAGCATCGAATCGAGGTTGGACTAGAAACATTCGATTTGTACAGAAAAACAGAATTGTTTTCTAGAGAGAAAGAATTCCACAGATTGTTACAAGACTGTCGACGAAATTGAATTTGTCAAATCACGAATTGTCTTCAGGCGAAGCCGGGAAGAGCTGCTAGTGTTAAACACAAGTGCAAAAGAGCACTGGCGTTGAATACGTGAATGTATTACATAGAAATCCACCCCTCGACTGATGGCTCTTCACAATCTCGTAGACTGTGAACGACGCCAACCATGCAAAGACGAATGGATTCCACGATACTTAATACGTTTTCAACTTGAAATTTTTAACATTTACCGCATTAAACATGAATTTCATAATATTTCTAACTTTTACCAATAACTGTTGACAAAACTTAAGATTTGCATTTGTTAATTTTCAGACTTTAAAATAACACTTTCATAGGGAATATGCAGAATTTTTTTGTTTTTTTCTATTCACAAGTTACTTCACTATAGTATTGAAAAAAGTATTTGTATAGGAAAAATCGTTGTAATTTTAAAGAATGTTTTTATTTTTTTAAATTTTGTATTAAATGCGAAAGTGCACAGTTCGCCATTTTCAAATGTGTTTTGAGGTCACAAATCCTCGGAAGCCACGGTCACACCTTTCGGCCACGCGCCTACCGATCGTCTGTGAAGTCAAAGTACGAGTACATTGGGCTAGATGTCACTTTGCGTTTTGTTTCCTCTAAATTAATTATTAAAATTTGCAGTCGAACCGAATCGGTTTAAGTAAAATTACATTTACTACTTTTGCTTCACATGCGTATTCCCTATTATTTCAATTTTAACATATCATATCTAAGCTTGCATATTTTTTCTTTAAAAGAGTATTTTATTTGCGTTTATAATTCCTATAATTATAAGTATAGTATAGTAATAATTTTATTAGAAAAATCTATGTAGATCAATAGGCCTAGAAAATTCGGTATATGAAATAAAACCAAAATTAAACATATCATGATGTTTTATTGAAAATTACTGTTTTTCTAGGTATGTCAATTTTCAGCCATAAAACTGTGCTACGAAGACAAAGCTGGATTTCACACAAACGTTGATTCTCAGGAGTTAGTGCATCTATATGTACCTATTTATATACATTTCATTTCGAATGCGTAGATTTCTGCGTGCTTTTCTGCTGAAACCTGTTTTGGTATTTTCCCATGAGAATTAGTGAAAACTATTCCTCTATGTCCAGGTATACTAAATTATCTTCCTATTGACAAATAAAAATTGGTTAAAAATATCCATGTCCATTTTAAGAATGTAGTCTATCTATCGAGAGTCGTCACGAATCGCCTCGCCCAAAGATTTGACGAATTTCAGCCCCTAGAGCAGGCCGGGTTTCGAAAAGGCTACAGCACCGTAGACCACATACATACGCTGAGGCAGATTATACAGAAAACAGAAGAGTATAATCAACCTCTGTGCCTAGCCTTTGTGGACTACGAGAAAGCCTTCGACTCCGTCGAGACTTGGGCTGTTCCGGAATCCTTGCAGCGACGCCGAATTGACTGTCGTTACATTGAGGTGTTTATACGAAGCCGCGACAATAACTGTCCAGGTCCAGGACCAGCGAACGGAACCTATCCAATTGCGAAGAGGAGTACGACAGGGGGATGTCATATCCCCGAAACTGTTCACCAACGCTTTGGAAGATGTTTTCAAGACGCTGGACTGGAAATATCGTGGCATTAATGTCAACGGCGAATACATCTCTCACCTCCGTTTTGCTGACGATATAGTCATCATGGCAGAGTCGCTGGAGGAGCTCAGCGGAATGGTTAACGGCCTCAATGTCGCCTCTCGGCGGGTGGGGCTCGGGATGAACTTGGACAAGACGAAAGTCATGTTTAACGACCATATTCTCCCGAGACTGGTAACCGTAGAGGGTGCGACTCTAGAAGTTGTGCAAGACAATGTTTATTTAGGACAGATTGTCCAGTTAGGCAAACACAACTTCAACAAAGAGGCCGACCGAAGAATTCAGCTGGGCTGGGCTGCTTTCGGGAAGCTTCGTCATCTGTTCTCGTCGCCACTACCACAATGTCTGAAGACCAAGGTCTTCAACCAATGCGTCCTACCTACAATGACGTACGGTGCCGAAACATGGACTCTCACGGCAGGACTGATCCACAAATTTAAAGTCGCTCAGCGTGCTATGGAGCGGGCTATGCTCGGTGTTTCTTTGATGGACAAAATCAGAAACACTGAAATCCGTCCAAGAATTAAAGTTGTCGACATAGCCGAAGCGATCATCAAGCTGAAGTGGCAATGGGCCGGCTACATTTGCCGTAGCCATTATAGATAACCTATGGGGTAGACGAGTTCTCGAATAGAGGCCACGTACCGGAAAGCGAAGCCGTGTGTGGTGGCGAGCCTTGGGAGAGGCCTATATCCTGCAGTGGAGAGACACGGGCTGATGATGATGATGAGTCTATCTATCTACCAAACATCAAGATCGATCTAACGTTTAATACAAGATGAGGTTTTAATGACCAGCCAAATTTTAATATGATCTTTGGTATAGAAAACCGGTAGCCGTCTTGTTTCCTTTTAGTATCGTTCTATAGAAAAATATTGAGATATAACTACACAAACCTTTTCCGAAAAAACCAATAACCATTCATGTCCGCCGCCCCATTCCGTTTCAAGGCCTCGGGCGTATACGTTAATATAGCGTTAAGAAGGCAACCAAACGTTATAAAATAACACTAGTTAAAATAATTTATTATCAAAATGGAACCTATATTTTTTATTTACCCAATGACGTCTATTGGGGATACCTAACACCTAGAAAAATTTTGGCCGGTTACTAAAATCTCATGTTGTATAGTGGTGAAAAAGTAACAAACGAAAAGTACCCCAATGTCCTTCCTCAGCGTTTAAGCTATCTCTATATCAAATATCATCATAATCGGTTTTGCGGTTTAGTTGTGAAAAGGTAACAAATATATAGACATACTGCAGTTCAAAACAGCCTATATCCGTCTTTGGGATGCAAGCTATCTTCTTATCATGTTTTCTCAATATCGGCTCACCGATTTAGCCATGAAAGGATGATAAACATATAGACACATATCTGAGGTAAAACATGTCCAGCATTAAATTATCTTTGCCAGAAGAAGTTGCCAGAGGGAAGCGTGGATTTCGTATATTGGCTGATGGATATTTTTGTAAATTTTCAGTTTATTCTACGACCACTCACAGCCTTGCATTTATGGTTGTGCTGGTAGACAGCCCTTAACCTTTCATCGATTCCAAGAAGTGGCCAAAATGAATGACATTAGGGTGGCTTCACTAAGATGTAATTTTTTTTCTAGAAAGCGTCACAACGGCCTGGAACGTTTGTTTGCCACTCCCAGTACAAAGTAAGTTCCACACGGGCGAAGCCGCAGACAGAAAGCTAATTACTAAATAAAGCATAAAGGTAATGCTCTGCGCTATACACTTCCATTTGTAAAAGATATATTAATTTATTTAAATAATAAAATAAAAATTATAAAAATTATCGATATTTTACACACGCCTCGAGCGCTTTCCTTCGCGCGTCATTTGCGCGCGATCGTTAGTCATGTTGGCCTTTTATTAAAGGGATATCCCTCGGCCACCTTAGCTTTTTGTTTCGTCTATTAATAGGCGAAGGCAAAATGAATTTCCTTGGTCATTCCGAGATAACCGGCCACTATTTGTTACCTAAACGTATAACCGCGAAAACAAGCTGGTTGTCATGAACGTACTTAACTTCGTTATAGTCGTGAACATAGTCACAGAACGGCGAAAATAGATAATAGAAGATAAATAACAGGGCTACGCGGGTCACTTGATGGAATTGGACATTATTAAAATGACATATATTAAGTACGACCGCTTAGCCTAGTGGGCAGCGACCCTGCCTACGAAGCTGGAGGTCGCGGGTTCAAATCCCAGGTCGGGTCAGTATTTATATGGTGAATATTAATACTGGCACAGGGTCTTGGTTGTTATATGTATGTGGTGTCTTCGCTTGGTACCCAAAATACAAGCTAATGCTTAGTTTGGGAGCTAGACGTTGTTGTGATTGTATGTGTTATAAGTCCTAACGCCACGGAAGTCGAAAATAGCTAGGAGAGGAGAGCGAAAAAAAAAACATAATTTTACGAAGCTACTATGTTAATAGCATTTTTTACTTCGTGTATACTTAAAATGAGACCTATTAATGAAAGAACACCTATTATTATGTGAAAATATTAAAACCTGACTTCTGAAACTAAGTCTATCAAATTATTCCATAGCACTAGTAAACTCCGTGTTGCACGCTCAAATAAACTAAATACAATACAGATACGACGCGGCCCTATTATAAAGTGTGTCCGGAAAACCAAGCTGTCGTCTTTATTTGCGAATTCACGCACGAATATACACCAAAATCATGTTTACGCGCGTTTAGTACGTACCGAGAAGTCGAGCAGTGTACAGTTAAACAAGTCAGCGTCTCAAAAAGTTATTTACCTATTTAATTATTTACATAAGTAGATAGCATAAATATAGATGTTAGAGGCTACGCGCATGTGAACATGTATTTATGTTCTGCTGAGAGAAGTTTCGCGACCAACATTCTGTGAAATTAAAAATAATACCATAATCAGCTAGTAACTATTGACTTAGGCAATTTTATTTATTTGGGGAATTTCGAAACCTTCCTACTAGCAACACTATTATGTCGTGTCACGTATGGTCACGTTATCTTACTTTGACATTTTGTCGTCGTTTTTTTTTTTTGTGCTTTATGTAAACTTAAAGTAAATAGTATTTGAAAAACAAAATGAATAGTTATTTTAAATACTTCTTCTTAAATTCTGTGTTATCGGTATGCAGTTTTACTATGCATGAACGCATTCTTTCTTATTGTACACTGCTCGATTCCTAGTACCTACGTACTAAACACGCTTGGTTTTTGTTTATATAATAATACTAGCGGTCGGTACCCGGCTCCGTCCGGGTGGACTACAGAAGCGTTCCCCTTCCCGTTCCCTCCACCACTCCTTCTCCTTTCCACTCACTTACTTTTCCTTGCCCTTCTATCCATTTACCTTACGTCTCCCCTATCAACACCCCCCCCCCCCCCCAACTCCCTAAAAACTCCTTTTTTACTATACCTATCCATAATATTGCCTATGTTACTCGCTGACAATGTAGCTTTCTATAGGTGAAAGACTTTAAAATCAGCGTACAACTGTGTAGTCTACGCAAGCGAAGCCGCGGGCAGAAAGCTATTATCTTTATAAATTATAGCCTATGTGTTATTCTGTTGTAGGAACTAGATTATTGTAAAGTTTTATTAAAATCCATTCAGTACCTTCTGCGTGAAAGAGCAACAAACATAAATACGTACATACAAACTTTCGCGTTTATAATATTAGTAGGATGTGCGTGAATTCGCGTATGTACCACGAACGATCTTGAATTAGTGGACCCACTTTATAATAGGACTGCGTCGTATCTGAATAAATTTTTATTTATCTGAGGTTTAGTGATGATTAAGTTCACGCGTAGGTATATACAAAATTAATAAGTCATGCTTGAGCGGCATATTATGTGATGTGTAAAGTCGATTATTTCGTCGTAAATTTTTATTGTTGGCGAAATACAATTATTAAAGTCTATGCGTCTAATAGAGCTCAAACAGAGACAGCCAAGTCTAACAACATGTTTGGTGATTCGTAGTTAGAAGCATGTGATTGAATCATACTAGAAATGGCGGGCTACCTTTTTGAGGTTCACCAGGTTGCGCCACCCGGTGTCGGCGGTCAGTTTTTGTTATATTATTTTCTGTTAGGCGCGGAACCACTTTTACGCGACCATTCACTGTTATTCTACTGTTTGTTGTATTGGTAGAATAAATGAGAAAAAATTACAATCTGTTCTACTTTACACCGGTGGGCGGTGTACTCTACTATAGTAGAATAGATGGCGAACAAAAATCGGTCTACTATTTATGATTTACGATATTTGACATTTCCTGACCACTCGTTGACAATTAGCCTTGACATTAGAGAGCCGCCTGGTGGTGCACCCGCACACGCATTAACCCCTATCGATCTAAGTCACAGCAAATCACAAAATGTCAAATAATAACTAAAATTCTCCGCTGAATTACACGCGTCGGCTTTGAGCGTAACATTTTAAAAGTCCTATTCAAAAATATCCGCGAAAAATTACGCTATATGCAGCACGGACACACAAACATAAGTTTTTCGTCGTTCATTTGCTTCCCTTATGAACGATAGGGAAGGTCATATGAGATGTTATTATAAAAAGAGGTAACTTGAATAGCTAGACACACGACAGAAGGATGGACATGCCGAAACTATATGAGCCCCTAGTACCTACATATCTACGGAACCTTAAATACTGGCCATCCGTTGGAACTTGACTCGAGAAAAATTTAAAAGCAGTGCCACAAAAGTTATAAGCGACGTTTAATCAACAAATCATGCACTGATCATTAATTCAAAAAGCAAAAATGTCCCAAAAGTATTGTAGAATGTACCGATGCCGGATTTCAGAAAAAATCTGATAAAGACACACGTCCCTGACGCCATTTTTGCTAGATCAACAGTAATCAATCGTATACGCGTAGACCTTTTGCACTAAAAATACCGTTACTTCAAATGGCGCTTTTCCGTATCACTGTGATATGCCAAAATGTTCGTGTCCCACGTCATATCGGGGTTATTGGATCATTTCGTACGCATATTTTACTTTACGCATATCTTACCATATCTTTTTAAGATCTAAAGACGTCATTTATGACGTAACGTTTTCTTGTAACAAGTCCATAGTACATTACAGATTACAAGACGTACCGTAACCTGCGACGCTGCGACAAAATGTATCGCGAAATGAGCCACTCAATCGAACATTGCTATGTGTGGAATATATAAGAAGACAATCGACCTTTTTGTAGTGGATAGTTTCTTCGTAAATGCTATGTATGGAAAAGCCCCAAGTGCATAGTAACGTGTGCAAGGAATTTTTACTGCCTTGGAATTAAGACATACTTATATAATAAATAATAAAATAACTTAATAGCAATTCTAACACATATTACAACTTTAAACTTAGAAAATTAAATTAGGCTTAGAACTTAGATAATATTTGTTGCTTATTTATTTTCTGCAGATCTGTTTGCCACATCCTCCAACCTTTTCCATTCTGGTTTTTCATGAGCTACTTGTTCCACATCACTCCTGCCACTAGTCTTATGTATTCATCCCACCTTTTCAGCGGTCTGCCTCTCACATTGACATGACATGAATTAAGACATGGAAAGTATAAATAGAGGCAGTACTTATGTAAGTGCAAAAAGGCAACCGTGTCTGTCAGTTTATAGAACGAATGGATACACAAGTACACAAAAAATTACGAATCGACTAGAAGCCTTCTTCTACGTTTACCGTCTAACCACCCATACTCTAGCTAGCTCGTGTAAGATGGCGAGCTTCAGTCCGAATTTCAGTGCGCAAGGTCCCCGCGCATCGGTCTTCAACCCCGCAAAATTGCATAATGTCACTTCGATACTGTGAAGTGATATTTATGACTCTAATAGAACCAAACGCTACAGTCAAATTAATTTACTCTATGCAAGTACATAGTGTAGGTACTTAGTACATGAGTAATTTTTCATGAACCCATTTTTACCCCACTGCAGGGGCTTAGGCCTCCCCCAGGGTGAAGGGGTTTGGAGCTTAAATCCACCACGCTGCTCCACTGCGGGTTGGGGATTGTAACGACGACCATCTATTGATAGCGCCCGGGACCGACTCTCAACGTGCTCTCCGAGGCACTGAGTCAGTGATAGTTATGTACTTAAGTCAGAAAAACTGATTGGTACACGCCCGGTTTCGAACCATGGCCCTATGGCCTTATAAATTTGAGACAGGTTCGTTGCGCTTTGGGCTACCACGACACGATAAAGTACTGTCATTATTATACTTCCAATTTTTCTTGTTTGTGTATCGATTCGATACATTTTACGTATAATAATAACAACGAATAATAGTAACAATTTGATAGTATATCATTCAACATTTTGATAGTGTGTGAAAAAAATTCATATTTTGCCATCAATTAATTAATATAAAACAAGACTAAAATGAATCCAAAACTTTGACTCTTGGTTTTATGAAAAAAATATCTGAACATACTTGTTTAACACATGGCTATAAATCATATAGTTGTGTAGTTGATATCACAATCGCATTTACATACATTTACAGTATGGTGGGCATGAGCCGAACGAGGAATTAACCCTTTAATTACTCACTGGCGTGATTAATTTAATTTGTCGGAATTGCTCAGTGACCTACGACGTTACAACGGCAGTCACGGAGTTAAATCCAAAATGTTGTACAATATTAGCGCCGGTGTTAAAAATAAATCAACTCATCTATGTGTGTGCTTATTTAGTCGTGACTAAAAGAAAAATACGGTCTAACAAAATAATAAAAACCGGCCAAGTCGGCGAGTCGGAGTCGCACACGAACGGTTAAATACCACCGTTTCTTGTAAGCGAGCCCCCCCTTAAATATTTGTTTTATTTTATTTTAATGTAATTATTTATTTGTAAAGTGAATATATAACTAAATATTCTGTGAATACTTCAGGCGTCTACGTGGTGCCGTTATCAATATCGAGCAAAAAAATCACGTTTGTTGTATGGGAACCCCCATACTTATTTTATTCTATTTTTTAGTATTTTGTTGTAATAGTAGCAACAGAAATGCAACATCTGTAAAATTTTCAACTGTCTATCACGGTTCGTGAGATATAGCCTGGTGATAGACGAACAGACAGACGGAGAGACAGACAGACAGCGGAATCTTAGTAATAGGGTCCCTTTTTAAAGCAGAAACTGATAATTGATTGAATGACATAATATTATCGCGTTTAAGCACTCTGCGAAGTCGACCATAATTCTACTGAAAATCTATAAAATGTTCTATACGTACTGTTTTATTTTCATTGAAAATGAAAAATTATAGAATGGAATTTTTATCCTGCGTAACACACGTACTTTAGCTGCATAAATTCAGGCTCACAAATGACTTAGCGCCTAAGATCAAAACTTCCCCAAAATTTATTACAATCTGAATAAATAAATAAAATACCTACATATGTTATTTTATTTTGCGAGAACACGGAACAAAAAAGGCCTCGCTAATTATATTCCATGAAATAATTTTGTACTTTGATAGGTAACGTGAACGGTATGTTAGTTTGTAAACTTTATTGACTTAACTTCGTAAATATTATTTATTCCAAGCCATTCCTTGGGTTTATTATTCCCATAAAATGGTTTAACGTTGCCCGCACGTACCAGGAGCGCAGGAGGATCATGAAGAGTAAGCAATAACAGTCTAAGCTAGTAAGTAATTCAGGGAAGCGACATGTCTGAAACTGCGCTCAGCGGGAATTTGCTGCGTCAACGTCCAATTGACAACGTTCGCAACATTTTCACTCTACGGGCGAATTCAAAGAATCTAAAAACTTGAATATCGTTATCGTTAGCTACTCCTGCTTTATTAACTTTATAATATACTAGCGGCCGCCCACGACCTAGTTCGCGTGATTTCTACTGTTTTCACAATTTCAAAGGTTTACGTAGGAACCCTCAATATTTCCGGTCTCTCTCTCTAGTATATATATAAATAAACACTCAGACAGAAAGCAGCCAATGTCACTCTTGACAACCTTCTTTTCGTGACAGCGAACTTTAATTAAAGTCGGATTTGAAGAGAGTGTGAGGTCCGTTTAATCCTGAGGTTTAATCATACAACAAGATTATAAAGTTGGCCTATTTTTTGTTGTTATGGTGTGTGTGGCTCTACCTAGACATGTAAATAATCAAAAATAGGACAGTCGATTAAATTAGAATAAAAATAGATTTTCGTGGTTATTACTTTTAAATGCGATTATTTTTTGCCTGTGCGATGATGATGTATTGAACAATTTCTAATTCCAAAATAGAATTACGCTAATTGGTAATTAAAAAGTCAAAAATTTCATTAATACGTTTAAGGTTGACGTTACCTACCCTCAAAATTCGCCGATTTATATGTAAAGAAGATCAAAATTAACAACAAAATGTGAGCAAAAAAAAAAATAAAAAATACCACATAGACCAAAATATATACACCATTTGATGTTTTGAAATATTCGCTGGGAAGTAGAACTTCGTGTGACCCTAATGTAAAATTCCTACTGAAAATTAGAGTAAAAATTCTGAAATAACATTTCATGTGTAATTTAACAAAACGTTTGTTTAAAAACCAAACGATAATGACGTTTGGTCTGTCTAATCACTGAGGGCTCTGCTCTCGCTTTCGATCGTTTCGAAATATGAGCCATTCCATCTTGATAATTCCATCTGAATTCCATCTGAGGTCATAATGATTTATAATTATTATCATAATGAAATCGACCTGTTATATTAGTGTACGGAGTGTGTAGTTGTACGGTTCATGAAAGAATATAAATCGCTTTATTTTACAAGAAAACATTGTTAGTTTATAAATGATTTTAGAATAACTATTAAAATTAATACATTTTTAGAGAAGATAAAGGAAAGGTTAAAAAGTAAAACGAAAAGTGCATCTTTCAATCAGGTAATTCTAGACACCGCAAAAATAAAAAAAAACTATTTTTATTCTGTCCTATGTAAGAGTAATGGTTATGTGCACTGACACCCCACGAGTTAAATTAAATTAAGGTCTAATATTAGGTATAATATACATTGCCCAGTGTGTCCAGTTGGATAAACTAATCGGATATTTCACTTCTTCATGCAATCGGGTTGTACGAGCCGATAGGAGCACGCTAGATTTACGATGCAAATCTACATTAATGACATATTACGTCGACGGTAGTACTTTTCTGTTGCTATACGACAATCGAGCCAGAATTAAAAATTACAAGTTGAAAATGATATTGGTGCCTAGTTTGTTTATTGTTTGAAATTAAAAATTCTATATATAAATAATTCAGTAAATTTTTCTCCTCTGTTTGTCAACCATTTTCTTTTTTTTTGTTTCGTAGCTATTGACGAGCTGTTGTGTTATCAATAAAAAAAATAACAGTTTTTTCCCCCATTTTGGACGTAGAGTCGAAGCGTTTATTTAGATGTCTCTATTCGTCACACTTCATTTCACTCCTTACGTTTTTTACTATTTCGAATTCATTATACCTGTTCATCTACGTTTCCGTTACATATGATTCCCTATGCATTTTTTTACTTTATTATATTAAATATAAACCTTTGTTACAGCGCCAATTCTGAACGTGCTATGTCTGTCGTTTGTTTACGTCATGGTTTACGTTTACCGTTTACTGCATAGAGTAAATAAATTCGACAGCAGCTTTTGGTTTTAATAGAATCAGAAATGTCACTTCCTAGTGCCGAAACTATCAATCACTATTTCACCGGACTGAATACCGACGCGCGGGGACCTCGCGGATTGAAACTCGGATTGGAATTCGCCATTTTACATCAAGTAGCTACAGTACCTATGAGTTGTTAGACGGTAAACGCAGAAGAGGGTTTCAAGTCAATTCGTACTTTTATGTTTTATCGAGATCTCAGAGTAATGGTCAAATGCCAAAGGCTGTATAAGAGTGTGTCATTTGGGTCATTTGTTACAATTTGCGTCGACTTACTGTCGCCTAAATAAAATTGCTGGATTCAAAAAAGTGAGTATGGTCAAAATGTCATAGCGAAATATGACGTCACGCCTTGGTCATGGTCGTTTAAATAATATTACACTTATTTTAAGTTATTTTAAGAACATAATTGAATTCAAATTCAAATTGGTTAAAATAACATTTTCAATTCGAAAATATCTCTTATTAATTTATAAACAAATAAATATATAATAAAAATTCGGATAGCTTACTTTTATTACCAGTTTCAGAACTATCTTGGACTCCACGAAAATATTTCTATTCAAACAAATTATTCAAACGTAAGTACGCCATTTAGCGAAGATTGCCGCACGTGCTTCGAAATCCGCCAACGAGTGCCGCGTAACCAGGAAATGTGAGTTTAAAAAGGAATAGTAGCGAAAGTTGGACGCTAGAGGGCGTCCGTGAATCAGGACTAAATAGGATATATTGTCGACTTTTATTTTCATTGTCTTTAGAGACAACAAACGCTAAAGTTTCAAAATTAAGCAAGAATAAAGATTTTTTCAACTGTGATGGTGATTTCTAGTTTTTTTTTTTCAATCAATCATGTATACACAATGTATATACAATGCGTATATATAATGGCTATCACCGATCACCTTCCATATAATATTACTTTTCTCGATAATAGTAAAATACATATTTGGTAATTACTTATATTTATTATGAGGAAATTTATAGTAATACAACTACTTAGTTTAGTGGGTAGCGATCCTGCCTACGGAGCTGGAGGCCCCGGGGCCGAATTCCAGGTCGGGTCAGTATTTATATGATGAATATTGATACTGGTACCGGGTACGAGCTATATTAAATTAAAATCTAGAGATAGTGTTAAGGCTCACTTTAGAGAAGCTAACATTTTGACAGTCCCTTGTCAGTACATTTGTGAAAACATAATTTATGTACATAAAAACTTAAATGCTTTCTCTAGCGTGGGTGATGGCCACAACTTATACACAAGACATAAGCACATGTTATCAATTCCCAGGTTCAGGCTCTCAAAGGTTAATGATTCTTTCATGGGAAATTGTATCCGTTTTTATAATAAAATTCCAAAAGAAATGTTAGACTTGAATACTAATCAATTTATAAAGCGAGTTAAAAAAGTCCAACTCATGAAAAAAGCTTACTATTGTATTAGCGAGTATTTGAATGATAAGTGTGCATGGACACCATTGTAATAGTTGTAAGCACTTCAAATTAAAAAAAAAAACAACAACAATGAAGTAAAACATACATTTAAATAAAATAAACATGGAGGAGTTTCTTGCCGGTTCTTCTCCTTCTAGTTTTTGAACCGATACCTAATCAATTTATTTTGACTTTCAATAAGTGTGTGTAAACATCTTATATTGAATTAAAACTTTTTGAATTTTAATTTAGGTTTTGGTTGTTATATTGTTGTGTTGTGATGTGTTATTAAAAAAATGTTTTTCTTTATTAAGAACAACAGTGTTAATTAGAGCTTTTATGATAAAAGTGTAACGCACAATACTACGAAATATAAATCGATGACGTTTTCACCTGACGACCTACCTGTTAAGCTTTAAAAATGCTAAGTGGTTAACGAGGACCTTAACACACTTTTGCGGACAACTAAAAACGTGCACGTTTGCTGCAATTTCCCTGCACTTCCCGCAGTCAGGTTGAACACTCGTATGTCAAGCGGCTGCGACTGGCTGCTGGATTGTGCAAAAAAATTGCTGACATAATAGTACAGATTGAGCACAAATTCTGGTTAAGCGTCATCATTCCACTGATAGGTATCGACATACGTAATTTATTTTAACGTTCAATAAGTGTGTGTACACATATTGATCAAAAAAAACGTTGCTTCAATCCTAAAAATGATAGGTATACAGGTAAATAATGTATTAGCTCAAAACGTCTGCCCATACCAAAGGCCCACTATCCATAGGCGTAAATGTTGCTCTGATATCAAACTTATAAATGGACTTAGCGCTTCGAATCGGGCCGAAAGATGGCTGAAAGTTATAACAAACTGATGTACTTTAAGCACACAGTATCGAAGTGACATTACGCAATTTTACGGGGCGCGCGGGGATTTCACGGGGGTGGAGGCCGGCGCGCAGGGATCTTGCGCACTGAAACTCGGACTAAAACTCGCCATCTTACACCAGCTAGCTATTATGAGTGGTTAGACGGTTTCTGCGGTAAACGCAGAAGAGTGCTTCTAGTCAGTTCATACTTTTATGACTTTAAGCGATCAAATCAAAAAGCACTCGTTGTTTTTACGACATCGATTTAAAGTAAATTAGTAGCGGAACTTTTGTTGGACTAAATATTAATTACATAATTCTGTCTTTATTTTCATAAGACCATGTTACCTTTTATTTTTATCAAACTATAATATTGTTTTGTGATGAAAGTGCATTAATACTAATTTATACGTGACAATATTGAATTAATGTAATGGCGATTTCACGTCTCACAAGCATCGTATGAGTAAATATTGGTTTCGTTTTTCATAGAATTATGACAAAATTTCGAATAAGCGTGTTCCATAACAATTTTTAAATTTTTTCTACATTTACACGGTTCATAAGGTAGATTTTACAAAAGATCAAATTCGGTTAACTACAGAAACGTATGACACTATTATTATTATTCAATAAATTATGACAAAATGAACACTTTCATAAATTTTTATGAATTTGTGTATTTTATTTTAATGTGAAATTGTTTCAGTAAGTATGAAATTAAAGCTTCAATAAAGAACGTTATATCGTTATGAGTTATTCTATTTTAAAGGTAAGAAATACCCAGACCAAAAAATTTACATTTTTGGCTCAGAATGTTTGAAATATATATTTAAAGAACTTAAACATAAATTTTTATAATGTAATTAATCTTATAACTATGGTAGAATATGAATTCTTTTATATGGATTTTTATTGTGACACATCATCATCATCATCAGCCCATTTTTACCCCACTGCAGGGGCTTAGGCCTCCCCCAGGGTGAGGAGGGGGCTTGGAGCTTAAGTCCACCATGCTGCTCCACTGCGGGTTGGGAACTGTAACGACCGCCATCTATTGACAGCATCCGGGACCGACTGCTTAGCGTGCCCTCCGAAGCACGGTGTCAGTGATATTGTGTACTTAAGCCAGAAAAACTCATTGGTACACGCCCGGATTCGAACCATGGCCCTATGAGGCCTTATAAATTTGAGACAAGTTCGTTGCGCTCTGGGCTATCACGACACGTGGAAGGTCCATGGCTACTCGGTAAGCCGGTATTGGCAAGGGGCCGCTCCAATTCCTTGCCATCAGATATGTTGAAGCGCATTAAGTAATCATATATGGTAAATATTGTCAAATTGTGACACACGGAAACTAAATACCCTATATATTGTATTTTATTTTGAAAATGTCTTCTAAAGTGTTTTTAAATAATTATGATAAATTAAAGAACAATTATTTAAGTCATACTATAAAGAAAAAAAATATAAAGTGACTGAACAAGGCTATTAGTTTAAAAAAAATTGTTTATAATATGTTTATATATTATAGGCGTTGCATATTATTGTGACTTATGTATATCAAAGAAAAAAATATTCATAATTAAGGAATTTTTGTTAAAAATGGTTTTATGTTCTTCATTTAATTGGGGTTAGTGCATCATAACTGTGCCACTCTGAAGTGCGATCGATGCGCATGCCCGATTACGCAGATTCGCCACACTTCCCGACACAACGCATCTGTGAAATAATATTACTGTGATTTGTGTTATAATGCAAGAACTGTAATAAATATTTATTTACCGTTTAGCCTAGTGGGTAGCGACCCTGCCTACGAAACTGGAGGTCCCGGGTCCGAATCCCAGGTCGGATCAGTATTTATATGAAGAATACTAAATAATATATATAATTAATAATACTGGTACCGGTTCTTGGTTATTATATGTACCTATGTGATGTCTTCGTTTGGTACCCAAAACACAAGCTAATGCTTAGTTTGGGGTCTAGATGTTGTTGTGATGTATGTAGGTATACGTTATTATTATTATTATTATATATAAATACAGCAACGCTCGTAATGTGTGTCAATCGCAGTTAATACGTTGGTCTACTATTGGTGACAGTTGGCGGATAGACCTTCATAATCTCTTAATATTGGTAGGTATTGTCTAGAGAGTGTATGTCCTCTTTCATCTTATATATTCATTTTTACCGTTATATTAAGATGATAATAAACTACCACTGTAGCTATTTATATAGTTATTACAATAGAAATTTTAATACTGGTATCCCAGACGGTTATGATCTATCTATAGTGTCTACCCAAAACACCAAATCGCAATATTGAGTGTGTTTACGTAACCCTAATGCGTTCGCTCGACGATCTATTTATCTTTTGACGCAATACAACAGTTTTTAAATAGATTCACTTAAACAATGGTTTGTTTACATCAATTACTTGAAAATTCCATAGCTGTGTGACCTTGTTTACATTTTTCAAAAGCATATTTGTTATTTTTTGGTTGAGGCTCTTAATTAGGACTCACGTCTACAAAAATAGAACGGTCAATGATTAATTTTTTTAGTAACAACTTTAGTCCCTTTTAAATAGATTAATGAAAGTTATTAGGTCAACGTTTGAATTGACCCCAAAGAGGGTCTTATCGTGTTAGTTTGTGCAAATAGAGCGAGTGACTTGTTAATGAAAGTTATATATCTTTGTTAGACATAAACTACTCTACTATGGACGCTTCAAACGCAACTTAAATTTAATTTCAAATTTTATTACCACCATTTTTCTGGTATTACTTTCCCTTTCTTCATGTACGATGAACGGAGAAAGTACAAACAATTTACGTTTAATAAGCGTTTTTCTAACAACTTTTTTTCATGCTCGTTTTTGTAGCAATCTTATTTTATTTATTGTCATTAATTAACTTGTTACAATTTCGCAAACTCTCTAATACTCCAAACACGATTCAAATAAAATTCCTTATACTCATCTCAACACTAACATCCTGTTTCCTCTAATCTCGCAACTTCTCATCATCATCATCATCATCAGCCCGTGTTTCTCCACTGCTGGATATAGGCCTCTCCCAAGGCTCGCCACCACACACGGTTCTCCACTTTTCGCATCCAACTACCCCCGGTATGGTGCTTCAGCATCAGCAACTTCTCAAACTTATATTATAGTTAACAATTGTATGCGATTTTTTTTTAAATTTAAATTAATTAAAATAAATTTCCCTATGGATTTGAACTCTTGTTTTCTTGTGTGTATTCCTCCATAGAGAATATGAGACTATATTTTTAACATTATTCTTCTGAGTGAGACGATTGATAATGCCTTATTATTAGCTTCTAATGTTTTTGAGAGAATTATTTTTACAATCCTGAACCTTACGAATTGGGCCAAAGTTAACACCAGTAAAGCTAATTTTGACAGATTTTTACTTATGCCACATGTTAGCTTGGATTATTTATTTAAATCTATACTTAGTACAGATTTTTTGAAACCTTTAAATTTTAAACCATTTTTTTAAACCTACGACGCTAAAATGAAAAATACTTTCGCCACAAGCAGACTATTATTGTTAAAGTTTTAATGTAATCTGACTTAACTTTTGTACTATGTTCTCATTTTGAAGATCTCCGTTTCCAAGATTAGTCCGAAAAACTAATAGGCAGCCAGACAAAAAGTAGCCTATGTAACTCCTGACAACTTCCTTTTCATGTCTGTGAAGTTTCATTAAAATCGATTCAGCCGTTTTAGAGATTAGCCCGAACAGACAGACACTAAGATTATATATATATATATATATATATATATAGGACAGGAATTATTCACTTCGTCGTGCTTGCTACAAATGAAATTAAACCTGAATTCAAAACAGAAACACTCAACTAGAGACATGAAAGAATTAAAGGCTTCTATATATATAATTTTTCTTATATTCTTTAGATATATATAGATATATATAGAAATATATAGATATATATATATATATATAGAAGCCTTTAATTCTTTCATGTCTCTAGTTCAGTGTTTCTGTTTTGAATTCAGGTTTAATTTCATTTGCAGCAAGCACGACGAAGTGAATAATTCCTTTGAACGATGTACAATAATATAACGACAATTATACGGTTATTCGAAACTAGCTGTGCCGCCGACTTTATCTGCGTGGGCTTAGACCTATCGGCAACGTGACTCTGTCTGTCTGTTCGTAAGTATTGTTAAAAAATTCACACGATTATTTTGGTAGTTGTTAATTGGGCAGATTATAGATTTGATTCGATAATGACCTACATAAGCTCGTTCAATTATATTCTCACACAAGACACGCGTGACTTCTTTGCGCGTGACGCGGCACTGTGGTGCGGCGCGGCTGTGTCTAAACTTAGAAATGGAATATATTTTGATTATGTACGTCGATTTTGATGAAATAAACACTATATGTTACTCAGAATTAAACTTTATATTTTATAGTTATTATATTTTGAATCCAATAAGCGGTTTTTACGTGATGCGCGTACAAAGTAACAAACAGAACAAACAAACCGATAAACACACAAAAGTTTCACTTATTGGGTTTTACATTCTACTACACATTTCTCGCTTCTCCCAGTATTATTTTTTTTAAATATATTTTCTTCTTTTTTTGTCTTCTTTTGCATGGCGGGTTTTCTTATTTAGGTAGGTACTTACCATAACTATTAAGTTAGCTGATCTGAAACAATAAAAATTTAATAAGTAAATAAAATTTGTGACGACAACGTGACATTTGTAAAGGCATTGTGAAGAAAATCGTTCTAGGACAATAAATAATCATACGTTTATTTTAGTAAAATTTATTAATACTATTAAATTAACACGAATGAGTACGGATACCTGTTTGAAACTTTTAAATCGACTCGTAAATACTGTTTCATTAATTTCAGTCATTCATTTCCCATTCGTACTTCGTACACAATACAGTACATTAATTTACAAAAATGAAATTTCAAACCGGTCAATGGACGCCTCCAGAGGTTACAAAAGTCGAGCTGAAAGCTTTTCAAAGGAAAAGAGCACTTTATAAACATTACACTCAATAAAGCCACTCATTAAATTCAAGATGGCGAGTGACGTGACGAATCTTCGAATTTTTTTCGCCGTCAAGTTAATAGGAGTCAATATTTTTAGTGCACTTTTACATTCATCATTTTGATGATTAGGGAACAGTAATTTTATAAACGAAAATGGAGTTTGTGTAGGTATGATGATAGTTGAAAGCGATCGATTATATTTAATAACATCTCATATTAATTATTATTATTAACTTTATAAACTGAAAATTAATGACTGTTATAGGTATACTAAGACTTTTTTTTATTTATAATGGGAATAAAAAAAATTTTGATCTGTAGTTATTTAACCTTTTAACTAGCCTTTTAACCTCAATTATCAATTATCGTGACCTTCAATCTGATCAAATATGGTTAATGTGTAGTGAATAGGTTAAATAAGGGTACCTACCTAGTTGTCACAGAAAAATATAACACGTCTTATATAATATGCGCATGTAATAGTTAAATCAATACTTTTTCACTTCCTCCACTACAATACGTTTTAAAATGGCGAAAATCTTTGGTTCTACGAGTATTTGTTTAATTATTATACAATTAAAAGAAAAGATTATTTTAATGAACTATATCAATCTATTTAAAAAAATAAATAGGCTGTTAAACAATATTTTTCGATAATTATTGTGCCTCCGAAGCGTCCTGCAATATAATTGGCAGAGCACGTTTCGGAACGTTCCACACACTACGCGCTCTGCACTAGGTATCTATTGAAGAGAGCCTTCACTAGCTTTCACAAAAAGTGCATACATATGTCCCTAGGTACCTACCTATTTACCATACCTATATAGAGGGTTAAAAGGAGGGGATTATACTTCCTAGGAAAGTTGACATCTGTCTGACTCTATTATTTGTATAAAGAAGGGAAGGTTGTCGTGTCCTCAGGCGCGCCTCGCCGACCAGTAGATCTTGCAGTAAAACTAAAATGAATTTACTAATAAAATAAATTTAATAGTACTTTATAAAAAAAAAACTATTTAAAATATTATAGAACACAAGTCTAAAAGATGACTCGTGTACCTGAGTGCGGTTGTGTGTCTACTGGTGAGGATTCGTGTAATTGCAAGGTATATTATATGATTTAAAACATGCGTCGTTTCGCTGATTCACGTGTTTCGACAATTTTGTGTTTTGGCCAATCAGAAAACATTTGGTGTCATTCGAGAGTCCAAAGTATTTGGGCACTGCGATGTCACGTGTACTGAGCCAGCAGAAATATTGTTTTTGACTGAAAATAAATGACGGTGAAAAATGACCGGAAAATGTTGCTATATTGGGGTCACCGATTTGGACTTTAGTATAAGCCCATTTTCTTATTTTTAAAGACAAAAATAAAGAAATTCACGTCACCTTTTACTTGCATGGAAACCCCATAAAAATATTTTTATAACATTGATAATTCAACACATTACATAAAATATCCAAGTTTTGGGTTTATGAATTCTTTTCTTTCCAGACATCGCAACGAATCCGTGAAATAATAAATGTGTGTTTGTTTTGGTTACAGCTTACAAATTACATTATGAATTTGTTGTTCACTACATAAAAGTTCATATCTAGTTTAGTTTTTGAGATAGACCCCGGAACAACAATGGTCCTTGAGTCCATTGGTTCAACCTTGAGTAAATAAATGACAGCAGCGTTTGGTTTTAATAGAGTCAGAAATGGGAGTTTTCTCAAAATGGCGCACGTGGAACGTCGTGGTTTCTGGCGATATTTTGAAAAAGCTCCATAATAACCGTACTACGCTGCCTATTCTTGTTATTTTTTATTAAAAATACGAACAGAATACTCGACGCTGGCGAAATTGCTTTAAATGCAGAGAACGCCATAACTAAGAAGAAGCAGAAGAAGACTCAAAAATATCACTTCACAGTATCGAAAATGTCAAACGCGATTTCGCGGGGGGTGAAGAACTGCGCGCGGGGACATCGCAGACTGAAACTCGCCATCTTGCACCAGCTAACAAGACTATGAGTAGTTAGACGGTAAACCCTAGTTTTCTAGTTTCTAGTCAATTTGTACTTTTATGTCTAAAATCGACTACTTTTTTTAACCCGGTTTTTTTTTATTGAAAATAAAAAGTTTGTAACATTCATACTCGCAATAACTCTAACTAACGTTTGTCTCAAATAAATTATAACTGAGTGGAAATTCGTGCTATTATTTTATACTAAGAACAATGAATATTTAGCATCTTCGAGGGTAGACTCAATATGTATAAAGACAGGTGTCACGTACACCAGATACTGTCTTACAGACTTAAACCGATAGTACCTTTTGGTTGTAACCTCAAGGGTATTACGATCACAACGCCGCAGACGGTAGGTACGTGTTACGAAACTCGTTTTTTGGAAACCGTAGGTACATACACCCGAGATGAAAGAAGCAACTCTACAAGGATTTCTCTTGTTTTTTCATCACTCCGGTGTCTGTCTGTTCGTCCGTCTGTGATACCCTATTTTCGCCGAATCTACCTACAGGAGGAAAAAGGTTGAAATTCGGTACATACTATAGAGAGTTTGGTACTCTAATAACGAATGTATATAGCGTATTAGGTATTAGGTGGAAATTTCGGGAACACTTTAGAAAATTAAAAAGAAAAGTTTTTCAAGTGCATCGTATGACATATCAAATGAAAGTGTTTAGGTGTTATGAAAGAGAAATACAAATATTTAAAATGTATGGTTTAAACATATTAAAGAAAATATACAAAATTGGAGCATCTCGTTTTCTGCGATACTGAGGAGTGTAAAATTTTGAAAACAAATATTTAATTTAAAGTTTCAGTTATATTTTACAGAAAATTCTAATCGACAAACGAATTAGCATTTTGGGGGGTCAATCACATAATTAAAAAAACTTTTCATAAGTGCTTAAATATGAGACATGAAATAACGGTGTAAGAAATGCAAATAAGTATATATTTTTTTTACAATTTTAAAATGCATAGTTTAATGATATTAAGGAAAATATACGAAAATCGCCCCCTTCATTTTCGAAACTACTGGAAACTTAAAATAAATAAAAACAAAGACGAAATGTAGAACCTCAATCATAGTTTACAGGAAAACTAAACGTAAATCCTAAGTTTTTGAGTTACTGCGGGTAACAGAAAATATTCGTAAAGAGAAAATGCGTATAAAATATAGAAATAAGTCGGGTTCAACTTGACGACCGCATAGCCTAGTGGGTATCGACCCTGCCTACGTAGCTACGGGTCCCGGGTTCGAATTCCATGTCGGGTCAGTATTTATATGATGAATATTGATACTAGTACCGGGTCTTGGTTGTTATATGTATGTGGTGTCTTCGCTTGGTGTCCAAAACACAAGCTAATGCTTAGTTTGGGACCTAGAACGTTGTTGTGATGTATACGTTATAATAATAATAACTTCTAACCTGAATTTGATTAGATTTAAAAAAAAACAATAAGGTAATGTGAGAAGTCGGTTAAACTTCTAATCTAAAGATTCAGATAAAAAAAAACTCATATGATAAAAAATGTAATGATTTTATAGTACAGAACCCTTTTCACACGAGTCCGACTAGCACTTAATCGGTTACATTCAGATGTCATTACTGCTTATAAAGTTCAGCAGGGCGTCACAGAGAACATGTGACCGAATTGAGTTTATAAATGATTATTCTTCTTCACAATGTACAGTTCCAATCAAACTTCATGGCGGATCCGAACATAGGCACAAGTCACGTCGCAGTAACCAGTTTTAGGTGTAGCGGGATGCAGTGGAGCGAGGGGTGTATGACTGTACTTGCGCAAGCACGTATAGAGCGGCACTGATTTAGATGATATTTTTTATTTGTAGATATTTTTAGTGTTTAATTAGTGTTCAATTTGGTATAAGTTTTTATTTTAAATTTGTAAATTACTTAATTTTTACTTTAATACACTGTATAATAAACAAAAAAAATTAACTTTTAGTAATTTATGTTTGTCGTGGTAGAGTCGCCTATGTTTAAATATCGATGTAAAGGACATTTTAGGTGCACATTTCTAAAGAGATCAGTATGGTCCCAGATTCCGCAAAGTGCACTCGATAGGAAAATGGGACGCCCGGGGCGGACAATTTCAGCTTAGACCGTACGATGGACACAAATAGACAAAACTGAGATAGAAAATGCCCCATCCATTCTTTTACCATATTTGATTTAAACAATTTAGCGGTAGGTAACGTTGGGAAGCGGCAGTAATTAAAATCCGTTTGTTTGTTTATGTACAAAGTTATGTTAATTCAATATATTAATTTATAAGGTGAAAAGAATGTTTTTACATGTGATTTGTTGTCAAATATATACCATACCATACAATCAGCCCATTAGTACTTTACTGCTCGGGTTTAGGCATCCCTTCAGGATGAGGGTCTTGGAGCTTAATCCACTACGCTGCTACAGTACGGGTTGGTGGATATATACATCTCTACGTATGTCACCATAGCTAGGTGTGGATAAAATTATATACAAACAAAAACAAAGAAAAAATGTGAAAGTAGCTAGTAGAACTATGGAGTTATTTGACGATTCGTCAATTAACCATAGATATTTTATGTGGACGGCTTTTATAAACAGAGTTCCGTTTACAAAATAGCTTTCATGGAAAGTTTAATATCTTTCTTTAGATACTCGTTGAAAAATTAGAAAAAATCTATTAACTAGCATATAGTACAAAATTATAAAAAAAATTATCACAACCAAAGGTCTACTACTTCACGAGTTATAACTAATCAAGTCAATGCGTAGTTCAACTCTGAACGAACTCACAATTTTGGTTTACGTTTGTTGTTGGCATGGCTACGGAACCCTCTTCATGCGTAACTCGATACGGACTTGACCAGCTTTTGTGTTAACTATAATGCTTGTTTTTACAGGACATGTGATTCACAGTATGTCGGTCTGACAGCGATTGTAGGCTAATGATTCATAATTTGAGAGGTTCAAAGTCAAACAGAGATACCAATTCAAAATATTTTTGTCTGGATAGAGAGTCGGCGTCAAAAAAGTAGATAAAAATATCACCTAACTGTTCGGTTATAATTCGCGAACACAGAGATAGTTTCTACATGGTAAGTATGGCGTAGCGAGGTACGAGTATGTGGTCTGTTGAGTCACACACAAGTGTGTAAAAGTTGGACTGTTATTTTTCTTGACATTTTATTGCGAGGATCCATCCATCCATCCATCCGAGGATGGACTCTCCCAGTACACACTTACATAGTTTGTTATAGTTTATCTCATTGTATAAAAAGTATAATTATATCCCATCAAAAACAATACTTGTCAAAAAAACCAAGTCTCGCAACTCAGTTGTTCTGCGGTAAAAAGTTGTGAGATCCATGTAATACCAAGTCGGTTATTAATTTATTAACAGCATCTTATAGTGACGCATATCAATATATAAATTCTTTAATGTTTTATATAAATATATTGAGACTTGGCCATCGCAGTAAATAATTGAATTTACATGTGTTTTCAGGCGATTGAATTTACACGTGTTTTCAGGCGATGGCCAAGTCTCAATATATTTATATAAAACATTAAAGAATTTATATATTGATATGCGTCACTATAAGATGCTGTTAATAAATTAATAACCGACTTGGTATTACATGGATCTCACAACTTTTTACCGCAGAACAACTGAGTTGCGAGACTTGGTTTTTTTGACAAGTATTGTTTTTGATGGGATCTCATTTCTTTTTGTATTTTGTAGACAGTTCTACTTTTTTCCTTTTCTTCTACTTATTGTATATATGTATATCTACCAGCAACGAATTTTCTTAAAGCCCTCTCTCTGACTTATGAACTTTTCTTATTTTTGTATTATTTTCTTATTTTTTTCTTATGGGCTTAATTTTTTTGTGGTCTTTTCTAGATTTTTTAGTTTTTCCTTGATTCATATACCAAACACTACTTATATTCCAAATTTGAAGCTTCTAGGTCTGCTAGAAGTGCCTTAGAATTTTGATGATCGGTGAGTCAGTGAGTGACAAAATTAAGAAATTTGACCCGTTATAATTTCTTAAAAATACTGGTTCAAATTGAATCAAATTTGAAAATATGCTTATATAATATGTCTGCATGGTTACTGAAAATTTCAGTCTTCTAGGTTTATCCACAACGAAGTTACAGGGGGTCGAAAATGGTCTGAATTGCTTCGAGAAAAGGATGGTACGGCCGTGACGCTTTTTCGCTCGACTTGGTGGGGGGCACGGCCGTGCCCCCAGATTGTTGTTATATTATTGTGTAGTATATTGTGCGGACCGGTTGCGTTGCCTGTGGTGTGAGCGACAGGCTTTGTGCAGGGGTTGACTGAAAATCAGTGTTGTGGGTGTGGTCATAGACATCTACAGGGGTGCTGAGTCACCTTCTTTCATAGCTGCGGAGACCCTTTTGTTCAAATTTTTATTATTTTGTTAATTTTCATTCTATTTTTGTTTTCTACTTTATTTTATTTTTCTGTTGGACACTTTATATTCCGTAGCCGTGAATAAATGTTAGATATTTCTTTCTTTCTTCTTACTTTCTAAACATTATATTATATCTAATCGAAGTGTAATTTTTGTGTTTATTTTTTCAGTCCAACATAGATAGGTATAAAATACCACAATAATAAAATATTGTATGTAACTCAATAAAATGATACACAACTAACTCTATTCAACATGCGGCGACCGAACTTTGTATCTTAGATAAAACTGCGACATTTCTCAGAACTTCTGAGCCGAAAGAGACTGATTCGACCTATAAGTCGCGAATAGTTTTATAAACTCCGAATATACACTTCGAGAAAATGTTTCCATTTTATGTCGCTTTTGATAGCTTGTACAATAGTTGTATAAAAACACATAACACTCTACGCGGTATTAAAAGAGGTATAATGCACCATTTTTGATTCGGAAGATATTCGTGTCTATGGAAGAAAAAATTTCGTAAATTTATATCTATGGTTTGTGTAATATGTCTTTGATCTTAAAAAAAAAAAAAAAAAACTGAAGTAAATTGCAGCCGTAATACTCGTATTAATAAACACAGAACAAATAAAGAGTAACTTTACACCAAAATAGCAATTTGTCCTATTTTTTCTTTTATTAAGGAAACAATATATCACTCGAAGTTTTACCTTGTCAAGTAAAATTCGAAGTGATCTATTCTTTCTTTATTTAGATCTGTAATTTGGTAAAAAAATTGACAAACTAAAATTGCTATCTCGGTGTAAAGCCATTTTTCCTTCATTTCGCGTTTATTAATACTCTGTCATGGGTTTCATCTCTACTTATAAATGCTACTATGTCCTTGGACAAAAATATTGTTACACGAATGTAATAAATTGTTTAAAGTTATAATGTATATAATGACGACCGCTTAGCCTAGTGGGCAGCAACCCTGCCTGCGAAGCTGGAGGTCCCGGGTTCGAATCCCAGGTCGGGTCAGTATTTATATGATGAATATTAATACTGGCACCGGGTCTTGGTTGTTATATGTATGTGTTGTCTTCGCTTGGTACCCAAAATACAAGCTAATGCTTAGTTTGGGACCTAGACGTTGTTGTGATTGTGTGTGTTATTATTATTATTATTATATAATGTCGCAATTTCACTGAAGGGCGCAGACTTCTTTGAGGTACCTATCTACCTATAGTGTACTTACGAACCGATGCTCGTAATTTCAAAAACTGACATCCAGCATAACTATATAGCCCTTTCAAAAAATCAAATTGCTTAATTACTTTTTACGCCTCATCCTAATATTTTTCAAAATTATATATGAAACAAACACTCGACGCGTACTTTCCATAGTTACTTCCATTTTAGTCTTGTATTCTTTTTTTATACGTATATCAAAGAAACATTCCCTTAGTGGATATTCTAAAAGGATTAAATCGGAACAAGATTTTGCGATTGGTATTCGACAAGTGTAATTAAATACAATTAAAAAAAATAATTACAGACTCATAAGAACGTTGTCATTGTGCTGTTACAATTTCTTGAAACCTTTTTACCTCTCTACCCATGGTACCTTCTACGTAGGGCCATCATCAGTAAGTGTAAATCGTATAACGGAAAGTTTATGTTAAGTATCATTTAAAAACATAGCGAGTGCGCCATCGATCAGCTGTCACACGTGCAGTTTCACAGCCGGTCATGAATAAATGGTGGATGGACATTTTGATGGCGATGATGCCTCGTATCCTGTAGGTAAATTAAAAGGTGTCATTGTAAAAGACGAAGCAAGAGACAAACTCAATAAAACAGCACTGCAGCGATAAATCAGTACGCTCTGAAGGGAATTAAGCCGAGCGCGGACTAGTTACTTTTTATTCGTAACCAATTTACACGATTCACATTGCACTGCTTTTTTCGTTGCTTGTTAAGTGTGTCGTCACCTTACAGTTATAGATTTAACTTAAGTTACTCAAATACAACAGTTTTATAAAAAGAATGGCCTAATCCAGGCCTACCTATTTTCGTAAAAAAAAAAACATTACTTAGTTGTTTAATTAGATAAAAAATATGTATATTTTGGATAGAGTTACTGATACAAACATAAAAATTTAACTCATAAAATAATATTGGTTTCTTAAGGACATAACGAAAACAAGATATTTATGTTTTTTAGTACCTTTTGCTTGTCAAGCGATTGTTTTATTATTATAATGTCTAGCAGCTCTTGACGAGCTTTAGTGTTATCAATTCAATTGACGACCGCTTAGCCTAGTGGGTAGCGACCCTGCCTGCGAAGCTGGAGGTCCCGGGTTCGAATCCCAGGTCGGGTCAGTATTTATATGATGAATATCGATACTGGTACCGGGTCATGGTTGTTATATGTATGTGGTGTCTTCGCTTGGTACCCAAAACACAAGCTAATGCTTAGTTTGGGGCCTAGACGTTGTTGTCATGTATACGTTATTATTATTAATTACAAACTTAAAAAAATAACGAATTGCGGTCGAATTTCGACCACAGGGTGACCACAGTAAAACCAAAAGTATAAACTGGTGTAAACAGGTATAAACATTCCTACAAACAAATGAAAAAACTAATATGGCATACGTCAAAACAGATTTGACCGCCTGTGAATCGGAAATCATTGCATTCAGATGAACCCCGCAGCTTTGTACCTTTTCTAGAACTTTCGAATTTTCTTTCTAGATTGTACGCATTATGTTCTGGTATCGGAGCCCGTATTAATATAAAAATCGTAACCGATCTGAATATTTCCACTATACCCGGAGTATTTATTTTCTATTCGCCGATTTTCAATTTCCAATCACTTTACATCGTGTCTTTCAATAGATGGCGCATCGAATATATGGCGCAGCATTCGACCGCAGCCCTTTCACTGTTTGCTTTTGCTATTGAACGCAGGCAACTTTTTTTGCGAATTTCCAGCGCGTATCCGGGTTCGTGACCTTTTACGAATATTGGAAAATGTTAAATTATTTCATATGCTTTGATGTAGATACGAATATCATCAGAAAATATATATAAGGTTCAAGGAGAGACAGATGTTGCTATAACTGCAAAAACATTTTAGTTAACAGAAATTTCAATTATTCGGGTAGCAAATGGTCACTATACAGAAAAAAACCGCCCAAGTGCGAATCGGACTCGCACACGAAGGGTTCCGTACCACCATACAATATTAAAAAATATACGATGAATTATTTTTTCTTAAATCACTACGTCGTTGTGTAGCGGTTCATAGATTACACCTACTGTCTAAAGTTCATCTATATATTGCCAATAGTTTCCGAGAAAAACCATAGAGACACAGACAGACGGACATGGAGAAACTATAAGGTTTTTTTTTGCCATTTGGCTACAGAACTCTGAAAATGAATTCTGGTATCAAGAAAATACAGTCTTCAATATATACAAACAGCACATATTCTCGGACCACTGCAATTTTCATTGATTTAAGAATTCTTTTTTTTCTGTACGTGTAAAAAAAATGAATTCTTATATCAATGCGAATTGCATTGGTCGAAGAATATGCGCTATTTGGACGAGTATATAGTGAAAACTATATTTTCTTGATACCAGAATTCTTTTTTTTTCTGTGTATTATATGCAGCGGTCGGCGGCCATACATACCTATGTACAAGTGCAATACGTAGAACATCGTAGCTATTAATTACAAGTAGTAGTAGGGAGGTCATCAGCTTCAATTTTTTTATAATCGATTATTATTAATCGATTATTTATTATTTGAAAATCCACACATGGAATTTTTAAAAATTACTAAAATACTCTAGAATGTCTATATTTTCTTAGAAATTTTAGTTCGATGTCTATAATATATTTACAATTTTCAGGGATGTGCTACTGTCAAAATGTCAACCGACTATCGAATTTACACATTAAAAGTTTTAACTGTCACTTGGTACAGTTTCTGTTTGCGGTTGGCGATTAAACGCGCAAACGAGAGAGAAATTCGCAATCTGTGACAATTTACGACCGTTCGAGGAAAGATAAAATAGTTTTTAGGGGCACTATATTACGAACCGGGAATACAATTAATTTGCTCCGAGGTTTAGTAGAGATATCATGAACTGAGTCAGATTTTACAACGACTTTAATGATGTTTACAGAAACGGCGAAGTCAATAAGAAATAATTTTTACTTTAAACACTATTATGAATTACAATAAGTAGGACGTGCTCATTAGTGTTCGTGAACAATATTAAACCCAAAACTGGTAATTATAAGCTCTAGAGCGTAAAACTTAAACTTATTAAACTTAGGCATTTAAAATTACCGGGTAACTATGCTTATGAACACATTGAAACCCAAAACTTGTAATTTTAAAGGCTCAGGGGCGCAAAACTCGCAATATTGGCACAGACAGTTGAACCTACACCTGAATTTTATCATTATTTTAAACAAAAGAATTACTAGTTAAAGTAGGTACTTTTATGTATGAAACGTAATTCCTGCACCTTTATTCGTAGAAATGAGGAAAATTAATAAAATTCAATATAAGACGTTTACAATAATTTTTTGTATTTCATATTAAATGATGAGCGCAAAGCGCCGAGAACGCTAGCAGCGTTTTCGTGCTGAATGGCTAGGCTGATCCTTCGAACAAAATATTCTTTGCTCAGAGGGTCACCGGACACCAATCGGAGCCTTGCGCCAATTTCACGCGAGAACGCAACAGCATCCCCGGATCATGGACCCATCGTCTCTACTGCAAACACTAAAAATTCAGATTTGTCTATTAATAAAATAAATAAATAATTTTGTATATTTTCATTACAATAAAGAAAGACATATTAAACAACTTTTTAAGCAATTTTTATTTAATCCACACAACCGCATTTTCTGATCGTGTGGATATATTGGAATATAAAGTTATTTATATAGTTGAGTTAGAGTTGACATAATAATATAAGTTTTAATTTAATTTTGTGTCACTCGTGCATGTAAACGATAATAATATTTGAAAACGGAAATTGTCTGACATCAGTACAAATTCACATCAAACATCCGATTACGACCTGTCAGGATAGCATTCTCTCGACGGCCATGATATATAGTTGTTAGTACGTCTTGTTTGGATTGCCATTAACACTACGTAAATGTTTAGTCAATTCACTAAGTTACATACGACGCCCCAGTTAATTGCATGCCAGCCAGTTAGTGCTTTATCGATTACTGTTCGAGACGGATATGCGGAATGCACACAGATCTCGGCCCCCATTCGGGCACTGCTGAGGGCCATTACTTTAGCGCTACCTAAACGACGGAAATCAGTCAAGTCATGTTCCACCTTATATTTATCTACGAGGTTAGTACACAAAATTCTCAAACAGTAAGCTGTTGAAAAATTTTACATATATAATAGTTTACAAAAATGTTTTCAACTAACATACACAAAAAAACTCTGTAGACTCTCCCTTTACTAAACAACCAATGAAGCACTGTAATGGCGGCCGCGTAAGTATATGCGAGTGGAAGTTTGCAGCGTACCTACTGGCGGTCGGTACGTGTGTATGCTTATTATATAGCCGGCTGACTTACTAGGAGTGCATCAGTAGTAGGATAGAATAGAATAGACACGTTCTAAGAATGTACGTTTAAGTTGCGGTACGAATATAATTTTCAAAATTGTATATATTCGAGATGCACTCTCTTTTTTGGCTCATCTTAGGACAAAAACCTTTACGGTGCCATTGGAAAAGGCTTGAGTCATTACAAACCTATAATATAAGTTCAAAACTTTTGAATTGTACAAATGGGGCGGGGAATAAATCGTAACAAAAACAGAAGCAATGGACACGAGAATAAGAAAGTAATTAAATATAATTATAAAAAAAAAACTAATATTGGATGTCCCACGAAGCTATGGACGATCACTATTATTTAATAATTTCTCTTTTATAATTCAGTTTATATTAATATAATTACTGTAATTTAACAAATTTATTTACTGGTTAAGTATATAATATTTATCTATTTTATGTTTAGGTAGGGTGTACCTATACAAAATTTTACTTATTTGTCACATCACTAGAGAAATCACATCACTGCTTATGTTTGTTATTACCATTCAAGTAAAGGTAAAATTGGGAGGGTTTGCCAATAATCAGCACGCTTGGCAGGCGGGTTGGTGATCGCAGTATATAGTTACACAGAGAGATGCTGCTGCCCATCTTCTGCTAACCAGGGTTAGTCGCCTCTTACGACACGCTTCCCGGTGGCGGCGGTGGGAAATTGTATTCTTTGCCGTTCCCGCACGGCATATATCGGGGGTAGTTGGATGCGAAAGGCGGAGGACCGTGTGTGTTGGCGAGTCTTGGGAGAGGCCTATATCCTGCAGTGGAAAAACACGGGCTAATGATGATGATGATGAAAGATAAAATTATTTAAGACGAGGGTATATGGGTCAGTGCTATAATATTGCTATCTGGTAGATCTATCTAAATGTGCCAATAATGCAAAAAAAACTAAAGTTGGCGGGTTGTTTGTAAAAAAAAATTAAAGTTGTATTCGGAAAGTGTTTCCAGAAATAAATCTAGACGTTGAGGTAGATTTACCTATTTTACCGAAAACATTTAATTATACACGACAAATATAATATATTATTATTTTCATATATAATATATATTCGTCATATTCAAGACGGGGAATATGTTAAATGTTGATTTAAATATAAAAGGCTGGTTACAAAATACTGACCGGCGATAAAATGCGTTTTTATTCTTCTATGTACATTATTGTAGTACAATAACTCCACCACTAGGCCTAGCCTGTATCGGTGGAGTCATTTACATTTGTGTTTTTTTGTTTTTTACATTAACTGTATTACCCAATATAAAATTAAATTAATCACTAATAAATAGATATCACATCATCAGATGATAGTCACATCTGTCATAAAATACCAAAAGGAAGCGTACATGTGTTTTAATCGCCTTTTAATAATATTCACAATTTATAGTCCACTAAATTAAATCAATTACTATTTTATTCATGGTAAAATGAATCTTACGGTCTCTCTCCTATAGCTGCCAGTCCAGACTGTCCCTTTAAAAAATACAGGGCGGGGACAGCTCACAGAGATATAACAGCTAATGGTTTGATTGAATAATACAAGGCAATTTTGTGTTGTTTTAATTTATAATAATAATTCATTTATTTGTTTTATTTTGTGATATCAGATAATTTAATTTAATTGTGTACATAGCTTTAACATTAGCTTTAAGATAACGAAGCTTGTTAATGACGAATTACGGACCCTAGTCTGAAATAAATGTTTATTTATTTAAAATGTGTTTAAAATAGACTTACCAAGACGCAAGGACAGATTATTGCAACAAGCATAAGAATTTATAAGTCAGTAATCCGTAAGCAAAAAAAAAACGAGCCCAGCAAAAGAACCTTTCTTTTCGAAATAGGGTAATCAAATCTATTAAAAGATTACCAGCCGGTGTGAAACTAACAACTGTGTTTGAAAAATATTGCGAGTTTTTCCAATTGACACCCCAAATCAATTTAATTTTTATAATTTAATTTTTATAATTTAATTTTAATTGTAGGTGTATTTAGTTTTGAATGGGATTTCTAAACGCGCCGCGGCCGCACTCAGGTAAAATAAACGCAGCGCCGAGTTAGCGCCGAATACGCGCCATTTCAAAAATCCGTACTCTCGCCCATAGTCCTAGCAACCAGATTTTTTAAACGGAACGTATTCGTGCTACTTCGGTGTCGTGTTAAAAGTCAGAGTAGAATCACTGCTCAAATAAGACAGCGCCGTTCAGAGGAAATTAGTGACGAAAAACACAATCGTTTAAAAAAAAAATATTGGGTTGCAATAATTTGCGGGTTGGTTGCTTGCCCGTACGTAGCCCTATGAATACAGAGGAAGCGGAATAGTTGTGGAAACAAATGTTGGCTCCATGTTATTGTATACAGTCTTTTTTACTGCTTGCTCCAGCCTCGTTTACTCTATTATGTCACCTTTATGTCATACTGAACTTGTAACGAGGGAGGTAAAAACACGACGAATGGTGTCGAGTACACACTGCGTGGTCAGGCGAAAGCTTCGCCTGACCGTGTGCCTAAATATAATTTTTAACAAGTTTCTAGAATCAATTAAATATCTTTTAACGTAGGTACCATCCACATATAAAAATACACGGAACCACTTTCTTAAGCGTCCTCGGTGATCTTAGCTGTAGAAGTGAGAGGAAAACTTACTTCTAAATTATTACGATGGAGTTCCAATTTCCGTACGTCATTAGTCGGTTTGATGACGTAATATCCGCTTCCGCTTGGCGCTTGTAAATATGGGTCGGCAAACAGCGAAATATCTAAATCAAATAGCGGCGACGAGACCGTGTGAACGTCATCTGAAGCCTGCGTAAAACCTTTTGTGGTATAATAGGTGTAATAGGTAACAGAAAATACCTATGCACGTCAAGTGAAAACAGTTGAACTATTATTTTTATCAATCTAACTTGGTATTCACCATTGCTATATTTAATTTCTTGCCTGGGTTGGACCCACACCAACATTAACTGACTATTAATATATTGTAAATATTTAATTATCAATAATTTTGTATAATATTCAATTATTATTACTATTCCTTGAATGCTCTTTCTTGTCGATAAAGTAAAAAAAATTATAAATTTTTAGTCTAAATTTGTCAGAATAAAAACCTTAATTAACTTAAATAGACAAAACTTTGAAGCGGGTTTAAATGCCAAAACATCTCGACATCTTTAACGAAATATAAAAATTTAAAATTATAATTTCTTAGAAATTATGAAGATTTTCACAACCTAAATATTTTTTAAATTATCCTCATTAAAATAGTTAAGCCCTTAATTTTACGGTACCATAGCAAAGTAACCTATAGAGATTAAAAAAAAAAATGATTCTCTATTAGTGTACCATTGATGTTTATTACAAATCATAAAATGGTTAACGAATTAATTAAATATCTTTGACGTACACGAAGAAACCGACAAAAGTATCTATTTATACACCATAAATAATAAATATTGTAAATGAAAATTATTGGAAATATAGTTTAAACTGATAATTACTTCCACGGTAATAAATAAATTAAAATAGAACGGAAATAGTTAGTCCATAAAATGACGTTGGTTATTCATCACACACGTCTTTTATAATGTGTTCAAGTAGTGTTACAGGTAATAATCTTTTAAATTAACATCTCTTATGCTTACTAGACAAGTGATATATATAATTAAAACTTTAAAATTAAAATGTATTATAAAAATATAAATATTTTACAACCGAACAAGGAACAAATATACATGTTAAAAAACGGTTTACGCACACAAATATTTGTCATAGGCGGGAATTGAACCCGCGACCTTTGGTCCTGAAGTTAGGATCTCTAACCATTAACCAAAGGTAGTTCATATACTACGGTACCAGAATTTTATGGTTTTTACGGACCGCTCGCTACGTGTGATTTGGTTAGACGTTAGATTATTTGTTGCACCTACATGGACGACCCCTTATTTAAGTTATGAAATTATCGTTCTTACAGCAGCACGATTTGATGACGTAAAAATGGTTTTCATATTTCAAAAATACAATCAGCAAAATATCCCGCGGAAAAATGCAAAACTATTTCCAGTCTGCGTAATGAATGGGTAATATGAATTTATGTTGAATAGAGTGGCGCTACGGAGTGCATTAAAGTATGCCACTTGCAGCCCAAGAAATATCAAGTATTTAAAGATTTAAATGTTATAAATTCTAAGATATGTAGACGTAAATTCTTAACCGTCAAATATTATACCAAGAATATTAGTTTTACGATTGATATAGTAATTACAGCTGGAAACGATAAATTAAGCACATATAAGCATTGGGGCTGAGATCTATGTGAGTCTATGACGAGATATGCACGAGAGCAATTTTTGAACTTAAACCTAGCATGACGAAACTGTAGGTATAGGCACTTTTTTGACATTTTGACAGCAGCTTTGCACGTAACTAATTTCACTTTTCGCAAATGTGCAGTTCCGTGAAAAAATTTCCGGGTAGTGAAAATTGACGAATAACTCGTTATTAAAAAAAAAAAAAAAATTGTGCATATCGCATACCGTTAGAACGGGCATGAACCAAAGATGTTTTCTTAGAATTAGAACTGCTCTATCACTATTAGTTTTTTTTAACGCAGTTCAAAGTTGAGCTTTTAGTAATTTTTTTTAATTTGTTTGTAGTTTAAGGGCTCATATTTATTTTTGTGGCAATCATCTGCGTCAAATACGAATAATATACTGTAATTATTCTAGATGCAAATAATAAAAAAATATTGCCAGTTTTGTTATTTTTAAATAAAATTATTGACGTTCGAAGCTTGAGCAACGACGATCTTCGAATAAATTAAAAAAATCATTTAAAAAAAAAATGTGGCTTGGGTTTTGTTATTGGGCCTAAATACGTAGCAGACGGCCCCACGGATCCGCCATTTCCGTATGTTCAACCGTCTGCCGAACACTCTGTATAATATCTGGATAGAGAGTCGGAGGCATCAAAAAGAGTAGATGAAAATATTACTAATAATTTGTATTGCGAGGGTCCACCCTGATATTATATATTCAAAGCTACGATACTAGTTATCCTAGCCTTCATATTTGTAGAGTACAAGGTAATATCTAAACTTTCCTAATAAAAGTTGAAATGGCTCAGAACAGTTTGTTCAAATCGATTTGTTCACTCATAACACGTAAGCTCATGTTTTCATTTGATTTGCGTTGGTTCGGGCTGCTATTTATAGATATTTGGGACATCCCACACAGCGCCATCTAGTCCCAAAGTAAGCAAGTATTATGCTTGTGTTATGGGTTACTAGACAACTGATATACATACATAAATACTTTTTTTTTAAAATAATATATACATAGATAATTATTATACACCCATATTTTTAAAATAATTACTTACCCGTGACATTAATTTTTTGATAGCAGTAACACCACCGTTCAAAATAATCCAAAAAGCGATGTAAAACCTGCATTGTGTCGGTGTTGTAAAGTTTAACAACGGCTTACTCGATTTTAATCTCAGCTGTTAACAGGCTAGCAATAACGGCGTTATTTCGGTGATCGCTGTAAATATAGTTTCGAACAAAACTTGTTGTATCTGTTGCCGGAATACGTAATTTTGAAAGCGAATATAATAGAACGCAGCGAACTAAACTGAATCAACTAGGCATAGATTTAAATGACAAGAGGTGTCTATCGAAACATTGCCCCACAATAAATTCGCTCAATATATGGGTATACGCCTACGAAGACGGAGTGACGCACGGTTAACCACATGTTAAATATCCAATATCCATGATCACATACGTAATATGTCAGATGATGTCGTGATAGCCCAGAGCGCAACGAACCTGTCTCAAATTTATAAGGCCCCATAGGGCCATGGTTCGAATCCGGGCGTGTACCAATGAGTTTTTCTGACTTAAGTACACAATATCACTGACACCGTGCTTCGGAGGGCACGTTAAGCAGTCGGTCCCGGACGCTGTCAATAGATGGCGGTCTTTACAATCCCCAACCCGCAGTGGAGCAGCGTGGTGGATTTAATTTCCAAGCCCCCCCCGTCCTCACCCTAGGGGAGGCCTAAGCCCCTGCAGTGGGGTAAAAATGGGCTGATGATGATGATGATGACAGACGTAATAAAAACTCTAGACTGACTGTTATTGAACAACCAATGGTGCACTGCAATGGCAGGTCGCGCAAACATGTGTGAGAGGAACTTCGCAACCAGTTGAGTTTGGGTTCATGTCCACGATAGATTTTTCAGCTTAAGTTTAGTAGCGCGCCGGAATGTCATCTATGATTCTATCTAATCTATGATCTAAGTGCACGTGTACAGTATGTATGTGTACGAGAGACTTACTAAGTAGAATGACCGTAATATGACAACTTAGTTTATACTAGTATATACCTACTACGAATAAAAATAAAATATCACAACTAAAACGTACTAAAAAAATTAAATATTTTTTCTTAATTATTAAAACAAAAAACTTGGGACGCATGTAATAAAATAGCAAAAAATCAATATAGAATGTGAAAGACCATTTACAACAATAAAAAAAAAACTTTTCATATTTCTTCTGTCATCACTTCTCGCTTTTGCCTTTTCAAACGAGAACATTCGTTTTAATTTTTTTTTTTAATTTTAAAGCTTTGAACGTTTAAAATCTGCTTTAAGCGAATTTGGATAATATTGTTTATTAAATAATTTTAGATTTGTAATACGCGAAATATATAAGTGATCTTTAAAAATTTAAGAAGTATTTTTCATTCTACCAGATGAATTTTAACTTATCAAAACTGTATTTATTTTACTGACCGTTCAAATCATAGCCGTCAGCTCATTTTACATTTAAAAAACCATTAAGATCATGTATCAAATAATACCAGATATTCCATTTAGTTGGCGTAGGACATTTTCTTAAATATGACATTTTATACCACTATATTTGGTTTTTGGAACTCTATCGAATATAATATATTTACAAACTATGTATCTTTAAAAAGTTAGCTGTTGCACGACGCATTATGTTTTAAACAATCTTTTTTTGTGAGCTGACACTCTTTTAAATTTATAAGTAGTAGCACAAGGCCTTGTTACTTTTTTTTCTTTACGCTTGGTCTTTACACTTTATAATAAATACAACACAGCGCCATCTAGTCTCAAACTAAGTAAAGCTTGTATTATGGGTACCAGACAACTGATATACATACTTAAATATTATTTATAATATTTACATGTATAAATATTTTACACCCAGACACGGAACAAATAGACATCTTCTATTACTTATTATGAAAGTTTATAAACAGAGCCTAACAGATAGAAACGCTGGTATAAACTTGAGTTGCAACTGTCATTACCTCAGTACATAGGTTACGTATCGTGGGTTATAAATTTCATACATTTTTGATATTTGTGGACAAAAGCGCTGCCAATTTCAGCTGAAGTCTCTCCACTACTGACATCGTTACGTTCAACGATAACTGAAAAAGTTATTATTTGAAATAATAAAAAAAAAAATGTTGTTATGCTTGTCCTGTGAAATTGTGATTACAAATTAGGTACTCGAATTGAAATTTCCCGTGTCGATATTATAAAATACTTTTAAAAAAAAATTCCGGAGTCATTCGTCCACTTATTATCAGTGTGCTGCAATGGAGATTCACATATTGATGGATGACTCTTGATTGATGAGAGCGCCAGTTCGGTGAAAGGATACCTATTAAGAGCGCCCATCAAGAATTCACCTCTATACAAATCCCCATGTATAATATACTGTTGACTGTTTGATGATACATTAAGCTTAAACATCGAAATTAATAAACATATAATTATTTGAGAGACTTATGTTTATTGCGAATTAAATATTCGAAAACTATAGTCGTTATTAGCTCCCAAACTTCGCCGATTCCATTTATGTTTAAGTTCGGTAGAAATTATCGATTGACCGGTTGGCCGAGTGGTTAGATACTCTAACTGCGGAGCTGAGGGTCGCGGATTCAATTCCCGAACGGGACAAATATTTGTGTGCATGACCATGCCTATTTGTTCCGTGTCTGGGTGTAAAAGTATCTATATATGTATTTATTATAAAAAAGAAGAATATTTAATTATGTATATCAGTTGCGTAGTGCCCAATAATACAAGCACAATACTTGCTTACTTTGGGACCAGATGACGGATATTATTATTATTATCATCATATTCTGCACGTTTCGGTTTTGGTTCCCAACAACCATCGTATACGTAAACAGAGAACTAATTATTATTTTTTTAATACAAATGGACGTTTTACGAAGTGGGCTTTTCCTGGTTAGTCGTATGAGATAGCATTAGCGAATTTACAAAATTGCAGTATTTGAAATTTTCTAAGTTTAACACTATTAATATACCTTGGTGACTTTAAACGTCTACTTCCCTTAATTACATAGAAAAGAGGTATTGCAGTTATCTGTACGATTATAACATAGTACTGAAATTACTAGACAAAATCTGTCATGGATGGTTATCCTGTACTGTTCGTACCTAAGGAGCATATTTGTTTTACCTTTAAACTTTGATTATAACATCTCCAGATGGAGGTTCGGCATAAAAAAAAAATGATAAAAATATAACCTTATAATTTAACAGAGACGGTTAGTAGATCTATTTATGGCGTAGTGAGAGTATGTAGTTTGTTTAGTCACACACACAAACATGTAAAAGTTAGCCGCTTTTTTGTCATCGTATCTCATGGACCTATCTAAGTTCATAAATAATTAAAGTCTTCACAATAATAAAAATTTACCATTAGGTACACTTTGTTTTTCATAGTAATAATTACTATAAAAGTTGTGTTAAATAAGCATTTATAAATGAATTTTAAAAAGGTTACATTAATTAATTAATGTCTCGTATAAGCACGGCTACATAACATTTTATATTAATTTTGGGACACGAATAATATAAGATTATAACTATTAATTTTTTATTATTATTTTAATTAGACTCTATATTTTAAAATCGATCATCGCTAGGTCTTTAATAAATATTAAAAGAAATATTTAATTGGTGCAATATTTTATTATTAAATACTAGCATCTAGCGGACAGTAGTGGTACAACTTACAAGGAGCTCTTTAACATACTACCTTTTAAGGGAGAATCGTTACAATAGATGGCGCTGCTATGAATGAAAATAAAATAGTTACAATATACATGACTATACAGCAAATGAAAAACATTCATCGATGGTTTTGTACACATAAAACATTTTAACATGAAATTAAAAACTGATTCAAAAAAAAAACGACAGCGAGCGAACTTATTTATTATTTTTTTTAAATCGGTTCTCTCCTGAGTATAGTATCTAATTTTAGAGGTAAAAAGGTTATGTGTGCACGTAGGATGAAATCAGAAACATAAAACAAAAAAATCTCAGCTTTGTAGTATTCCACCCGGATTTTCAGCTATACGTTATCACGGTAAAGTGATGTATCTCAGACCGATATAACATTATTTTTCCAGAGCCACTTATCTAAAGCATAATCCTTCTTACAAAGTACAGAACGCTCCATCCTGTATATAGTCTTGTACGGCTATTCAATAATGGATGGAGCCACCGTATAAAGAAAAGACTTATTTTTTCATAATCACATTTCTAGGCTTCAGTTGATAAAACATAACATGCGACTTTAAAAAATATTTTTCTTTAATATTCTTAACTGACTTTATTGATTGTTTTAATGTAACCAATGAATGAACCATAATAGAAATCCGTTGAAAAAACCTTATTTCCCACAAATTTTAGGATTTTGTACAAATGCTTCGAAACTGTTGAAATTATCAACATCAGTTCAAAATTTTGAAGAGAAATATTTTTTAATAGTCGCATGAGGTGGTCGCATGTTATGTTTTATAAACTGAAATATAGAAATGTGATCTTAAAAAATTAAAATAATTTCATTATATGGTGGCTCTATCTATTATTAAATAGCCGTACTAGACAGGCGTTGTTCCACCTTAAGCTGTGTAAAGCTCTTCGGGTTTATTCTTAAAACTCCTACATGTCACAGACTAAGAAAACGAGAAACCTTATAACAATAGGTAAACAGTGATAAAACCAGATGAAATCTTTAAAACGAGCAGAAAGATGGTGGTAGGTACTACTATGAATGTATATAATGAAATTACGCCATTGAATTCTTGTCACATTATGATCTTAAATAGCATAATACTCAGTATGGAGCGTATGATACATCGAAACGATAGAAAACGTGAACAAAATATCAGATTCGGTGATTAGATAAACCATACGTAATTATCATTGTTTTAAACAAACATTTTGTTAGATTACATACACCTGAAATTTTATTGCCGAATCTTAATTTTTTTCCTCAGTATGAATTTTACGTGTAAGTCACACAAAATTCTACTTCACAACGAACATTCCAAAACATCGACTGGTGTATATTGATAGTCTACGGCGTATATTTTTTTGCTCACATTTTTGTTGTAACAACGCAGTATCTCTATGAACATCCACGATTATTATGCACTTACTTCTTGATCAAATGACAACATACACACGATGTGCGTGAGAACAGGAACAAAAAACGTAATTTTCTCTAATAGCAGAACAATTTTACAATGTCGATTCAAAGCGTAGCAAGAGATTTTTAGTGCGCCCATACCATACCGTTGCGAAATGAATTCATCTATTGTTCGCGATCGTTCTGATTTTACGGAGATTCTTGTTTACCGTTAGATACGTTATTGTTTATTGTGAAACATTACAACAATAATAACAAAAACAACGCAATTGATAAATTAACAATAATTACATCGTTAATTATTAAGGCATGACGTAATAGAATACGGCACAACACGGTTCGATATAGGATTGTAGGGATTGTACGTTTCATGTTAACAGTAATTGATTAAAATTAAACATATCTGACAGATAAGGTTATATGTATTTTAAACAATTAAAAATATGGAGGTCTATCTTGTGTACCGACCGCGGTGAGGCGACAGAGGTGCGGTTAAACAAAAACGCTGTCACGTGATCAAGGTTATAATGTAGGACGTGTCGTTATCACTTCCAAGGTACACAATACACTAGAAATAAGATCGTGAAGAACTAGTGTAAGAAAACAAAGAAGCGTATATTGTAGTAAGTCAATCTTTGCAAATACGGAAATTAAATATCTGTTTGTTTCGAGCGGCAAACATGTTTCAGATACTGAATAGATTATTAACTACTATAAGCAATTCAATGGAATTATCGGTAAATAAATTGAGCATATAATAATAATAATAATAACACATACAATCACAACAACGTCTAGGTCCCAAACTAAGCATTAGCTTGTATTTTGGGTAACAAGCGAAGACACCACATACATATAACAACCAAGACCCGGTGCCAGTATTAATATTCATCATATAAATACTGACCCGACCTGGGATTCGAACCCGGAACTTCCAGCTTCGTAGGCAGGATCGCTACCCACTAGCCTAAGCGGCCATCAAATTATATTGGAAATTAAAAGAAAATATAAATGGTAAAAATGCTTGATATTAAATTGTTCTATTGTACTTTGTTTTTTATTTCTAAGGCAGTGGTTTGTAGTAGGTACAAAACTAAAAAAAATCCATTCTAAGTTTCGTGCAGTGTTCTTCTTATAGGTAGGACGCGTATAGCTTGCGTCAAACTTCCTGTTCGGTCTTAAGTCGAAGCGAGTTTTTTTGCAGTAGGAAAATTGTGTATTAATGCACGTACCTACGAGATACTTATCTACACTCCAGAGAGAACAAAAAGGTTCGCGTGAGCTTTTCGAACCTGTATAAACTCAGTTTTAAGACGTTTATAAGTGACAGCAGTGTCTCATACTTGAAAAGAAATGAACTTTCATATGATTTCTTACGTGTTATTCTAATATTAACTATTTCTAATTTTGGATATTAGTTTATACTATTCAAAGAGCGTTCGGGATTGTCTCCAGGGCCATGATTGTCACTGCAATTTTGTAGCTCTACAATGCAAAGGGGGTGATCAAATATCACATCTCATTGGTTCATCAGACAGGGTCAGGGCATCACCCGCGAATGTGATAACATATTTTGATCATACCATTTGGATTGTCGCCCAAATGAAGTGATCGTCAGAGGCCAGACTCAGTATTATCTTTTGATCGCCTTTATTTTCGATTTTTTTTTTCTATAGAACTATAACCGTTTAGCCTAGTGGGTAGCGACCCTGTCTACGAAGCTGGAGGTTCCGGGTTCAAATCCCAGGTCGGGTCAGTATTTATATGATGAATATCGATACTGGTACCTGGTCTTGGTTGTTATATGTATGTGGTGTCTTCGCTTGGTACCCAAAACACAAGCTAATGCTTAGTTTGGGGCCTAGACATTGTTGTGACGTATACGCACCGTATACGTTATTATTATTATTATAATATTATAACCGTGTTAAATTTTCTTTCTTATTTATACATGCAATCGAAAATGTATTGCATGATTGATGACACTTTCACGGTTAAAAAACGAGTTAAGAGATCGGAAGGTATCTTTTTTGCATCTGATGTTATGACAACTTTCTTTATTTGGAATATTTAAAAAAAATCAATGAATTCTGTTCGTACAGTTATATGAAGCAGCACCTAGTAATGTATGTTAGGAAACCCACAATAAATACGTCTGTTTATAAAAACTATATGGCTTATGACAGTTTCGAAAGAAAGGGAAATTAATCTTTGCCTTTGCGACCGTTGACGTGAAAAAAAATAGTTTTCGACCCCATTCATCACAAAAGTTTCGTGTTTTAGTTATCCTTAGGCAGACAACCAGTATACTTACGCAATGGATAATCTATGAACAAAAGTTATTAGCATTGGATTGGTACAACCATCAGCCCCAGTATTAACTAACGATAAGTTGCAACTGCTTAAGTAAATTGATTTCATTGGAATTTTAAAGTTGTCGTATGATTGGTTAAAGCCTTGGCACCGACGAATAACCTTGAATTAATAGGTGGCAATGGCAGTACGTGTTGTATTTGATCCATTCCGCACCGAGTCTCGTATTTTATTTAAGATTGTGCAAGTGCACTCTCGTGTATATTTCAGCAATTTTAATTTTAATTCAAAAACTATACGTACTTCAATGAAAAATTGGCTCGAAAGCAAAAGGAAAAAAATTGTGAATATATTATATTTTAGTATATGTTTAGTAGGTCAGAAAAACGGACATAACTTTGTTTTGCAGGGCACTTTGTTATTGTGTTTTAGAAGTAGTAGTTATTTAATTATAAACATGAAGGACTCGTCACCTTAACGTCTTTTTTTCAGTGACGTGTACTTTCCTTAGGTTGCAACTTTAATAGACTTCTTGCAACTTTATTAGACTTCTTGCAACTCGACATAGAAAACTCAGAAAAAGCGAGTGGCATTCACTGAATTATATACTAGTGGAACCTACGCGCGACGCCGCGAACCTAATGTTTGCGCCAAGCGTTGTTGCCGACTGGCAACAACTCATTCAATCACTCGCCTATACTCATCGCGACCGCGAACCAAAAACGTGACTAAACAACAATTAAAAAATGCCATTGTGGGTATTAAAAACGTGTAAAAATCAATCAACTGCAAAGAAAAAAAATTGTGGCATAACTTATCGTCGATAATTAAACAAAACTAAAACCATCCAAAACAAATTTTTGTACCTACAATATTTTTTACCGTTGCCACCATACTTACCGCCACACTTGTTTTAACTACATGTAATGACAGGACATGTATAATACCTACTAATACTCGTATAATACTCGCAATTTAGTGTATTCTAGTGGAAACGCAACAAACATAACATGTATGAGACAAGTATAATATAGTGTATTAGACTTGGTAAAAAAATCAATGTGGTAGAAACAAGGTGACAGTGCCGCGCGCACAGATTTTGTTCGTGGCGTCTGTTCTACTAATATTTAGTTCAGTGGCGGCATTATATAAAGTTGACGACACTTAATTTTGTTCTAGATGGTTCAAGAATATTTATGTTCTGAGAGTTTCAATTAAAAGTTGACACTCTCCACATGTGGGAATCGGGTTTAAGAGCAGAAATATGTTTTAAAATAGTTCAATATTAGTCAAATAAAGAACCGCTGGTCTGGTAAGTCCGTATTTCATAGGATTGATTATAATTTATTTTTTTAAATTTCAAAATAAAGTACTAAACCGTTTAGGAACGGTTTTGTTACGACTGGATAAATTGTTGTTGGAAACAATCGTGACTGGTATCGTGACGCAGTCATTAAAATCGGATGAAGACAGCGTGACCAAGCGCCGATCACTATTTAGATAACAGTTATATGTATAATAATACATAATAACCGTTATCTACAACCCAGAATGAAATAACAGTGGAAAGATATTATTATTTCGAAAATGTATAATTAATATTAAACGTTCAAATAATGTTATCAGCACAGTTATAAAGTAGGTACCTACTTAGGTATCTATTAGGATTATTATTATTAAATTATTAAAATCTTTCTTATGCAAAAAGGTGCAAAGCATCGATTAAGTGTGTATTCTATTGATCTAGTGCGTGATAATTTTTGGTCACAAACTCCCGAGTTTCTTAATTCTATTTAGCAGCACTGTTACCACGAGTTTCCTGCGATTTCACTTGTCGATACTCACTAGCGACAACTTACAAGATTTTTATGCGCCCCTAGCGGTACTGAGAAGAACTGAAATTCACATACAAATCTTTTACCAATCGCTAGCGAGCGTCGACACGTTAATCCTAATTAATACCTACTTAGTGAGTCGAATAGGCGCCCTTACGAATATTTAGATGTAATATACATATATTGAAAAATAATTTTTCATTTCTCATACTCGGAAAGTAATGTTGTTTTGATCTGATTATTGGGTAGAAAATGCTGCTTCCTTCCCTAGAGTGGGAAGAACTCATATAAATTACTTTCCACCTAAGGGCCGGAATGAACTTTAAAAATAGAACTGCTGTCAGCTGTGAAGAGTTTTATGTAAAAAAAAAACTAATTAAAAAAAATGCTGCGGCCATCTGAGTTTCTAAACAGCCAGTGTGAACTTAGCGCAAACTTCTTTGAGCGGAATAAGCCGCAACAATTTACGCGATGCGTTCCATATTTAAAATTTAAAAAGTCGACATAAATAGGCGGGATATTAATCTGTTGTGTATCTGTGACGGAATTCAAAAAAATAGGTAATAATCTTTTAACTAAATTTACATTTAATTTATATAGATTTGACGTAAATATTTACCATCATCAATGATAAAAAATACTGGCTGTGTAGAATGCCACAAAAAAAACATAGATATTTCTATAAAATGAGTTCATCAGATTCATATATGGATTTAACGCTTTTTTTACTTTCCTCATATTCGTAATGAAAAGCAGAGTGCTTACCTCGGGTGAAAGACTTATTTAGGCACTCGAACTATTAGCGCCCTCGCTACGCTTGTGCGCCAAACCATCTCGTGCCTAAATAGATCACTTTCACCCCTTGTGTAACAATCTACTATTCTAATATCTAATTTTTTGTATACTGATAATTCTTACTTAAGCAAAGAGTGTGTGGCACCAGTCAGTCAACAACGCACATTTCGGTGTTCAATGCGCCAATACCATCAGCTCGTGATCGATGGTGGATTTTATTTATACTATGTTTGATAACGCATCGGGATGTTAGAATCATACACTAGATGCGTTAGTAACGAACAAACGTGTTGCTTTCGATAGAGGTCACATTTAAATAATTAAGGTAACTTTAAATTTTGAACCCCGCTTTTTAGGCCCCTCTCTAAAAAATGGTGACCCTGACGTAAGTAGATGGCGTATCTAATGCCTCCTGTTTTACTCGACTGCGCAACACAAAAGAGGAGTAATATGTCCATCAGAGACGAAACGCGTGGCAGATTTTGTGATTCTTACGCATTTTTTGCGACAATGGTGTGTCACTGAAAATATGATTGTAATCAAGTGTTGATTTAAGTAAAAATAATTTTTTAAAAACAACTAGCTTAAAAAAGTAAGTAGAAGTAAAAAATGCCAATAAACACAAAATGTTTGTTCAATTAAAGAATTAAAAATAAGTTTATTGCAATAAGACACGAGCACATTTTTTCAATTTTACCTTTTTTGGGTACATTTTTAGTCAAATAATAATAAGCCGTTACTTGTTTTATTTACACAGAAAGAAGCGTTGCCAATTTTGAAGAAAGTGCAAAATGGATGGGGATTGAAAATTGTAATAGAGGTAGTAATTCAATTGTGAACTTTGACACAAAGCAAAACAATGTTAAATTAGTTTGTTGGCACTAAGACATAGTAGATAAAATCTCTTATGGTTGTTACCCTGCATGGGTCCATAAAGTTCATACAAATCTATTTAATAATATTTTTATATCTATGAACTATATCTATGACAATAGTAAATACGTAAAACAAAAAGCAATGACAGTCTGTATTGGTAATCAATAATCGATTCGCAATCGATGTATTCGTACTTTAATTTAAAAAGCAAGAAGCAGAATAGAGTTCCTTTAAGATATCTGATGAGTTGCATTATAAATGACATAATTATGAGCATTTCCCGGAGAGTTTATTCCCATGTGCTAATAAAATACTCCATCCTCCTCAGAGGTTTGACCTCCCAAACAATTAGACGTGCTCGCCAGTTTCTTCGTTAATCGACAGGTCAACAAGCATAAGGAGCAGAATCCACAACGGTCTGTTACGTTCAGAATTACGTAATTTACCTATTGGTGTTGTTGATAAATCATCTTTTCTTACAATTACAACTAAAGATTTCTTACAATTTTGAATATTTTTGATATTTAATATCAGTCGATCTTGAAATATATAATTTAGTCTCACTCGAATTTGAAGGTTATGTGGGTACTGTACATATGTAGATTTTAAAACACAGCCTTTTTAAAGAAAAATAATAATTAATTATAAAATCATGAATAAAATACAATTTTAGTAGACTAACAGCACTGGAGTGTATTGGTCCGCGTCCATCACAACCCCTGCATTTTATAATTTTGTTACGGAAGTATGGTAATTAATATGAAAGTTTTGTTTCACCGTTTTACCAGATTTTTGTATGTTCTAAAGCTAAATAAAAAATTAAATAATGTTCCACCATATTTAAAAAAATATATTTTTATAAAATTACCACATTTTCATCGTTATTGGAGACGTAATAATCAAAATAGCGTTAATATGACGCAGTTACTAATAATAATTACCTAATAAAATCAATCCAAATTTCCTTCTTCAACCGATTTCATGCAAAATGCCACCAAACACGTGTTCTCCTACTGAACTTTTATTTCGATTAATCGGGAAGAAAGGCAAAACGACACGTCGTATCAGAGATGATGTTACGTAGAACTATGGTAACGGATTAAAAATGCCGTGAACATCCAACGGTCACCAGCTTTTTGACGCAATTCAAGGCTATATACAATACTATATTCAGATCCTGTTCGGAAGCTACCTCGTAATTTAAGTGTATGAAGAAATAAATTTGAAAAAAATATATGGTTCATTGGTCTCTCGTTTAGTGGATTTAGTAGTATAGTTAAGAAAAACAAATACTGTCGCATTAAAAAAAAAGGTTTTTCGATGCATTTCTCACCTAATCTTTGACCGATTTTTTTTTTAATACTTCTTGTTATTTTCGCCTATATTATACTCTTAATGGTTCAAATTAAAATACTCCCTCGTCATTACATGTTCCTCGTCCGCAAGGGGACCACAAAAAAAATGAACTCAGTATTGTAACAGAACAAACAGAACAAAACGCGTAGTTTTGATAAGTCGCCAAGCGCACTTTCACCTAAAGAGTTGGCGACACGCTACACATTTGAAGTCATTCAGGTCACGCGCTCAGGCCATGGCGAAACGCTAATATATCGTACACATATGTGGCCAGTGGACTAATATTAATATTTTAAGAAAGTTATACATACGATTTAAGGTTTGTATATAACTTATTTACGATCTTTCTTAATGTCTTTTACACATGACGGTAATTATAAAAAATCAGGTAAATGCGTTTCGGATCCAGTCTAGGTACCTAGCTAGGACTCATAGTCAACCTTAAAAAGTATTTAACTTAGGCTGTCACATGTAGAGTTAATAGTAGAGATAGAATTTTATAAAGATCAGGGTACTTGTAGCTTAAATCCACCAAGCTGCTCCAATGCGGGTTGGCGGATTGTAACGACCGCTATGTATTGACAGCGCCCGGGACTGACTGTTCAACGTGCTCTCCGAGGCACGGACTCAGTGTTATATAATATACTTAAGTTAGAAAAAACTTATTGGTACACGCCCGGTTTCGAACCACGACCACATTGGCCTTATAGATTTGAAACAGGTTCGCTGCGTTCGGGCTATCACGACTCAAAATCATTGTACAAAAGGAATAAAAGAAAAATAGTTGTGTATACAGTATGGATACGATCATGCGTCATACCGCAAATATTATTCATCTCCTGTTTTTTTAGACCAATTTTTTCCAAGAAAACCGTCACGAAACATAAATTAAAAAGTCCATAACTTTAATCAGCTGATTGCAGCGCACGCAACGTTTGATGTTTGACCTGCGCGGCGCGCGGGAATCGCGCCGCGCGCTAGATTGTCACAGCCGCGAATAAAATGAGTTTCTTTCAGATTTTTTCTCATTCAATCGCACCATAATTAAGTCTAAACTCGTCTAAAAAAGCAGGACATGATAAATATTTGCGATTTGACGCATGATGGTATCCATACTGTACGTACAATAACTGTATAATAAGTATTCGATTGCGACCTTCTGAATCAAATATTATAATCTAATCATATACGAAAATCTGAAATGAGGTGTCTCATTCTTATGTGCAATATCCATGTTTTTATTATCAATGAATAGATAAGTGTGTGAGTAATTGACCTTAATGAGTTTCATAATTTTTTTATTCTTATCGTTTATTTTTTTTAGTATTTCGCATGTCACTTTGGCCTAGATAGCCATAGCGACAAGCGATAGCGTTAAATGGTAACTTCACTTGAACGGTGCGGTGTGCTATGTGCTATGTATGCTATGTGCTATGTTTAATTTAATTTTATATTCAGTAATACTATTAATGAAAAAAAAACAAAAAAAAAACAAATGTAAATGACTCCACCGATACAGACTAGGCCTAGTGGTGGAGTTATTGTACTTCAATAATGTATATAATAATTTTTTTTGGTAAATAAACGTTGTTATTATTATTATGTTTTTCAATGGGTACAGAATGTGTTGCTTCATTCGATTGTAAGTTCTCTGTTTGTAAGGTCCATACAATCACATGTATGTGCTACACACTGCAAAACGCGTGGTTGGTTGCGTTTTGGTTGCATGCAAATAAAAATATATTAAAATAAGGAAAAAAAAAAATAGAAATTACCGATACGGGTGCGGCCAGGGGTATAGCGAGTCTGAAGCGGGTGATCAAAACAAAAAATGGGTTATTTGCGATTATATGCATATGGTCGTACTGACTACGGAATCGTATATCGTACGTGGTCCAATACGTACTTGGGCGATTTTCGCTTTTTGCTCCGGAATCCTAAAAATAGGTAGATATCAGCAGGGCGAGAGCAGATTCCGCACCAGGGCAAAACCGCACTCGCGTCAATTTCGTTCCGCTCAAGATGTTTGGCATCACTTACAGGTAAAATTGTATAACAATATTATTATTATTTTTGATGAACATTCTAGTATTCGTTTGCGCAAAAATGTTTGAAGACTTTATTTATTCGCATACCTATAAGGTCGCAGACTAACTAGACCGCACACCGTAAAATACGAATTGTCATCGCTCTTTTGCAAAATCGTCCAAAAATTATTGCATATAGAAATAGGTGTGCTTATTGTAACAAAAAAAATATGATTTTTTTATGGAGACGTAATAGCAAAAATATAAAAAGAAGACGTGAAACATTAATGTGACGTTACTACTACAAGCAGCAGTCGACGGCGCGGTGGTTCAAACAACTGTAATACGTAAGAATCGCAACTATAATTAGTAGTAGAAACGTCATCAGCTATAAATTTTTAACAATCGATTCTTTGAAAATCTAGACCAATTAAAAAGAATTACTAAAATACTGCACTATAAAATATTTTCATAATATAAAATTTTTTGGTCAATGACCATTGAAGCTGCACTTTTTATACACCTTGCAGCCGGCAAGATATTGACAGACACGCATGTCTTTACAAATGAATCAAACTAAGATCATATTCATTATTGTGTTCGCGGACTGTTACCATGAATGTCCGATGTTGGAGAATGTTAAGATGTACTGGTAGACGTTGACATCACCAATCCGAACATAATAAAAAACATTTTAGTATTGCTATTGTGTTCGGACACGCACCGATGCAAGTCGATCGTAAGTCAACTCTGTGTAACTTAGAAACACCAGTTTAGAAATTATGTGGGAATATTATCTCGAGCGCTTGTTCGAAAAGCGAAAAATGATATGGCTAACGTTAAATAAATTAAAACTGACCGTTTGGCCGAGTGGTTAGAGACCCTAACTGCGGAGCCGAGGGTTCGATTCCCGCTCGGGACAAATATTTGTGTGCATGAACATGTTTATTTCGTTCCAGGTCTGGATAAAAAAGAATATTTAAGTATGTATATCAGTTGTCTAGTAACCCATAACACAAGCATAATACTTGCTTACTTTGGGATTAGGTGGCGGTGTGTGGGATGTCCCATGTATTATTATTATTAAAACGAATTTTTACGATTTCTGATGACGAATTTGAAATTGATGAAAAGGCTTCTGGGTGGTCACTGCGCTGTGCATCGTCCCTCGCATTGACACAAACAAACTTATGGTTATATCGATTAAGAACTGAACGAAAATTATTTCTAGGATTAACCAAGTCGTTGTTCTATCTTAACACTTCCGGTGTAACACCAGAACAGTCATAAAAAGAAATGGTCTTTTACCAGCAAGCTTGGCAGATGTTAGCATGCACGAGTGTAGGTATCTTAGGATAAGCAGGCAGTTCAGACATTCAAGGCATCTATGAATTTCTATTAGACTCATTCTAGGGCATAGGTAAGCGTGGAAGTGGATGCAGGGAAGACATGAAAATAATAAAATCTTAAAAACTAAATCACTTTTCACAAAGTTGACAGTGTTACACTAAAGCCAAATGCCCCAGAGTAATAATAATACTTGGAACATCTACAACACGGTCGTCTAGCCCCAAACTAGGCAGAGCCTGTACTATGGGTACTTCCACAGTTAGGATTATCTTAACTTAGGTCACTCAATGAAAGGCAGTTGACTATTTTTTAATTAAAATTAGTTGATTTAAATAAAAGTGTAGGTATACTTATTAAATACCAATTAAAACATTTTTTTTCATTAAACATTAAACACATCGCTAACACCTTGTCTCCTCAGAAGTTGACGCATTTTGCGAAGGTGAGGTCTGCTCTCGGCCCTCTGATACCCATTTTTACAAGCTTTTATTTAACTTGCAAGTTAAACCAGTTCTTCCCAATTGATTGAGCTAAAATTTGGAAGACTTGTTAACTTCGATGACAATACTCTAAAATTATAAACATAACCTGATGCTGCAACAAAGATTGTCGGTTTATGAAGGCACTCCTCAACGGTTAGTAGCAGTGATACAAAACTTTGTACCTATATAGGTTGGATTCTAATAGTTAACCATGACCTTCACCATGAACTGATGATGTACCTAGGATAATTTGCTCACGAGGGAATATATTTTAAATATCTTCAACTGCTCTATCAACCACACACCAACGTCAGTTTCGATGGGAAATTGACGTACCTATTGATAAATTCTATTGTCGGCAAATGGCCACGTTAAAAAGGCAATGAGTCACTAACACAGGAAAGGCATAAGTACTTAAAACAGATCTATACTTATAGATATCATGAAAGACCAATGACAGATATAGAGACAAGACAACATTTGACGTTATATTATATGATAACAGAATCTTGAATACTTCTTTTACCTATAGGATGCAAATCCATTCACCGTAAATTTATTTCTAAAGTTTTTATTGCGTTATATTTATTAGAATTGATTTTAGTTGTTTCAGGCTTATCATGCATCCACTACTGGAGTACAGTCATTCCTCAAGGAGTTTGGACCATAAATAAGCTCATCATGCCGATCTCAATGGCGATTTTCGTGAAGCCTGTGATATTATTTGACTCAAGCCTTTATTAAAAATTAATTGGTCAATAGGCCTATATCTGGAATCGAATGCACGACTTTTATACGAAAGACAGGTGTTTAGCCACTTAGTAATCACGACAAAGAAAAGAATTTAATAAAACTTAAAACCAAGCAACTGGAACCAAAAACAATATCGACGCAAGCGCGGTCTAAAATCATTTTTATACTCGTATTTACGACTCCGAGAAAGCAATACAACGCGTAAAAAACGCTGACGCACAATATTTATGTTATGCATATAATTATGGATTGACCTTTGGCTCTAGTATTCTCGTGAAGAAAGTATTGAAATAAATTAAAGTTGTTTGAAAATACAATTAACTAATCAGTGTTTTTAAGGTGTTATAGTAACAACAAAATTATTTTGCTGTTTCTATAACACCTTATACAATTTACGTTCAAAGTTATGTTAAAGTGACATAAATAAAGCAGATTGTTCAAGACTCATAATTTTTTAATTCTAATTTTTCTGTTTTGTTTAATTAAAACCTAGTAAAAAAGGATGTCAATGGACTACCCTGTCGTTTGTATGGGAACGTGATCGGATATAGCACATCCTTAAGGCTAGATGTTAATAAGACCCAGTAATTAAAATGGCTGGGTGTCTTGAACGGTAATCTTGTAACCCATACATCCTGCCTTATCTTAGACTTTGAATATATTAACTACTCGTTTTGTATAATTTGGTTATCATGGCCCACCTACTTATAATAAAATCGATTCAAATGTTGTGAAACCTATTTATTCATTAGACTAGCGTCTAGATGATAATAGTGTATTTTCATGTGATGGTTGTGAATACATGATTCAAGTTTGGTTTGTCAAGTTGTGTGTTGTATATGAAATGTAGCTTTGGATTTATTAAAATGACACGTAACTTTCAAAGCCTATTTTATCCCCTTAAAGGGTCGAATTTTGAAAAAGCCTATCTTAATGAATGCCTATGTTATATAAGGAATCCTAGTGTATTATTTCATATTTTTAGACCCAATGATACGGGCTGACCGGAAATATACTTTTAGAAATCTACAAAACGCTTTTTAGATATTTGTTTGGTAAAGTATTTGTAGATGGTCATGCGCTTTATTTATATTCTCTTCGTACAAATCTTAAAACCCCTTTTCATCTGTGGTGGCTGATTTTTTTAAAATCTTTTCTTACTGAGAACCTAACACAATAAACAAATAATACCTAATACCTTAATAAACCTAAAAACATCTAGACATCCTGAGAACCTACGTTATATGAGAAATGTCTGTGCGTAATTTCAAGTTACTATATACATCGGTTTAGCTTGTGTGTTGACATACAAACTTTAATAACCCTTTTCAACCCCTTCGAGTTTGAATTTTGAAAAACCTATTCTCATTAGATGTTAACGTTGTATAAAGAGTATAAAGTTAGCAGCTTAACACTTTAGCTGATGATAATCATTTAGAATACACACAAGTATCAGTAACAAATACGTATAACCATGCCAAACTTCAGCAATATATTCGTAGCACTAATAGTTTGAGAGAGGCGGTGACATACGGACAGTAGACAGACGGACATTAAGAAATTATAAAGGTTCTTTGTTATTATGGTACCTAAAGAATATAATTTATAAAAATAATTAATATAAGATTTTTATTTAATGTTATGATGGTCTTTAGAGGATTCTATTCAGTATTTTGAGTTTTATAATCTAATTTTTTGATGAAGTTTAATAGTTTGTTTATAAAATTATCTTTAGCTTCTGACTTTACTTACATGGTTTTTACAATTTGTATTAACTATTTAGTTTTTAATGTACAGTAATATAATATCAGTTTATAGTTTTTTGTACATCTATTTTGTGAAACCCCCCGTTAAGTAACCTCCCTGTACTTCGCATCGCACTTTCATCGGAACATAAAATTAACACTGTCAGGCCATTAACTATCCATCAAAATAATTATGCCGTTGTGCGTTTAAAAAAAAAACTATGTGCACTGCTAACTATAACGGAAGATAGCAGTGCACACCTCTGAAAAACATGGTTAGAATATCACTACGACCGCTACGACCACTAACCAGACTACAGGATCATAATTTGCCGTCTTTTTGTCGTTGGTTATTCGTCTAATTTACATTTTTGCCGTTGCCCGTTTTAAAATAAAAACGATGTGCACTGTTGTCTCCTGCTGACGTTAATTCTACGCTCTAAGCCAACCCAATAAAAAATGGGGCCATTTATATCGCATATTTTATACTCACAAGTAAATCAAAACCTATAGAGTACTTCCCGTTGACCTAGAGTCATGAAATTGGCAACAAACAAGGCCTTACAGCACAAATGTATATCGGAAAATCAGTGTGTAGCTATATCATATAAAAAAGGATTTTTTAAATATTTTTAAACTGAAATATGCGTTTACGTGGCATTCTGAAGGCGAGTTAATATAAACACGTCAAAATGCGATAACTGTATGGTTTGATTCGCACTTGGCCGGTTTTTTAGTTCAAGGATCACTAATTAGCCACATAAAATTTTCTAAACAATACCATCCACTAACATACACACAGGCATCCATTGTCTGGCAAACTAAAATTAAGCTTGATACTTGAACTGTATCCATGGAACTGTGTGGTAGGTAAGTACAAATATATTATTGTATTGTCATTAGTGCAAAGTGTGTATGCCTTATGTGGCTTAAATATTTTTTTTCAATACATTTGCTATTAATACGGTCTTTATGACATCGAAACTTGAACCGTAATATTGTATTTTACAGTACTAGGCCTTTTTACTTTACACACAATCACAAACGAGCATTCTGTTTGTGACGCATGCGCAAACCGCGAAAAGCAACCCGCTCACGGCCTTACCTCCCGCCATTGTTACATTTAAAGTATTATTTTAATTGCTTTAATCGCAAATGTTTTGGAAAACGTCGTATGATGCTCGTACTCAGTAAGCTGGTTATTATAGTCATCGGTTTATTATAAACCACGAATTACCGTACTTGCATCATAATGTTACTATTAATATTGTATTGACACATTTAAATTAAACGCTGTGTCGGAAACCGCGAGTACAGAGGGGGAGAATGTTTTATCAACATCAAACCAACTTCCTTCCTTGTCTGAAACTACTGACGTAGATAATCTATTGTAGCACTGTAAACAATTATTAGATATTGTTTTATAATATTTCAATAAAATTAAAGTATAATAACCAGTCATGTCATAAGTTCTATCATAGATTTTGTAGAGTTTCATACCTCAAAAGGAAAAAAGGAACCATTACATATAGGATCACTTCGTTGTCCGTCTGTTTGTCTATCAAAACCCTGTTTCTCAGGAATGTGTGGAGGCATGAAGTTGAAATATATATATCTAGTACTTAGGTCCAAGGTCTCTTAGAGCTGTAGAAAATTAAACTTCTAAGTAAACCCGATAATAAATATGGCTTCTGAACCTGCATACCGCATGCAATGCATGCAATTTTGACACTCCCAAGTAAATCAAAACCTATAATGTACCTACTCCTCGTTCCCATTTTCCATTCCCGTAACAAACAAATTAATTGTAAAGCCACAACTGTGAAAAAGCAAGCGGGTGTATTCCGAGGGCCCAGCGTGGATATTATCCTTCGTCTTCATGGTTTGGCTTGGAGTCTCATATCCAGGCCTAACAGAGGACTTTTTCTATGACAAAAATGTAAATACTAGTGATGTTGTGTATTAAAATACAGTTGTTATACAAACATTGTAGGACCTCTTTCTCAAATGACAGGATATTCCAACAAGATTCAGTGCAAGCTCGAAAGGCTAAAAGCATGCATAACTGGTTAGCAGCCCATGACAAAGAATGGGCCTCCTTTAGTTCAGACTTGAATCCGTAGGCATACAAAATATGACGGTATTTAGAGGAAAAAGTCTGGCCTAGGCCCCACCGGAATTTAGAGACTCTCAAAACATCCTTGATCAAGGCAGCAGTTGATAAAGCAATTAAATTAAAGTCATATATACTACAGCCATGCAGGTCAAAAACCTGTATTAAAAATAAGGAAAGGACATTTTGAATAAGATTTTATGAAGTTATATTCTACATTAAATAACTTATCTTTTTAAATATATTTCTTTAATATACATTTAAACTCGTATAATTTATTATAATTATAGTTGTAACAGAAGTTAGGCCTGACTAGATACACCAGACTACCTTTTACTCTCAGAAGATGCCTATAAATGACATAACAACTTTAAACTAATTTGCAATGTAGATAGTATACTGAATTGTGTAAAGCTTACTGTACAAGAAGAGAGAGAATTACCCTCTTGGACATAGAAAGTAAACAAAAAACATGTCTCATCATCTGTATCAAATCATTTACTGAAATCATGCCACAAAGTTGTATCCACAATGTTTATTTTCTATTATTATCAAATATAAATTTTAAGGAATGCATGGCAAAACAATAAGTAAAAACACAACAACCTCCTTCTTTTTTGAAGTCGTTTAAAAATCAATTATAATTATGTTATAATTAATTACCGACTAATATAGATAATATATCATATCAAGAAAAACATAGTCATTAAATTGACACCTTATTTTTATGTTACCAATTTTTTCACTTGTTATACAATAAACGTGATTTATAAAAAAAATCTGTTTTAGTTGGTTTTTGTTTACAAATATGTTAGAAGACATCAAAGGACCATGTCCTCATTTGTACAGGAATACTTTCTTGTTTGTTCTATGGAAAGTTATCTTCTACAATATTTGACCAGGTTTTGGATGGAACTGTCTTTTTGATTTAAATACTATGTTCATATTCAACATATTATATAAATAATTTGTAACCAAAACTATTTTTACTATCGCACCGAAATGCTAACAGAACTATGATTATGTGAACTTCACTTTGTTTCACACCCACATGGGGTAGTGGGGCTAGTAGGGTCACATGGATACATGCTACGTAGAGTGAAGTTGGAAATTGTCTGGAATCTGCAAAATTTTAGTCCTTTTAGCAATTTGATTGGATATAAATTTATCTATTCCACTGCCAACATATCAAGAAATATCATCATAATTACTTCTAAATAGCCTTCGTTTATGATTAAGGGTCAAAATTATAAATTGATTTCTTCTTCACCTATTTCAAATCCACAAGAATACCATCATATCTAACCAAGTGGTTAGGAACCCCAACTGAGTGGTTAGGAACCCTAACTGCAGAGAAATAGGTAGCAAGTGTAATTCCAGCCCAAGACAAATACTTGTATGCATGAACATGTCTATTTGTTCTGTGTCTGGGTGTAAAATACATCTCACACATTATCATCTAGTCCCAGATTATGCAAAGCCTGTATATGGGTACTAGATAACTATACATAACATAAATATATATGTTATATACATATTTTACACCTATATATAGAACAAATACATGTGTTCATTTACAAAAACATTTGTCCAAGGCGGGGATTGAACCCGCAATCTTTGGGTTTGCAGTTGACATCTCTCTGATCTCTCTCTGACAACTAAACCAATCGGTCAGACATAAAATGTATTGTAAAAAATATGTTAATATGTATTTCAGTTATTTAGGCAACTACACATAATACAGGCTCTGCTTAGTTTGGAACTAGATGGCTATGTGTAAGATGTGCCAGATATTATAATTAACATAACTTCTAACTAAACTTAGTTTATGATTATATATAAGTTTCTAAGTGCAAAGACTCAGTTGATAGGTAGTGGGCAGGTAATTGAGTTGTTGAGACAATAGGTAGATAGGTAGGTACATTTGCATTTTACTATCTAGAAATCTACAATAGATTAGTAAATTGTAGGTAGATGTTATCATAATAAACTTCTATGTTGCAGAAAAATATAAATATTATTAAATTGACTTTAAATAAAAATAAACAATCATAGATGCAAAATGATACCTACTTTCTGTCAGCAGGTAGGTAAATACCTTTACAAAAACTTTGAAGTTGAACTTCAATTATAGCTTGTACTACCTACTACATAATTTATGAACTGAATAGGTCCAAAGTGTTTTATTGTAGAATTTGAAGACATTTAACTACCTACTTAATGTAGATAAGTACTATTAATGGAAGTTCTTGTTATTCCATATTATTATCAGTACCTACCTAGGTACAAAATAACAAAATAAACAATGAATATAAGTAAATATTTTTTTAATAAAAAATGATTTAATATTGTTTTACAGTAGAAATATGACAAAATATGAAAATGTTGATTGGAATTTCATTTGGATTAGTAGGTAGGTAATTAAGGAGTAGATGTGGATAAGGTCTTGATCAAGTTGTTAGATCAGGTGAATGTCTTCTTTCATTTTTCTGCAAATAACAATTTATGAGGATTTAGAATATTTTCAAATCATGTAAGGAATTATAGGTCCAATTAATAAAATAGGAATAACACAAAATCCACTAACCTTAAATATCGGTCTCACTTGAAGAAACTTGTTTGAATTCTTAGAACAGCATCCTACACACGTCACTTTAGAATTGTAATATAAATAAAACACTGAATCACTGACCAAAAATGTATTTACCTAAACTACGCTAACCAACAAAATTTAAATTGTTAAGTTATTATCTTTTTGATCAAATTGATTTATAACAAAAATATTTGTGTTCCTAGATTATAAACCAAAATTGTCGTTTAATCGTTGTGTTTATTATCGCAATCGTAATTATTATAACTTAATATCACAAAACAGAATTCATTCAAGTCACGATATTTTGTATTCGATTCTAAATATTTTTAATGATGCAGTCCAGATAACCTCGCAATGTTGTTGATTTACTGTATTAATAAAATAAACTTTTTAACATTTGAAATTAGATATTCGCGTTAATAATAAAAACACGCACTTAAAAACAGTTCTTTAACATTTGCGCGAAATTAAAAAAAAAACTTTTATTTATGCACTGTAAACGACAATTTTAAAACAACCGTTAGAAAGAAGAAAAAATATATGACCTCTTTTTTCCACTTATGTTCCTACCTATTACACCAAGTGTCAAAAACATGGAGTGATTAACAAATTCGTAGTCTCCTTGTTTTAACTGCATAATATCGAGTCTACTACAATGGGCAGTGTCGCCAGTCTTTGAAACCCAAATGTACTACATGTATGGGTTGAAAAAAACCACAAAGTATTTTTTGTTCACACGAAAATAAGAAATTAATACTACTTTTGATTCCTCAGTTTTCCCTGCAATTGGGAAGTTTTCATTGACTGTTTCGTATTTTATCAGTAATCGTACCAAATTCTTAACTTAGCCTCTTGCTTTGTTGAATGCTGACGTCCAAACCGTTATTTATAAGAATGTGCTATGAAGCCATAGCAAAAAGTTATTAAACTGAAGTGCACGCTCCAAACAGAAAAAACGAGCCGAGCGAGAGGCACATTGAGTAGTCGTTTGTCTGTTTCTAGTGTGTGTATGATGCGTGCATTCTCTTTCTTTGATTTGACAATCATTGTTATAAAACCTTAACCTAATAGTGGCCGAACTAGTGTGATTTATACTTTTTTTACTCTTCATACAAAAAATACTATAAACTACAATTTTAAAATATGTATACAAGCAACCTCAAAATTCGAGCAAAAATAACTACGGTAGCATTGAAAATACTACATCTGGCGACACTGACAAAGGGTGCGTTCTATTCGCATTAAATAATTAGTCACAAACACATTCAATGACATTTTTGCTAGTTTCAGACGGAAAAATGTCTATGTGTAAGATGTGCCAGATTTAACTGTCGGTGTCATGCGTTTCAGACGCTTCGTTTTGGGCGTTTGTAACTGCTACGTTAAACCCACCTTGGCAGGAGGATCGTGGGTAGGTCGTTCGTGTTCATTTCGAGTTTTGCCACTTTCATATGGTATTTTGACATTTAATAGGTAGGTACCGTTCCAGATGTGTTAGTGGTGTTGTTAGTGAATAATCGTTCGTAACGTGTTCGTAGCAGATTAGAGCGCAAGAAACAAAATTCTGTAGCATTCGCAGCGCAGCGCGGTGGTGTTCGTGAACCCAAGAATCCCTGGACCATAGCATCGCGAATAAACTAAGTGCCGATGCATCCACCTGATTCACCATGGATTCAACTTTAGATAAACCAGCTGGCTATGTACCTACCTACTAGTCGCTGGGTTAAGATATAATAGGTATTTCAATACTTCATCTCGACACTCCGCCCGCCATGCGCCACGCGTGCGAAAGGAAGAGTTGCAGAATATAAATATTACATACTGTACTATCTTATTGATCGTATCATCTATGATTGCAGCTTTCCAACAAAATTTTAATTTTAAATGATGAACATGTAGTAAAGACAAACAAAAGAACAATATACAATAAAATGAAATCGATAAAAAACGCTAGCATTTTTTTTTTGTTTCGATGTTCAAAACAACAGAACAAGTGTGCAATTCACACTGCTAGCAGTAGTACAAGATCCCAGTCACCCCAGACTTACGTGATTTTAGGAAAGATGAAATTTTGAGAATCGATAGTATAACATAAAAAGAAATGGATACTCGCTAAGCTGAAAGCGGGGCCGTTTCACAGGTAGCAGGTACCTATATTTGTAAGAAAATCACGTAAACTATTTACGGTTTAGAAAAGAAATCGATTTTTGGCATCGATTTGCGAAATTTGTAAATCGTTGGCGTAAAAATCCGAAAACGCCCACCTTTAATTAATAGTCATATATACTAAAAACTAACAACACACTAACTCAGAGTAGCCACGAGTTGTAAGAGAGATATATTCACGCGTCAGAGTGCATGTCACTCGTACTTATGCGCTTGAATAAGTTAGCTTGTTTTTTTTTTCACCTTTGATACCTGCTACCTGTAAAACGGCATCGCTTTCAGCCTAAAAATTTCATCTTTCCTAAAATCACGTAAATCTGGGGTGACTGGGATCTCACTCTAAAGTGAAACCTTCAAAAATTTTGGTTTTGGTTTCAAATAATGAGACGAATGTAAAATTTCAGAAAAACGATAATTATAGGTTTTAGTAATGATCATAGTGATACAAAGTTAGATAATTATTTTACATTTTATTCGTATATATTATACAGGTTTATTCAGATTTAGAGCTTACATTTACGATAAATAATACAAGAGTACGTACACGTATACAAAACACCACGGTTGTTGTGATGCCTTTTGTCGAGGTTTGTACAGCGCATGCGCGCGCAAACACATATTATCACACGTACAACCTAGCGTACAACGCTTGGGGCCCAAGCAAACTCCCACTATGCCTTGGTAAACATGAGTGGAGGGGGTACGAAGCAGAGTACAAAGATAACCACGAACATAAGAAACACTGTATAATCATAGTATAAATATCATAAAGTAGGTCGACGCCTTTGATGTTTCGGGAAACGCCGACACAGCGTCTAGGCACGACAGTGTATCATGGTTGTCACAAGAAGACAAAATTTTACCTTGATATTATTATTTATGTATTATTAAATTTCGTGAGATCCCGAGCGCAGCGAACCTTTTTCAAAACTATAAGGCCATGTGGCCGTGGTTCGAATCCGGGCGTGTACCAATGAGTTTTTTCTGACTTAAGTACATTAACTATCACTGACTCCGTGCCTCGGAGAGCACGTTAAGCATTCGGTCCCGGGCGCTGTCAATAGATGGCGGTCGTTACAATCCCCAACCCGCATTGGAGCAGCGTGGTGGATTTAAGCTCCAAGCACCCTTATTTTGAGAACAGGTCTAAGTCCCTGCAGTGGGCTGCACGGCATGGGCAATGGGCTAAAAAGGGCTGATGGAATTCTTATTTATTGATGTGTATGTATAACACATCTTAGCTTTCGGTATACTGCATTTAGTTGGACCAATTTCGAACATACGACAGGAAGTAAAAGGTCCACCATTTTGAAAAAATTGCACGATTTTATCTTAAAAACTTCAATCCAATGTCAAAATTAAAATGTACGCCGTTTTGAAAATATTGAATTGGCATTCGTACCGGTAAAACTAAGTTCACCGCGGTCTTTTCGTTATTTTTCGGCCCAACTGGGTCATTCTTGGTTTTTCGGTTCTCCTCGGTTCTTTTTGAGCCATTCCGGTCTAAGGCGATCCAACTTGGATCAACACGATTCAACTCTCGACTCGAGCTAACTCGGTAGTTTTCGGTTCTTTTCGGTCCACTTCGATCTTTTTCGGTCCAACTCGGTCCTCTTCGGCTTTTTTCAGTAGTTTTCGGTGATACTCATTTTTTTGGTTTTTAGCCTTTCTGGTTCGTTTTTGATACTGTTTTTTTCGGTACAAATAGGTCTAATAAAGTTCAATTTAGGCCAATTTAAACCGATTCGGTCTAACTCCAAACTTTTCGGTCTTGTTAGGACCTTTTCGGTCCAACACGATCTTTTTCGATTTATTCAGCCGGTTCGGTTTTATTCAGTCTAACACGCTCATTTTCGGTCCTTTTTAGTCTTTTTCGCATTAACTTAGTTTTGATGTGTTTTTTTTGTTTGTTTCAGTCTTTTATGGCACTTTGTTATTTTTTCGGTCCTGTTTGGTCTAATTCTAACTTTACTTACCTTCTACCTTCTATCATTTTCGACCATTTCGGTCTTTTTCTGTCCAACCCGATCTTAGGTATCCAATGTTATCGGTCCTGTCTGGTCCACCTCTGTTCTTTTTAGTCCTTTTTAGTATTTTTCCTATGAATTGGTTTTTTTAAATGTTTTTTTCGGTTCTCTTCAACCCTTTTTGGTCCCACTTGATCTTTTACCATACACTGAACTGAACAAATTGGTTTGACATGAGCCAACTCAGTAATTTTCGGTTCAACTCAGTTAACTTGATCCGACTCGGGCCAATTCTATTGTTTTCAGTCTAATTCAATTTTCTAATTCAATTCAATTTTGATCTTATAGGAGTTTTCCAGTTGTAGGGTTTTCGTTTCCTTCTCTCAACAGAAATGGACCAAAAAACCGAAAAATTCGGGTTTTTCGCTTCTCTGTAAGTAGCTACCTTTCAAACGTGAAATTTAAGTTCCAAACGATAAATCTGCGACTAATAGTTTAAAGTAAAAAGCTTTGGAAAACTTTTGGCCACGTGGTTACGTAATCGTTTCCAAAATATAAGCTTTTGAAAATTTGATCATGTGGTCACATAGATCTCATCAAAACATCAAGTTTGAGTACCAACACGATAGGTCTGCGATTGATCGTTTCGAAAATATATGCTTTTGAAAATTTGGTCACGTGGTCACTTAAATCTCGGAATATGGACAATGCCTATATTTTTGTGACTCGTAGGTTCGGATATAGGTATTAACTTACTGTGGTATTATATTTAATTAAGTACATTATTATTCGCGCAAATAAAGAAGAAATGTAGTAATGGCGGCACACGTTGTGTGTACTATAGTGACAAAACAACAATCAATAATTTTAATAAATAAATTAATAATTCACTCGAATGCAACGCGACAGCCTTGTTTGGCAGGGAATTTTTAAACTATAGCTTAAAAGATACGCCCCCCCCCCCCGCGCTTACCTCACAATTGTTCTGTCTAGAGTCTTCGTCGAACCTCTGTATTTCCCCTTTGGTATAATGCTTCCTATCTTATTTTCTCCCACGTTAAATCTTATGAATTTATGTGTCTGTCTCTTTTTACTGTCGCTTTTTCGTTTCACTTTCAAATCACAATGATGCTGAAGAAGTTTTCACTTCAAAACATGACATATTTCAAAGAAATATCTATTGCAGCGCCCCCTGGCGACCCATAACCACAAAGCTAGTTTGACCACAGGCCTTGATTGATATCATCTATGTTAAGTAAGAAACCGCACCAAGGATGGCTAATCGTTTTTGAGAACCTTATCTACTGCAGCACCTCATGGTGGCCCCCAACTGCACAACTTAATTAAATATCTGCTTTTAGGTGATACCTATGTAACGGAAAAAATCGCATAAAAATCAGTCCAGTCGTTTCGAAGACACACATCTACTGCAGCACCCCCAGGTGGTTAATAACCGTAAAACTTATTTAGCAACCTGTTTTGAAATCATACGTATCTGAATATAAAATTTCATCCAAATTGTTAGAGGTCTGTTCCACTTAATCTGTGATACGGCTGAACCGATTCCAATGAAACTTTGCAGACATACAGAGGGCATTATCGGGGGTGACATAGGCTACTTTTTGTCTGTCTGTTTGATTGAACTAATCTCCGAAAAGGTTGTACTGATTTTAATGAATCTTTACAAATATGATAAAAAGGTTGAATACGAGTGACATACGATATTTTTTGTTTATCTGTCTGTTCGCACTAAAATCCAAAACAGCTAATTTGATTTTAGTGAAATTTCGCAGACGTGAAAAGAAGGGCGTGAAAAGTGATATGCGCTACTTTTTGTTTGTCTGTCTGTCTCTTCGAGCTAAACTCCTAAAAATTTAAACTGATGTTAATGAAACTTTGCAGACATTAAAAATAGGATATCAAAAGTGATACAAGTAACTTTTTCTCTATGTGTTTGTTTATCTGTTTATCCTGGCTAATCTCCAAAACTACTCAACGTATCTTCGCAGACATAAAAAGGAGGTTATCAGAGTCACATAAATTGGTCTTTGTCTGTCTGTTTGTTCTTACTACTAAAGTATTACTAAAATTTTGCAAACATAAAGAGAGCGTTGTCAGGAGTGACAAACAATTATATATATATAATTGCGACGACCGCTTAGCCTAGTGGGTAGCAACCTTGTCTACGAAGCTGGAGGTTCCGTGTTCGAATCCCAGGTCGGGTCAGTATTTTATATATATACATTTTTTTATAACGGTGTATAATGCTTAGTTTGTGTTGTTGTGATGTATACATTATTATTGTAATATATAAATAGTTTCTGTTAGTCTGTCTGTTTCGGTTAGTCTCCAAAACGGCTGACTGATTTTGGGACCACCTTGTGGGATAGCTATTCTTCATGCTAAAATAGTTAAATGGACTTTGATGAAATTAAGTATAGAGATTTCTTAGGTAGTTAAGTTTCAGAATCTTCTAAAAAGTGTCCCAATGTTCTGGAGCGTCGCGTTTCTATAGCTGTCCCGGTACAACTGAGTAGCCCACGCGGACGAAGTCGCGGGCAGAAAACTAGTCTTATAGTATAAGAGAAGATATTGAATTAATGTAATCTAAATTACTTATCACTAAATTCAAAGTGGTAGCAATCAATTAGTATCCACTTTTTGAGGAAAGAAAATGTTATGTAAGAATAATAAAATTGTGTCGTGATAGCCCAAGTGTAGCGAACCTATTTCTGGTTTCGAAAGCTGTGCGGCCGTGGTTCGAATCCGGGCGTGTACCAATGAGTTTTTTCCAAATTAAGTACATAACCATCCCTGACTCTGTGTCTCGGAGAGCATGTTAAGTTCTCGGTCCCGGTTGCCATCAATAGATGGCAGTCGTTAAAATTCACCAACTCGCACTGGAGAAACATGGTAGATTAAGTTCCACTCACCCTGGGTGGAGACCTAAGCCCCTGCAGTAGGGCTGGTGGAAGTGGAATAAAATTAACCCATCCTCCTCCTAGTAATGCCGCCGCGCCGCCAGTTACTTGCTTTATGGACGACCTCTACTACCCACTATCATTACACCTAGATGAAACCAGAGGTGTTTCAGTAATAATGATACAAAAAAAAACGAGAAACGTAACATTCGTGTATTCTTAAATTGATTTCCATACAGAAAAAAAATCCAAAAATTATCTGTTAGATGGTTTTTGTATATTCAACGGTGTAACCCCAAGCCTTTTGGCAAGAGCTGCACAAGACTCGATTTGTTGTTGCACATAGTCGATGCTGCCTCTTTTATCTGCCTCTTCTCCATTTATGCGCTCCTTATCGCCTGGTGCCAGTACAGGTAGGGACGGATCCGTCTGTAAGGTTTATTTGTATAAGTACTTTGTTAAGAAAATTACGAAACCAATAAGGCAACAAACAACTTTTTTATTTCGACACTTCCTAGTAACTTAAATAGGTTTAGTATTATGGAACAATAGGACGTATCGAGGAACATATCTGTTCTGGATATATCAACATTATAAAATATTTATCTGTTTTGATGACAATAATATTACGTGCACATTCTCGATAGATTAAAGCCCGATTCTCGCTAAAATTAGAGGGAATGGATACTACGCAACGGTATATATCTAAAGGAAATAACATTACGAAATATTTGTCGGTTTTTCTTAAATGTTTAAAAGAGTTTTTTTTTTGTTATTAATATTAATTTAGAGTTAAAAGGATAAAGAAGGCCATACGCTGCTAGATAATTTCGTTGCGAATCTTATGTTGTAATGTATTTCTACGCAAAATATTATTATGTATAGATATTACAGTTGAAATAACAACAAAAGCCAGTTTTATATAGATAAAATTTATCTATTTCTTAAATTACTTTTTCTTATTTTTTAGCGTTTATTCGTCGCTTCCCCACGAACTATATTTTTTTAGTAGTGGTCGTTTTTATAAAAAACCTTAAAGTAAATATCCGAGTGGAATTGGTTCAAGATCGTGTCACTGCGACTTTATCATTTCTCTATTACTAATTTTGTTCCATAAACTGCCGTCGAAAACAAAGAGACAACACTATGATTGTAATTCTCTGGAAAGCACTCGAAAGACCGAACTTTCGCGGTGTCTTGTACTAGAAAATCAGGCAAGTTAAAGCAATTATATTCTCATTTCAATAAGAACTAGGTTTGTATCAAGCAAAGACTAAAATTTCTAAGAACTTCCTAGTTACAGAGATTTAGATTTAGTATATATAACTATTACGAAATTTCTATAATTAGGATGTTTATAGGTATTTCGAAGTTTTGGCTTTATACAAACCTAGTTCTAACTGCAAAATGAGACTATAACTCAAAACAAACCAAGATTAAAAAGCGTATTAAAATCGGAATCACTTAAAAGCGTTACTATGGGCGTCCACGCGTACAACCCGTTTGTGTTAGCTCCCTTTTGAAGTCAGTGTGTGGACCTCGTTTTATACAACATATAACAAAGACTTTATCGGATCCATGAGTTTTGTTATCAGTAGGGTTCAAATCTTTAAATAGGGAAAATACAAAGGATTTTTGTGGCACATCTACTAAATTTATAAATTATGTTACTGATATTTTAGTACCTATGCTAGCTTTAATTTTTAACAAATACTGAGACAAGATGACGTGACAGTTAATTTCCCAAAATAAAATTTTAAAAAAGTTAACAAAAAACACTAATATCCAAAGCTTATTGCAGAATGGTTGACTTTCTTGGTGTCTATATTATTGCTGTCATTATTTATAACAATTATTGTTATTTACTAATAAGTACAGTTCCAATCAAACTTTATGGCGGATGTGTACATAAGCACAAGTCGCGTCGCAGTAACCAGTTATAGGTGTAGCGGGACGTAATGGAGCGAGGGGTATATGACTGTACCTGCGTAAGCACACATAGCGTTGTATTCCAATCCGTCATAAAATTTGAGGCGAACTACACTGTTGATTTGTTAATTTGGACGATTGTTGATTCATTATTATTTGAGGTATTTGTTTTTGTTGTAAATTATTCAAATGATTATTTTATTGGGATTTGTTTTGTATTTGACTATTTATTCTTACTTTGAATGAATTGTTTTGATTCATTATTTTCATTAATTAATGCCAATCGCTTTTTAATTTTTTTTCTGATTTTATGTGTTTGTTGGGACTAGAAATTGCCCAGTGGTCGAAATTTGACCGTGCTCACTTTTTTGAACCGACTAACAATAATTAGGTGAGAGTAAGTCAACTCAGTAAAGTGTCGTGATAGCCAACGCGCAACGAACCTGTCTCAAATTTATAAGGCCATAGGGCCATGGTTCGAATCCGGGCGTGTACCAATGAGTTTTTTCTGACTTAAGTACATAACTATCACTGACTCTGTGCCTCGGAGAGCACGTTAAGCAGTCGGTTCCGGACGCTGTCAATAGATGGCGGTCGTTACAATCCCCAACGCACAGTGGAGCAGCGTGGTGGATTTAAACTCCAAGCCCCCTCACCCTGGGGGAGGCCTAAGCCCCTGCAGTGGGGTAAAAATGGACTGATGAAGAAGTCAATTCAGATTTCATGAAACGACAGACTATTATACTCGTATGGTTGACAGTACTTGTAACACATAACATATATATATAGATTTTAACTTCTGGCACTCGTTTTTCATATAAACTTTAACTATGCCAAATCTCACAGACTTCCGTACCCGCAATATGCTTTAAAAGGGATTCAAAGTGTTTTTTTCACGTATTAATATATAGATTTATTATAATGGAATCGGACAAAGTTTTTGTCACAAATCGTAGACCAAAAGTATGTAATAGAAGTTTGATTCAAACCGGTTCAAGACTTCTCCAATGTTGCAGACAGTCCGCGAGACGCTCCGCGAAGCCTGGAGCGAAGCATCCCGGGTCGATGGCGATGTAACATTGCCCCAAGTTTGGAGGACCACCTTCGCCGGTGAGCGACCATGGTCGAACGTGATGGCCGTAGTTGGATCCTATATGACAGCAAAATCTTTATACAGGCTATCCCAAAATTACTAGTATTCCACTAAAAATAAAAAATAATTTACCAAACTGTTCTCTCTGTCTATCCCATAATGGCCTTAGCATAGCACATGTTTGTGACTGAGTATAATATTTTACTGTGAATTCATTGTTTCTCTATAAACAATTATGCTTCTTTAATTAACTTCTGTTTGATTTCAAGGTTATTAATAATAATAATACATGGGACATCCACACACCGCCATCTAATTCCAAAGTAAGCAAGTATTATGCTTGTGTTATGGGTTACTAGACAACTGATATACATACTCAAATATTCTTTTTTTATATAATATATACATATGTAAATATTTTATACCCATATTAGGTATTAATTTAGAAAAAAGCCCCCACATTTTTACACTAAAATATTATATTTTATTATAAACATGGCTTTCGTTAAGGTCCTTACAGAGAAAGCACATAGAACAGGTTCAATTTTTATTTTTGTTTTTTAGGGTAGTACTTATAAAATATTGTTCAATTTATATTTTTTAGGCTCATATTTATGAAGATATTTTGGCACTTTCGCCATTAATGTAATTTGGATTGTAGGTAAGACCTTAAAATGTTTCATTGGAGTACCTAGATATTACTCAATCTCAAATTAATATTTAAGTTCAAGGCACATCCTCTTGATTCAATTACACCAAGGCAAAAAATATTCTTTGACATATTCAGTACCTGAAGAGATTCCACAGAAGAGCTCTACAATAGCTGAAAGGCCATAACCCTTGTAGCCGGCGGTCTGTTCACCTCCACCAAGCGGCATCAAGCAGCCAGTTTTGAAAGCCTGAAACATTTGCAATGTTTAATTAATAAGTAATCATCTATGCATTACGTCGAGTATAAAATCACTAAACAAGTACTTTGTGGCGTTAATGGTTTTTAATACACTTTTTTAAAATATTCCATACATAAAAAAGTTACATTGCAAACTTCTTAACTATTTGTGCACCGTAGACCGACCGATTGGCCGAATGGTAAGAGCCCTTAACTGCAAAACCAAAGGTCGCGGGTTCAATTCTCCCCTAAGACATATATTTGTGTGCAAGAACATGTCTATTTGTTCTGTGTCTGAATGTAAAAAATATATATATTATAAAGAATATTTAAGTTTGTATGTCAGTGACTAGATGGCGCTGTGTGGGATGTCCAAGGTATTGTAGTAGAAAATTGAAAACCTAAAATACTTGCCTTTGACATTGTCTATGATATTGTATATTCATAAAATAAGTTAGGATCTGAATTCCATACCGATATTGTATCCGATGTCATATCGGGTAACGTCAAAGCGCTACCAAGAATAGTCTGATAATCCAAATTTCCAAACAATCATAGTATTCAGTGTATTCATTTGAAATTGGCTGAACTGATTTAAATGATGTATCAAATTTCAAATCACTTACGATTTTGTTTTGGTACCGTAACGATTTTTTTTTAAACAGAATGTGTAACGTAATAAACGCTCAGTCTGAAAGTGGTTTATTAAGAATATGATATTGAATCGATTTCAGCAGCCTACATTAAAATTATAAGGAAGTAAATTTCGTATAATTGTTTGAATGTTTTCTCATCCACCAATTTAAAAAATTCTTTCACCTAAATTTAGAATGGTCCTTCAGGCAAACAGAAAAATGAGACGGAGGGAAATAAATTAATAATAGGTATATAGTAAAGTATAACGATTCTGAATCAATAAAATATTGCTTCATGCATAACCTGACTTCGATATCGGATAGCATTTTCCTATCAAGTTTTATGCTAGAAGGTTAGGTGAGAAACAAATGACTAAAAGTATTAACTTGGTAAGATGGGATCTTCCTAGAAAGCGCAAGAACGACCGAACCTCGTGTATGAAAGGCAGCATGGTTGACAAACGGAGTGTCAGTAATATCAAAAGTGAAAGTTATAAGATACACTGACAAGAGTAAAAACGAGAAATAGGTCGTCAAGGAGGTGTCAGTCTAACGCCATGGTATGTAACGTAAAATATTGGTAAATATTTACGGTTTTTCGTATTGTGTTATCTGGTTAGCGAAATAAACAACTGAGGACTTGTCGTAGAGTTTCGTTGATCACATACGGAACCCGAGTGAGCGTAACAGTGTCTTGAATTGAACTTACGACTTCAGCGTCATGAGTTTCCTTGCCATCGGGTCCCTGCGCCCAACCGCTCGGAATTGGCTCATTCTTCCTTCGTTGCATTTCAATCTGAAATAATATTTTATATTATGAAAACGTATGGTAGGAAACAATAGAATTTATAATACAGTATAACAAGCGAAGCGGGCCGGGCGTGTAATGGGAACGAAGCTACGGATGGACCAAAGTATAATAATTGCTTTATTCCATATTTCACAGAAGAACGTGATATCTGGCAAGTGAAAGAACAGAACAGAACTATGAAGAAAAATCCGAAATTTAAGCATAGTATCGTACATAATAAATAGTATAGACAAATAAATAAAACAATTTGATAAGTAAAAAACATATATACGGTCGAATTGAGTAACCTCCTTCTTTTTTGAAGTCGCTTAAATAAAAATGAAATTAATAGTCTATGCAGCGCATTTTTCAGTTTAAGCGATTTTATCTATCAATGGGGATATCAGACTGTTTTGTAAAGCGCAACAAGTATAGTCGTTGCGGGGCTATCCCACAAAATGCCGGCTATATCGTCAAATTATATTAATATTATAAAATTACTTATAGCAAAAGCCAATCGCGAAAAATATTATTACCGTTCAATTCAGAAACTTTGGTTTAAATTCAGATTAGAAAAAATATGTTTTGCCATCATCATCATCAGCCCATTTTTACCCCACTGCAGGGCCTTAGGCCTTCCCCAGGGTGAGCAGGGGGGGCTTGGAGCTTAAGTCCACCACGCTGCTCCACTGCGGGTTGGGAACTGTAACGACCGCCATCTATTGACAGCGTCCGGGACCGACTGCTTAACGTGCCCTCCGAAGCACGGTGTCAGTGATATTGTGTACTTAAGTCAAAAAAACTCATTGGTACACGCCCGGATTCGAACCATGGCCCTATGAGGCCTTATAAATTTGAGACAGGTTCGTTGCGCTCTGGGCTATCACGACATGTTTTGCCTTATCTTTCGAATTTGACACTTGGGTAGAAAAAGGAATAAAAAAAATATTTTAACTAAAAACTTGAGTTGAATTTACTTTTCCAAGGGCGACGGTCGTGGCAGCCATGTCCACGAAGAGTGAGTCACCGCCAGATGCTGCCGCAGCCACGGCTATTGGGTTCGTTCCCAAGGCACCCTGAAATTAGATATATAAAAAAATATATATAATTAAAAATACAAGACATGTACAGCAGGCCCAGAAAAATAATAAGTATCGTGGCGCGAAACAAATAATCCAATAAAAACCTTATTTTCCATGTGTGAACATCGAACACATTAATAGTGTTTATCCTTATTTGAAATAAATTAAGCTGTATGCATTTCGAGTTAGTACAAACAGTAATTATTGGATTTGGGTATAATGAATAATTTGATTATTCCTGAGATTATTAGATATTAGTAGATTATTATTGAGGTAGGGCCATGAGGGTAAACGAGAAGGGCCTCTGGCGCTCGCCTCCGATTGGCTAGTGTGTACAGCCGGCCTTTTACACTGGTGGCGCGTATTGTAAATTTTATTAGTGTCCGATTGACACTCAGACAAGGTGTTTTATGAAATGAGCACAAATCATTTCTGCTATTGCATTCAGAATGATGTTAGGGCCACCTCACATTCTAGTCAGAAGTGATGTAAACCTTTTGCGCAAAATTGGTCTGAAACCATCGTTTCATGCTCGGATGAACATCTCCGATGCAGCAGTAGTGAAGCAGTCCTAACAGCACACCCAAACCATTGTTATATTGTGCACGCAAGTATCTAAATCTCTTTAACTGCCCCAGAGAATACTGGGGCAATTCTATAAACTTAAACAAAATGCCTCAAATAATGTTATTTTGCTTCTGGAGTACAACGAGCGAAGCCGCATTACAGTAAGAGCTCTGTTTTCCAGCACAATATCTTTTTGATCCTCGAGATAATCGGCAACATATCCCAAGTACTTATACTGTAATTCCCTTCTATGAGGAGCATGAATATACTACCCGGTTAAGTTGCTATTAAGATTTGATGTTTGGTAGTTGAGCTGCATCATGCACTACATTGTGACCATTTTTAGTACAATTTTACTACTTAGCAGTTTCAAGACTTCAAATAAAAATTATAGGTAGCATAATAGTTTTCAAAAATTATTTTCTTGTTTTCTGATTTCTAACAATGTCGTATATTTGTATTTTCTGAGATTAGACAGTGGCAACCATCTATTCTTTCTACCGTCATCATCTATAAAATAATAGTTTAAAAAACTATAAGGGTTCCTTTTTTGCCATTTGGCTATGGAACCCTAAAAACGCAATTTCAAGTTTATTTTTCATATAGAAAATGTTTGCATTCTATAATTCTACATAAGCAACCCTGCCAGTTCTGTCATTAGTGCTCAGATCCAAAACACCCAATCTTAATAGCAACTTAACCGAGTTGTGTGTATGTTCAAGCGGGCAGAGCCCCTAGCGAAAGCTTGTTTAAAAATAAAAGATAACCTTTTTGCTTCTAGTAGGTGCCAGAAGCGGGGACGTGTTAGTGAGTGCCACGCCTATGAAACCTTTCTGCATGGCTTTTTGTGCCCACCAGCCGGCGATTCCAAAATGATTCGAACCTGTAGAACAATAGTTGCAATTTAGTTGCATTTCTTGTTTTATATCTCTTGACATACTATATTGGCATAATGTCGCGCCGCCGGTGCCAGACATGTGTTCAAATGTTTGCAAACTCATAGTGTGGCACTCTTCTGTTATTTAATAAATAATAAACAAAAAAATGTCAAGTGCTAACCATAATGGCTACATACCAACGCCTGATCAACAAACAGTCGATACATCGGAACGAATTTTGTTAATGGGAATTTTAATATGTTCGTAAAATATTTCTAGTTTGACTCTGACATAAAAATGCGTGTAACTCAATATTCACGAATCCTGACAATATCAAAATTTTAGCTTTAGAAATCTAAAAGACTAGCGACCGCCCGCAGCTTCGCTTGCGTAGACTACTTCTTCATCTTCACATCATCAGCCCATATTTACCCCACTGCAGGGGCTTAGGCCTCCCCCAGGGTGAGGAGGGCTTGGAGCTTAAATCCACCACGCTGCTCCACTGCGGGTTGGGGAATGTAACGACCGCCATCTATTGACAGCGTCCGGGACCGACTGCTTAACGTGCTCTCCGAGGCATGGAGTCAGTGATAGTTGTCTACTTAAGTCAGAAAAACTCATTGGTACACGCCCGGATTCGAACATGGCCCTATGCGGCCTTATAAATTGAGACAGGTTCGTTGCGCTTAGGGCTATGACGACACGTATGCGTAGACTACACATTCCTGTTTTAGGTAGTATTAACATTCGAAATGGTTTATGCGTAGGTACTTTTTGCTGAAACTAATATTGGGTACACCCATTCAAACTTTCAATCTTCATTCTCCCCACTCCTTTAAGAAAACCGATACTCCCATACTTTTCACCTCCCGTTTCCCACCCTTAAAATGTGCAAATCTAAAAACCCTGAAACACGTCACTTTAAAGAACAAAGACTCTCATACAAAGCCCCTCCATCTCTCCCTCGTTAAATTTGAAATTTCCAAATATTCCTTTCTTAAAAAATTAATACTCACGTTATAAAATAAACTACTGTTCCAAATTTCGGCTTCCTAGACTTAGTAGTTTCGGCGTTATCTACGCTGATAGATCAGTGAGGACAAACGACAGACAGCCACAAAAAGTAACTGATGTCACTCTTGACAACCTTCTATCACGTCTGCACGTTTCATTAAAATCTGTTCAGCTGTTTTGGAGATTAGCTCGAATAGACACATAGACGTACAGACAGACAGACAGACGGACAAAAAGTAGCGTATGTTACTTTTGACCACCTCCTTTTTATACCCGTGAAATTTTATTAAAATCGGTTTAGCCGTTTTAGAGATTAGCTCGAATAGACAGATTGACGTACATACAGACATACAAAAAGTAGTGTATATCATTTTTGACTACTTCTTTTTCATATCTGTGAAGTTTCATCAAAATCAGTTAAGCCGTTTTGGAGATTTGCTCGAATAGACAGACAGACAGATTATATTATTTTATACATATAGCCTATAGCCTTCCTCAATAAATAAACTATCCAACACAAAAAGAATTTCTCAATTCGAACCAGTAGTTCCTGAGATTTGCGCGTTCAAACAAACAAACAAACAAACAAACTCTTCAGGTTTATAATATTAGTATAGATAAGAATCAAACGATATTTTTCACCCATTTGAGTTATAATAATAACACCTGGGACATCCCACACAGCGCCGAACCAAACCAACTACCAAACTAAGCAAAACTTATATCATGCGTACTAGACAACTGGTATACATGCATACATCAAAGGATTCATATATAGATATTTTAGACCCAGACACGGAAAGAACATATTCATGGACACAAATATTTGTCGTAGGCGGGAATCGAACCAGCGACCTTTGGTTCTGCAGTTAGAGTCTAACTACTCGACCAATCGGTCACATATTTAAAACTACTTCCCAAGAAAAATGAAAAAAAAATACGTAGGTACATGCTTGCCGAGAAAAACGTCGTCGATGCTAGATGTGCCAGATAGACAAACAAAAAGCGATGTATAAGGATTTCGTTTTTTTCCTTTTTAAATACCTACGCAACCCTAAAAATATGGGGATATTTATATAATACGACAATTTCAAGAGAGCTAGATTTAGTGTAAACGTGTAAACTAAGTGTGACATAGAAGAGAGGTGGGTCAGTTGTCATATCACATCTGTCACTTCAAAAATACGATAAGTTTAAAAATTATTCAACTGAGGTTTACTTTAACCTTAGGTAAGCTATTTCATCTTGAATTCTATATATTGAAATATATTATACAAGCTACATAAATCTTCTATTTCATTCGTTTAGACCCTAGTAATGTATAGAAATAGGAACCCTCACGCCGTGGCTTTCCGATGCGGAGAGGCCATGATAGTTACGAGATATGTGATGATTTCGTCAATCCAGCGAACATAAAATTTCAAATATTGAATTGGTTACCTGGCCTGGGTTCGCGAAACCGGTTCGTGGGGCTCAACAAAAATAGCTTTCGACCATTTAAAAGCTTTTAAAGTTGTAGTTTATTGACAAAGTTAAGTATTAATTTATTTATCAAACAGTCCATTACTTCTTCATACTTATTATCATATATATTTATTATTTTACATACCATTTTTTAGTTTACTATTTTGTTATACTGCGAAAGAATTCCACGACACAATAAAAATAAAACTGTGTAATCATATCTCACACCAACTGTAAACATGCAGAATATTGTAGTAATAAAAATGAAAACCTTTGACCGTGACCCAGCCGACGCCCGCATTTTTGGCCTTTTCGATGGCCAAATCCATGCAGAAATGGCCGACCGTGGCACCCAATGCGTTTTTGCCATCTACCCAAGCAGTTGCCAATGACTCCTTTAAAACTTCCGGCTTGTTTTTAGGTTCACAAGCACCCGTCAAAATGTCTGCAACGTAGAACTCTGAAATAATCAAAATAAATTTCCATTAATCTAATTTTATCACGTTATTTTTATATTATGAGCTTTTTAGGATATTTATTTTATCGCAATATAAGTTCACTAACTTAAACTTTTCCCAAAGATAGTATATCTCTGTTAAAATAGCTTTTAAAGCTTGTTAAAAAACTTTTCGTATTTCAACACGCTCGCACTTTTCCATGTAGCCGTTAGCGCCATGGCCACGTCGCCATGGCGCTACGCCATCCGAGCCCGTTTACCCGCGCCTAGGCATCCCAGCGCGGCGATACTGAATCAGTACATACATATACAGATCGCGCGGCGAGAGTTTGGCTTTGACCGTTATTGCGCAGAAATTTGAAAATTGGGTATCAACGGGCAATTAGCGGGGTGCGGGGCGGGTGTGTAGGCGCACGCGGTGCTCTGATTGGCGCTCCAGTCGTTCCCTGCCTCTCGCATGCCCCGCGCACTCCTGTTGTACAATCACATTCACAAGTGAATTGCTATTTTCGTTAATTGTTTATTGTTGTCGATTGTTATTATTTGTTGAGTTATAGTAGGCATGGGCTACTATTAAACAATATGTAGCTAGCAAAAATGTTAAATGGAATTTACAAGAATGTACCAAACTTATCAAAGAAAAAGTATCCTTAATGGGTGCCCAGGAATGGGAAAAAATATGTAAAAAGGTAAAAGATATAGAAGAAGAGTACGCCAAGAGTGACCATGTAGTTGATTTACTTACCGAGCAATTTATAATTCGCGTCGATGATAGTTCCGAAGGCGATGATTCTGATGATGGTTATGAAGATGATGATGATTTTATTAAAAAACAATTATTTAGAATTTTCATCGCTGTCTCTGTAAACTTTAAAAGGAAATAAACATTTTATATAAGTAAAATAACTATCAATAGTTTTAATAAATGAAGAAGTTTATCTATTTCGTATTATTTTCTAGCATTATTACCACAGTACATGAATTTTGACCCACTCAAATATCCAACCTGGTACATAAAAAAGGAAAAGTATTGTGTGCGTGACAGTACCCATGCGCAGTAATCCCCTCCACCCCGAAGGTCAAAGCCAAACTCTCGCCGCGCGATCTGTAATTGTGATGTAAAATATTTTTCATAAGTAATAATATCGTGGTTACGAGATTTCCTGACATTCCAATCTTGTGTTTCGTGGAAATATTTAAATAAAATAAAAAATATGTAAAATGACTGGCCAGTACCTATCAATGAATCTATTTTTGGTAAATTGTTTGTCTGTCCTCGTGTGCCTCGTACACATACGCTCAGTGAAGCACTCAAAATGAGATTGTTTCACTAACAATCTTAGCCGAACGAGACAGCTAGCGCGGAAGGTGGGATCTGAATAAACTGTGTCTGACGTCACAAAACGGTCCTCCAAACAAGTCCCGCGTGTCGCGTGCGGTCACACTTTGGCGAAATTTAAATTAATTACTGTGAAGCTGTTTTAAACAGTAGAGACGCACATTTTTAAACAAAAATTTAAGTTGTAGGAAAAAATACACGGAAAAACTATAAAACATCAATAATTTTTTTTTCCGTTTACAAGCTCATTGAGCCAAGACTGTCCGTTGTGTATATCTACAGGGAATCTAGAATCACCTAATCTATTTAATCCATGGCTGTAGTGTCCAGTACGATCTGCTTGCACCAACAGATCGGCCTGTTCCAGCGCAGCTTGCGCCGGCGCACCTGCTGCCTTCAGGCATTCTGTGATGAATCTGCGTACCTCCTCTTTTGCTACCGCTGCCATTGTCGTGCTATCTGGAATATTTGTGGCATTAAAAAACGTCCGTTTACCGTATTTTATATTATACTAGCAACCCGTCCCGGCTTCGCACGGGTAGCCGAGCATATATCCGTAGTGTTTTTTTCTGTTGTAGTGTCGTATCTGCTTGTTGCAACGAACATGTGGATTAGATTTAATTAGATTGAAATGTAACGTAACTTCATTCTACTTAAAGTATTTTTATGTATTTTACTTCAAATTCTGTAAATATTTGAAAAAAAGCAAATATATAAACATAAAACAAACTAAAATATTTCTTTGTATACAGACAGACAGACAGACAGTCGCGGCGGGGGATTTTATTTTATAATATTCAGTGATAGCGATTTTGAATATCAGGATTATCAGGAATCAGGTACAGAACGATGATTTTAATTGACGTAATAATTTCGTTTGACCTCGTTCGATAACCTTGTTGTCCACTGACCTAATGTAGTCGGTCTGGCGTTTACTCTGGTTTATTATTGTTTCGAAACAGGCTTTGGAATTACGGAATGCTCTATCTTGATGGTTATGCTATCTAAATAGATGACATAATCTTTTATATGAACAACCTTGAAAATTCGTATGGAAACGACATCGAACCGATGTAATTTTCACATCATATAACGTCTTGGTATATTTATTAAACAATAATAAGTCAAATAAGAATATTTCGTTATTGGCACAAAAAAATACTAATTAGCTAAGTAATGATGAGACTTTTTAAATCGATAACTGGAAAAATAAATAAAGTACTTACAATTCAGAATTTAGTCTTGTACTACCAGGGTAGCAACAAATGTAAAGAGATATGAAAAGTAAATAAATTTATCTTCACAACGATACGTGCGTAGCGGTAAACCGCGCCTACGTCAACTGAATAATTCTTCTTACGGTATACGTGATATTATGTAAATACTTGATCACTGTATAACATTTGTATAAACATATTTACTTTATCGGGATTTTGATATAATTATCCACTTTTGTTAATAAATATTTATTTAAAATTTCCATAGTTTCAGTTATCGGAATATAATTATTATTATTGCAATATGAAGTTCTTTTAATTAGTCATACTTAATTTCAAAGTAATTGATAAGACTACATTTTATTTTATTAAGTAGGTTTTATTTATTTAAACTAGTATTGAATAATTATAAGATTAATTAGCGACATCTGTAGTCCCATAATGTTACTATGATATACTCAATTAGTACTTATATGTAATTGGTCATTTTTTTACTAGATGGCAGGCATTAAAACCTGATAAATAAAAAAATCAAACTGGTAACCCTTTGCGTACAATGATTGTGTTATTTTTTAGGTTTCCAGACACAAAGAATACAAACGGAAACCCCATTACTAAGCCTCCGCTGTCCGTATGTTCGTCCGTCTGTCACAGGGCTATATCGTCTGAACCGTAATATGTTGACACTTAAAATTTTCACAGAGTGTATATTATTATGAGCGCTATGACAAAAAATACACAAAAATAAAATAAAGATAAAAATTAAAGGGGGTCCCCATACAAGAAACATGTTTTAATTTTTTGTAACGTCTGCCTCAATACTGAAAACTTGCATTTGCTTACGGCTCCGCACGAGTAGACGATAAATTCACGGGTTCTGAATGTTGCCAATATTTTACCTATTTCGCTTTTAATTGTTGGTGATCATTTATATAAATTACATGGATGCGACATTGCTGTAATTGCACATGCTCCGCTAATATTTGTGACGAATCGTCACTGACTCCATAGATTGTTTTTATCTTATCCTTTAAAATTTAGCCTATCTATATATAGGTGATGCATATCTGTGCAATGACAGGTTTTATTGGCCAGAGTCTAAACATGGATTTGCTTGGTCAGTTCGAGATTCTTTCCTTTGAAAGCCTTCTCAATCTGTTACTATTATGAGTAAGTACTGCTGCGCTGATTACAATTTTGGTATGCTAGTTTATACGGTCGTCCGTTCGCGCTCTAATGTCGTTATTTTTCAACGAATTTTCTGTAAAGTTGGCACAGAGCTTCTCTTTGACTTATAGTTTTGCAAGTACAGCTTGCGCCAAACTTCTAGTTTGCTCTACTATTTTAGCTGTACCATTTTAGAGCTGATTGGAGGCAATGAAGCAAATGGAGGGATTCTGGTCGGTTCGGTCCGTTAGGTCTAATTCCCGTAATGTCTAGTCGGTTTAGTTGGTTCAATTCCCCGAAAGTCTATTCTCCGAACGTCCGATTCCCCGAAAGTCTAATTCCCGGAACGTCCAATTCCCCGAAAGACTAATTCCCCGAACGTCCATTTTTATATTAGAGCACCCACGTAAGAGTTACTAGTAATAATTAGGTACTATTTTTACTACATACCTATGTACTTATTTGAAGAAAATATTTAAGTTTTGTTTAAAAACATTTTATTGAGATATGATATAATAATAATAATGATGATAATAATATTATATGGGACATCCCACACAGCGTTATCTAGTCCCAAAGTAAACAAGTTTTATGCTTGTATTATGGGGTACTAGACAGCTGATATACATACTTAAAAATCTTTTTTTTTTTCATAATATATACAAATATAGACATACATAAGAGATACATTTACAACACGGAAGAAATAGGCAAGTTCATGCTCATAAATATTGGTCCCGGGCAGGAATCGAACCCGTGACTCTTGGCTCTGCAGTGACTTGATACGAACAAGATATAATTTTGGGTTTCCTAGTTCTTCATGAAAATAAAGTTGGTGTAACAAACTAATTGCTTTTATTTAAATAAATACAATATATGATACATAATAGGTCTTTTTTTTAGAATAAGACGGTAGATTTTTTTAAATTAAATAGCTAGCCTGTCAGTTAGACTTTCGTGGAATGTACGTTCGGGAAATGGACGTTCATGGAATGTACTTTAAAGTAAATGGACCATCGGATATTAGACTTTCGGGGAATTGGACCGACTAAACCGACTAGACATTACGGGAATTAGACCTAACGGACCGAACCGATTCTGGTTATGCAAGTATCATTTTGAAACTGATTAGAGTAAAGGGAGAAATTAATGATTTCATTTTACAATGGATTTTTTTAAACTTAGCGCATAGGCTTCTTGTGACTTATACTTTTGCAAATACCATTTTTATTTATATTATAACTATAGTGACAGTACATATTCACCTTTTCAACTTGGGAAGATACCTTTTGGTGCTCATAAACGGAGAAACAAAAGTGCTACATTTAACCTATAAAATTTTAATAATTTCACTATTAATTGTTAATAGAGTACTTAAACACCTATAAGTAATTAAATTTTGTTACATGTCTTTTTTTAACTTAAATTCTTGGAAAAAAAATTGGTGAAAAACGGTATATTTTATTCAAGAGTAAAGTTATTTGCAAACTCAAATTCTTGGGTCCCTCACTACGTTCAGGATGAATCTCAAGTGAACTCATTACAAAACCGACTTCGCTCCCTTATTGAATAAATAATTATTATGGGCTTTTAAGTGTGATAACCCAAGCGCAGCGAAACCGTTTTAGATCTATAAGGCCAAGTGGCAGTGGTTCGAATCCGGGCGTGTACCAATGAGTTTTTCCTGATTTAAGTACATTGACTATCACTGACTCTGTGCCTCTGAGAGCACATTAAGCAGTCGGTCCCGGTTGCTGTCAATTGCGGATAGCGGTCGTTAAAATCCGCTAACCCGCATTGGAGCAGCGTGATAGATTTAAGCTCCAAGCCGTCTCATCTTGAGGGGAGGCCTAAGCCTCTGCAGTGGGATATAAAAGGGGCTGATGGAACGGAATGGAAAAAATGAGCTTTTAAATAAAAAAAGAAAAATATAAATGAATAAAAAGCAAATTATACAACAACTATTACCTGCTATCATTTCCAAATTGACACTAAACGTTGAGTTAAATACTTAAGTGGCATATTTCAGCTTCATCTACTTTGATAAATCTTTATATCTTTATATAAAAATATTGGTGTGCGTGTGTTTATAATTTCTATCCTAAATGGCTTGACTGACATTGATATTTTTTTTACATAGAATAAAATTCTGTGTCTAGTAGGAAAGTATATAATGAAAGTTGAGTGTTGACAAAATGTATGCCTCGAAAATACGTACATCTCTTTTAAGTATTGTGCGGTTAACCAAATTGATCTCTTCAACGTCAAAGTGAAGTCACTGTTGGAGATTGATAGCTGTCAAGCTTCACTTGACAAATGATACATTAAAATATTCATCTTTTAATTAACTACCCACATTAAGTGAATAGATTGACTTTTGAAACCTATTCTTGTACTTATAACATATTTTTGGAACATACTTTTGAGTTCCAGTTAATGTCGGAATTGTCTGTATTGAGCTACTAACATTAAACCAGCATATTAAGTAAATACAATCCACGCCTATTATTCCCACAAGGGCAATTTTATACAGTCAGGTTATTATTGCTGTTATAGAATGTGTGACAATATATTGACAACTTTACTATAATGTTTTTAAAATTGTCTACAATTAATCATAATAAACTTCGAGTTGAAAGAAAGTATGATACATATGGAACTACGTACCCATATAATTCTCACCTTCGGAAGGAAGCTCATTAAAAGCAGATCAAACTATGAATAGTCTTATTTGAATAGATATCCTTTGACCTGTAAAGTAATATCCAATTGTAGTAAAAAATTACTATAAAATTCAAAAATGATAACAGAATACACCTAAAATTTAAAGAACTCGAAAAGCATGCATATCAAAATGTAACTAAAATTGGGTAAATATATTTATTCACCACCCTCTTGCATATGATGCCCTACTAAACTATATACTATTAAAAAAAAAAATTAGACATTTTGGCACCCTGAACTTTTATTACATTCTTTTAAAATGATAAATATCGAAATATGTGAGGATTAACCTATTGTGGAATCTTAAAAGTTTGAAGTTTACTTAATTTTTTTGGTCACAATATTTGAAACTTGCCTGTCAAAAATGATGTAGATATAGCGTCAATATTAAACCAATCGTTACGATTAAAAATGTGTTTTCGAAATGTCGGCGGCATATTTTTAGATTCCTAATTCTTTCCTGAATCTATCAAACTGCATCAACGCATGCTCTCCAATTTTGAATCCAGTCCTCAAACTTCTTAGGAAAACGACTTAGGTTAGGAAATTGGTGCACTAGTGTGCTCGGCTTCGTAGTGCCTAGAAAATAATAACATGTCAGTCTGATGTTTAAGTAATTGTAAAAATACTGCTAAAGGTTTAATAAATATACTAACTGGTATTATTGCATACAGGAACACATGGTTTGTCGCCGGGTTTCATTTTACAATAACAAGATAACAGCAATGAAAGAACGAAATAACAATAACGAGTTAAATTTAATCACAAATTATGAATAAAACAACGCTTAGACCACTAAAACAATAAAAAATGAATCTAATCTGTGAAAATGAAAACGCAAATTGTTCAAATTCTGAGGTTCAATTGGGTTCAATCAAAGGGTTCAAAGTTCAATCAAATACGCAAGATTGAGTGACAAGTTGTACCACAGGCTACGTTCCATTCACATTCAATAACAGCCATTAATGCCACCACAGCCAACGGGAGCCGCAAACGTTTCAAAAGTTTGTTTCTTATGCTCTAATTTGTTACGAACGATTAATAAAAGGCATTCTTGTATTTACATATATTTGTTTCATTTTTCACATGTTTCCCACGTAGTAAATTTTAGTGTAAGTGAAAAAGATGTAAGTACCTATATATGACGGTTTGCTTCAACCTGCTTGTACCCCCTTCTCAATGACATTAGTGTGACGAGTCAGACGGACGTTTGTATCAATTTATTTAGATTTTTCACAATATGGGAGTAAATTATTAAATAAATTTGTGCGAGATAAATTCCCCACAAAAATGACTTATTTCAAATCAACAGAAAATGAAACAATTTCGTTTCATCGGTGAGTACCAAATGCCTTTATTTTGCTTTTAACACTAAGAAATGAACAATTCTATTATCAAGTATTTTTAAATAATAGCCTATATTACACTGAAAAAATTAAAATTACTAAACTGATAAAATAGCTTAAAAGAAGTAAAAAATAATTTAATTTCATATTTGCGTTTGTTATAGAGATTGGTACCATTTGTTTGTTTTTGTTGATATTTTATATCGACATCTTATTAACGTACCAATTCTGCCTAATAATCTTCTCATAATAAAAAAAATGGCCAAATGCAAATCACGGTTCGAATTTCGTGGTGGCCGCGCGGTGCGGCTGGTCCGAAGAAGTCTATTCTTAAACGTCTTCTATTAGAATTCTTCTCAACGAATATATGTCTTAAACACTATAAATAGAGCTCAATTTTCATGCTTCATGAAAGTAAAATGATTCCCTCCGAAGAAGTGAATTCTAAAAGGTTTTATATTAGAATTTCATAATGCGAATATATGTCATAAATGTTACGAATAGAGCACAATTTTCTTGATGCATGTAACAAAAGTTATATATAAGGTAACAAACAGTAACAAACTGTAATACGCTACATTACGGCACAATACGGACGATTTTGTTTCACCTTTACAAAGGCGACTTCCCATCCTGTTAAAAATGGAAGATCATTGGTATCTATGCAAAAAATTATAGGGGCCCCGGTACAACTTTGTAGTCTACGGTAGCGGACCCGTAGGCAGAAAGTTAGTGGGAAAATAAAATATAGTACATGCATGAATAGCCCATCTTGCTCCCTGTTAATGTAGATTTCTACAGGTGAAAGTATTTTTAAAATTAATTAAGTAAGTAGAATCTTTCTTTTCTAAAATATTAGTGTAGAAAAAGAAAATCAATTATATTGAGATATTTGTTACAAGTAACTAGAGACGACACCACCGTTACAGAAACTTACAATTTGGTTCAAATTATAAGTTTATACCTAAATACACAGACAATTATCATAATTTTATTGCGGTCGGCTACCCTTCAGTAAAGGGATAATTTATTATGATTTTGATAATGTAGGCGATGAACATCCTTTCATTTATATTACGATGGTGTATTCTAATGTTTGTATACTAACGAGCGCTAAACATTATCATAATACAAACTTATAACACCCTTCTTTTTGCGTCGGGGGTTAAAAATGAAAGGATGTAGTATATCGCCTACACCATCGCGGCCGGCTTCTCTTCATCGCACGCCCCTGCTAGGGTCAAAGAAACTTCACAGCGAATAAGTACCTACTATCAACTGGTTTCTTTTTGTTGTCACAACGCGGTAGTTTTATGAACAATGGACATTCATGGGTGTTACTTAGCAAAACCAATAGATTAGATGCTTATTTATAATTATTTTTGTCGTATTTTTAGGGTTTTGTTCTTATAGGGAAAAAACCGGAATCCTTGTTGTCCATCGGTCCGTATGTTTGTCTGTCTGTCTATATATTTCTCAGGAATGCGTGGAGGTATTAAGTTGAAATTAATATCAAATACTATTAGGGTCTACGGTCCTTTAGAATTGAAAAAAAAATTAGGCTTCTCTAAGTCAAAGCAATCAAAAAATACGACCATTTATGCTGTATATTTTGACACTCGCAAGTAAATCAAAACCTATAGGTTATACTACTTTATGTTGTCGTACAGCACAAGCAAAGGAAAAATCCGAAGTCGTTAATATGCAGTCGTATCATGTCAATGGTCGTATCACATTTTTTCAAATTATTTTAGTTTGATATGTACGCTATGTATCCATGTATCCTATATATCCCATGTATCTATGTATTCTATATAGAATGGAGGGCGAATATAAAAAAATGTCCAGACCGTTTTCGATGGTCAAAACTGAAAAATAATCGGGTGCAGTGTGTTTATGATATCGACAAGTGATTACATACTCAAAAGGTTTTCGAGACATCGACGTTTGGATCGCGTTATTGTTTTTACAAAAAAAGTGATTTACGAGTATTATAAAACAGGCTAGCCGTCAATGACATGCAAATTTTTTCTTTATTAAGTATAAATATCAAATAAATAAAAAATATCAAAAGTATAATTACAAATTATGTTTTCAACGTAAGTGTAGTAGGTACCTACTTACATTATCGGTTTCTAATACATACACAAAATTAGTTTTTTTTTTTAGATAGGCCCGATATAAAAAATATTTGATCCTGTTTTTTTAAAATAAATATAGGTATTATCTATTTTAATAAAATATTTATTTGTGTAGATTAATTTTTCAGGAAAAAAAATATTAGCAATTTGAAACAAATAAATCGAAACTCATTCTATAACACCAAGACAGTGATCGATGATCGATTTGCCTTTGGGTGCGAAATGCTATTGAACCCTTGAAACATCGCAAGTCGAAACGATATTTTAAAAAAAAGCCTTTACGTAGTGTCATAATAACTAATTTAAAAAATTATAATTTGTATATTCAGAAGTACATAATAGCGTCAAGTACATGTGAATCATGGGCGTAGTGGAACTTTTCAGTTCTTGCTCATCCGTAAATCACCTCTGTTTGCCGCTTGCGTTTTATCTGAGTACAAAAGCTGCGCTCGATTTTTGCAGGAAAAATTATAGATACCTGATCAACTTCCGAGTTGCTATGATCCAAAGAGAAAATCCCTAAAATAATTTGAAAAAAAAATAGCACTCGATAAAAAAACATATTCCGTTTTTGGGATACCCTGCTTTTTTATTCACTTCATTACATTCAAGCCAAAACTTGTGCAATTTCTGAGGAATTTCTGCCTAAAAAAACCATCACTTATTCTCTTTTTTCACATACCTACAAACTACCAGCCCAGTAGCATAAAAGTTACCTTGAAGGAGCGTTGTTAGAGAATGTCAAGAATTAAATGTTTTATTAATTAATTAATTTTAAAATCAAAAGGCTTTTGGATGGCTCGTCCAGTACAGAAGAGGTCCAACCACAAAAACACTAGTGTAAAAGTTGAGGGAACGAAGCCAAAACGATCGACTATGACCGTCCGTGGACCACCGAGCACCCTTCCTAACCGTCATGTCGGTTCAGTTTCGATCTATAGTTCAAACTGATGTCGCTCACTCTATTATTTGTCAATTTAGTCACTCTAAGTGAGCAGTGCATTTCCAATTGTTTTTCCATAACATTGTTTTGCGATTGCGTTACACACACGACTAGTTTTTTTTTTGTCCGTATTCCACAATATTATCGATTATGTTATGAAAGCAGAACGTTGAACGATTTAATTTTTGCTGAGCTTATTCAATGGTTTATTAGAATGATAACACATAGAGTGCATAATTTGATGATGAATGTTTTTATATATTTATTATTTATATATATACATATATATATATTACCAGGGACATCCCATACGAGTATTGCCATTTAGTCACAAAGTAAGCAAATATTATGCTTGTATTATGGGTACTAAAAAACTGATATACATACTTAAATACTCTTTATAATACGTACATACTTATTATAGAGATATTTTACATCAAACACAGAACAATTAAAAAGACATGCCCCTTATGTTACATGTTGTGTTCCCGGGTGGAAATCGAACCTGTTATCTTTGGTTCTGTAGTTAGGGTTTCTAACCATTGGGTCGATCGGTCAGACATTTTACAATAGAAAATTAATATTGTTAATAGTAAATGGTCGAACTACATACGTCGAGTAAATTCTATTTTGGAACTGATTTTGTCTTACCCACAACACTTTACAACGAACTACCAGATTCAATTAAAAAAAAAAAATAATAGACAATATAAATGTATAATATATTAATTTCTATTTATTTGTAAGTGCTATTATAGTATAAGTGAATGTTTATAATTGGTTAATTAAATTTGGTCTTATGGGTTGTATATGTCAGCGAATACATTGCTTGCCTCATATGGCATGTTACAGTATGACTGAATGATTAATGTACCATCTCGTTACCTGTAAAAGGCAAAAAATACATTTGATTTGAATATTCGTCTTTATGATTCTTCAAGAGGTACATTGGTACCGTTTTATCAACGGGATAATAAATTAACTGTCGTCGCTACATAACGGTACCGCATAAAAAAAGTTATTAATGTATTTACTGCACTTTTTATTAACTAGAAATTTTGGTAGACCATGAACCTAAGAATACTTAGACGTAGCATCGTGAACTGACTACCGACGCACCTCTAGGAAGGGGTCTAAAGTATTTATTAGGTCTGTGTCAAACACATAAAGACGACCACTTAGCCTAGTGAGTAGCGACCCTGCCTAAGAAGCTGGAGGTCCCGGGTTCGAATCCCAAGTCGGGTCAGTATTTATATTATGAATATTGATATACTGGTACCGGGTCTCGGTTGTTATATGTATGTGGTGTCTTCGCTTGGTACCAAAACACAAGCTAATGCTTAGTAGTTTAGGACCTAGACGTTGTTGTGATGCATAGATTGTTATTTATTATTATTATTACTTACTTAAGAGCCGGTTATTAATTTAAAATTAATCAATTAGAGTTAGACCACCACTGAACAATGTAAACATATACATGATTTCTAAATTTGTATTTCTAATATTCACGGAATCGTCTTGGGTATAGAAGTAGTAGTAAAATAATAGAAAGACTAGAACCTTTCCACCTCACCCTGGGGGAGGCCTAAGCCCCTGCAGTAGGGTAAAAATGGGCTGATGAAGAAGACTAGAACGAGCGCTATTCAACTGAACGATTCGTAAGCCGCAAACGCAAGGGAAGATATGTGGTGAAGTGTGGGAGGGGTAAACACGAACAGCGACAGCAGACGTATACGTAATTAAGCATCATTAGCGACATTGGTCTTTGTCGGCTTCATCTATACATATTAGATAATAGAAGATTGATCTACTTTCTTTCTTTGCGTATTAAGAAGCGTCATCGTTTTCCTAGGAACATCATCAATTCTGTTGGTGTAAAACCGAAATATGTTAGTATTTTTGTTATATTCGGACATACACCGGTGCATCTTGACATACACCGAGATGTATGTATGTATGATGTATGTATGTATTTCAGAAATAATGTACCTACTAGATGTTAACCTTCTTCAGTCCTTGTTCGGAAAGAGTAATAATATAGCTATCATTTTATTTATTTTGATTTGACGACCACTTAGTGTAGTGGATAGCAACCCTGCCTATCAAGCCGGAAATCCTAGGTTCAAATCGTAGGTCGGGTCAATATTTATATGATGAATATTGATACTGGTACCGAGTCTCGGTTGTTATATGTATGTGGTGTCTTCGCTTGGTACCTACCCAAAACACAAGCTAATGCTTAGTATGGGGCCTAGACGTTGTTGTGATACGTTATTATTATTATTTATATATTATATTATTAAAAAAATTAAAACTGTTTAATTAATTTTAAAATCAAAAGGCTTCTTTCTGGGTGACCCGTCACTTAACTCCACTTTGCTCCAATCATTGACGTAGAACTTAACCTACTATAGAAATAATGAGTGGACCGTCAACCAACCTATCTTGGCCGACTTTAAAATTGATTAAAATGGTTTCCGGGTAGCTCGTTATTCCACTCTGCTTCGTTCGCATCGATTCAAACAAATCTAACCTAATGTATCCGTTTAGTAAAGAACGAAATCGTTTTCTAAGTTTGACTAAGCAGTTGTGGTGTAAACATTCCCATTGCCATAAACAGAAAAAGGAACAGACTTTAACCAGCCAGCTTGGTGAATATCAACATACGCTAGTGTATACTAAGATACGCAGCATTCGAATATTCAGCTGTCGATATTCTGATGGATACTCCTGTTTTATTAGTTTTTTGTTGACACTATCGACATCTAGTGTTTCTATATATAATTCCGACATTACGACGAGGTTCTGAAATAAAATTCTCGTACCAAACATATATTCTAACCTTTCGCTCCTTGGCATTCACCTTGACATTCCTATAATGTGGCCATGAATGTGGCCTAGATGCGATCCCGTTTGATGTATCGATCGTAAAGTACCTACATGTTTCCGTGTACTGAAGATCGTATTATCATTTTACATTCTGATGAGACCGTCATTATACCGCTGCGCATTAGCACCAAGTTATGAAGATCTATTTTTATTTTTTTATTTTAAATTAATTAAAAAAACCGGCTGACCGATGGCAGGCTATTTCTCTACTCCAATAATGTAACGAAATATTAAAAAATCAGATTTTAGATAATGCTTACAATTTTTGGTCGCTCGCCTCTGCGTTCAAACGTAGGGAATAAGTAAGTCGTAATAAATGTTTTGAATTGATTTTTTTTTAATTAAAATATTTAATTATGGCTCGACTCTCAGTTTTGTCCATTTTTTAAGTTAAGTAACTATATGTTGAAATCAAATAAAAACAAAAGTAAAAGTTACTATTTGCGCAACATATTCACACTGGTCAGTAACAAGGAACCAAAGATTTTGTATAAATTCAAAATATTAAAAAAAAAAAACCTCTGTTTCTTGATCACTCTCGTAATAAGTCAATAAGTGCTTTAACATCACATTAACACGGCATAATTTAAAACGCGTTAAACAGTTGATACGGTATTTTATCCTCAAGATAGCTTTCACTATAAATGCGTGGGAGCAACATGTTCATAATAATGTATGTAAATATTTTGCGAAGCATTCCAACGTGATGTTTTATACGGAGGAGGCGTCTCGCGTTATCAACAGTTATGTTTGTCGAGACGTTTTTGTGATTGCTCTCTTGTGGTCTGATCGTGAGCCGACTATTAAAATTTAATTGACTTGACAAAGAGATGAATATCTATGAGTAATCGTTAGGAAACGTACCTATATACTACGTGACCCGTTCAGGGGCGAGGGGGGGTCTTCAAAATACCACGCTTTTCATAGGGGGCGGAGGACTTAGGTTTTTGTAATAATAAGAAATTTGTAATAAGAAAATAATTTTGAATAAAACACAAAAAGACTTGTTTTGGTAAATTAAGTTCCTGTTAGAATATGTTTTTCACTTGTAATTATGCACGCATTCTTGACTTCACGTGGCAAGTGCCGTAGTAATGAAGACACTAAAATTATAAACCAAATGATTTTTCATTAAGTTTCTGTTTGGTAAAAATGATTTCAAACCATATTTCTGAACGACTACGTGAAAAATACGAGGCCCCGCCCTCGTATTTTTCTAAAAAAATTGGCTAAAAAATTGTAAAAAAATGGGTCACGTAGTATGGATACGTACCCTTAAACTATTAGTGGTAATGTTTGAAGAAAAACAGAAAACTATATCGAAGCTGCGGTATTAGTATAAGAACCTGAAATGTATCAAGCGAAATTGCCATTTCTCCCACCCTACACCATTGCAATTCTTGCCACCGTAAATAAGTAATTACTTTCTAAAAATTATGCGCCTATGTAGGTATTTTTAATTTAAAGGTAGACTTTGCCTGCTAATTTATTTAATTATTGCCTACTAATAAATTTATATTCTTATTTTGTAGCATTATATACCTACTCGTTATTATAGAAAACTATTAGTGTTTAATATTGGTGTATACTTGTGCTTTGTAAATATTTATATACTATTTTTGTTACAAATTTCCTTGCTAATAAATAAATATTATTATTATTATTAATTACAAGGTTCATCTTAAGACGCTGACAACTATAAATTTAGCTGTTGAGATTCATATAGGTAGCTCCTTGATGTAGAAAAATATAGCTAACGTATCGTATTTCTCGTATGCTTAAAAAGTTGGCTGATTCTAAAACTTACCTTACCAAGAGTGTTACGACAAAAAAAAAATTACAAAAATCATCCCTTAAAATAACACTTTCAACCTTTGTTGTACGAAACATATTACAACAACATACAAAAACTTAAAAATAAATTACATATTACGTATAGGTATATTGTTAAAAAACATATCGTCGATTTATATTTTTTATTAAGCATCTTGATTTTACCCCATTATAATTTTTTTTGTATTTTTCGAAGTTGATTCAAAAGCGCACCTCAAGTGAAATCTTTGCGCAATTTTTCACTCCTATCCAAATCGATAGTGGTAAACATAGAATGATTTAAATATATTTATATATTTTTTGTAAATTGTGTGTAATAATAGTTTTCTGTTGATAATAATCAGTGGGGCCACAAGCCTAAATATTTACTCGTTAAAACTATGACCGAAGTGAAACCACGAGGATTTGAAAATCCTGCTGGACCCACTGGTGGAACCAAGCGGTGGGACCAACAGTCCGTGACGAATTTAGTCGATACACAAACATAATGAAAATTCTAGACTCCTTGTCATTGAACAACCAATGAGACACTGCAATGGCCGCCGCGTAAGTATGAGTGAGTGGATGTTGTAGCGTGCTGACGGTCGGTAGACTTACTTCCTATGGTTTGAGTGTGTCAAGTTGACGCGTGACTACAAAGAAGCTGACTTACTAGGGCTGCATCGGTCGTTACTTGGGATGCTAGGTCCGTGTGTCCCTAGGTTTATTAATCGGTACATAAAACATAGTTAAAAAAGCGTTTGCGCAGCGAAACACAGGTCATTGCCTTGCTAATGGCCTCGCTCATCATAGAATCCTTAGCTTCAGAAAAAAATATCTACTAGTTCATTGTTATTAATGTAATTTTTTTAACTTATATTTAAAATTCTAAAATGTCTGGTTTGCAACATCTGCATTATTACATAATAAAATGGTGTAAAGTCAGACCTATCACAATATGGGCAGCGGTGGTTTTTTTTGTCATTGCCAAGCCCTGAGGCGTAAAGCGAATAACTAAAAAAAAAAAAAATGTTTGACTGCCAGTATCATAGCTAGCCATCTCTGCGTCTCTACAATATCTTGTGTAGCCCTTCTGTGGGCCCCTTTAGCTTATGGCTGATAAGTAGTGTGGCACCAAGACGGTTATTTCGTTAATTGTCATTGGAAATGACTTTCATTTAGTTGGAGTATAGGGGGTCATTTGGGAGTATTGTGAGACAGGCAGATTGCACAGAGAGTTTTCGAGATATCGGGATGAACGTGATGTCAAAAGACGTAATTCAGCGAGCTCTACAAGATGGCAAAAGACAATTTGGAAAAAGTTCAAAAACAAAAAAATTATCGGCAAAAAACGAAAAAAATCGCATTTTTTTCCCCCGATTTTCATTTTGGGAGCCCGATATCTTGAGAACTAGGTCCGAATAAGAAAAAAATAAAAAAACGGCTCGGGGTAATTAGACGGGGGATCGATTGAAACTAAAACTGTTAGAATCGGTCAACCGGAAGTAGTGCTTAAGGGTGCCCTTAGTTGGAAGTCGGATATGCGTCGGTGTTACATTTCGTACTAATTCGGTTTGTTCGATCGAAATGTCTGTCGTATAGAATGTTATATTTCGAAGTTTTAAGCTTATTCAGATACAGTTGTGTTATTTTTTTTTTTTGGGAAAAAAAATTATTTCGAAAAATATTATCCAAAATATGTGTGTTTACTTTATTCCGTTAGGTTCATTTCTAATGTCGTAAGAAGTTCGTGCGAAAGTAGGAGATCCGTTGATTTTTTTAATTACAAAACTACATTGACGTTATTATAATTAAAAAATTACAAGATTGCTTATAATTTTATTTTTAAACTTCTTTTTACTTAGCCACTATTTAGAACTCGTGTGCATAACTTACGGCCGGGTACTGCAATTAGGTAGTTAGCGTTAAAAGAGAGATTACAAACATACTCTTTAAATAGCTCACAAGAATGTTACACTGATAGAGCATATATCGCGCATATCATTTCTACGGTCGAAGGTTATCGCCTTTTGCTACAACACGTTTAATTTAATGTTGAGATTTTGTAATGATTAGTACCTATAAAATAATTTATTAATATTAACTATAGTTCATCAGTTGAGGAGAAAATTACTACATACTATTTAAACGCACGACTCTTCTTGCATTTATTTCGCTGAACGAAGTACACAACGTAATCATTCATTAATATTCATGTAAAATCCGTACGTCGAATGTTATGTGTATCATGCATGTTATGTGTATGTGGTGTCTTCGTTTGGTACCCAAAATACAAGCTAATGCTTAGTTTGGGACCTAGACGTTGTTGTGATTGTGTGTGATATTATATTTAAAAAATATCCGTACGTGATTTTGACTCTCGGCGACAATTTATTTATTCTTTCTCTATACATACTTGACCTTTGTTGTTGTCTTTCGACCGTCCACTTCAAATTTCAGTGATATTTTACAACTGTGCCAAGTGCGTCGCTTTCTTCGCTTGTTTTTCAGAGATCTTTCTGAAATAGAACCAAAGAAGTGTGAATTAGAAACATGGATAAATAGAAATGTGGAATACAAATCATTAAGAAAGTGTCGATGATTAAAGTAAAGGATGAAATGCATGCAATGTATCACTATTTTACATAGAGTTATTAACAGCTTTTGCCCCGCTCCCTCTGGAGGCAACATGAAATATTTTTTTTAATCTTCACATGGGTGAAGTATGCGAAAGCGACAAAATTAGACAGCTGCTTTAAAACCTTATTGTTGAGAGTCGAATAGGAATGGCATTCGACCTCCCTAAAATTATTTTAAACTAGCAAATGTAACGCTACGCCCTTTAAAGCATTAAAGGGCGTGGCGCACGAAAACCTCGTTGGTACCACCATGTTATTTTTATGTTTTTTGAATGTTTTCAATAAAATTAATTATTGATTATTAAATAATGAAAATTAATTGTTTTATGTTTAAAAATGTAAATACATGTTTTAAACTAGATCACACTAGATGTAGTAATAATGCAGAATTAGTTATGTTACTTTTTCTTAATATTTTTTTAAATGTGATTATGTAAGATAGAAAGTAAGATAGCTTACGCGCTATTTAACGGAAGTAGCACAATCTTGTTAATAAGTTGTTTTGTCTTAAACTTTAAAATGTTGAAATGTAAATTATATCGGTCATATCATCGAGTTAAAATCTCACGATTTCCATTTATTTTATCACGTACATGTATCACAGTTTTAATCTTATAAGATAGTAGAAATTGAAAGTTTTAAAAAATATTTTTCTCTAGAGAATATAAGAATAGACTTAATAAGATAAAGGAATTTAAAAATTGTTTTTTTTTTTAATTCCTTTTTATTTTACTAAGAGCCCAACGGACAAGTTCTCGCAGTCTTCATACATTTGCTTCATTAATTTTATCTACACCTCTATCCTCTTTTTTCTTTTCCTATATATTCCCGTCTATCCTCTTCCACTTTCTTTTTCGTTTCTTAATTTTTCTATTCTCCGTACGCATTCCACTGTTCATCTTACTCCATTTTCTTCTCCAGAAACAGTTCTTCTATTTTCCTTTTTCTCATTCACTCCACATGCTCCATCGAGTGCTCTAAATCTCCCTGTCTTCCGCATATGTTGCACTTCTTATCCTAACCTGCCATCCAATACTTGTTCCTCTTTTGCAGATTTCCAATTTTAATTAATGCCACCATCTTCTGACTTGCTAGTCCTGCTATTTTTTTTTTAGATACGTTGGCCTTTATTAACTTTACATTCTTATATTTTCTGCTATATACCTTGTCTCCAAGTATTCTACCATATTCTTTATTATAATTTTTCAATACGATGTCTTTCACAAAAAAAATTATAATATAACAATTCTCATTTTTTGGGTTTTGTTTTATAAAATTTACTAAGTCCTCGTCTCGCTTGTACGTCATTTCAATACAAAATTAATAATATGAATATAGATTAATTACGCAAATTAGTGAGGTAAAAGTATGAAAAAAAAAATTACTATTAGCGGTTTGATTAAAATTACTATTGCTACTAATTACTGCATCCTTCACATTATTTGCGCAACATATGAAATTTTAAATTATAATTAAAAGATCTTCAGAGGTTATATTGTATTTTTACTGCAGTCACTAAAAATATTTATTTATATTTTGAAGCAATCAATACCTATATATCGCAGTACTTAGTATTTGTGCAACAAAAGCATGAAGTGGGAAGCAGCGTATACGAGGTCCACCCTTTAGCTAGTTTATTATCTCAATATATAATATTTATTTTTATTTTTTTTACAATCAATATAATGTTAAAACAGAAATGCATCTGAACATTTTTTAAAATTATCGTATAATAATAAAATTGTACGTTATAAATTCTGAATTGTAAATGATCGAGGGAAATACCTATCGTGTTTCGAATCATTAAAAGCCGTAGGTAGTTTATGCATCTAACCTCAACATATATTTTAAGCCAAAAAAAATCAATATGCGATTTTTACAAATTGGTTAAAAAACAAACAAAATTCGGTCTACCTGGCTTGCCTTAAAAGGACCAGCGAAGACCGTCGACCCCTTGTCGACCCTCAGTTTTTCAAACGCAAACATATAATTTTAGTACTTATCAAACTCTCCATTCAACGTCAATCAGTTCGGATAAAAAACATCGTTTAATATAATATTCACGTAGTAGTTAATAAAAAAATACCACAACAACTTGAGAAGTAGAAAAAAATACACTCTTTTGTTCCCGGTGATCGCCCTCTATGAGAGGTCTGTACAGTGACCATTCAATAAGCAGTTTATAAATAAACCACTACTAAGAGATGAAAACGAAAATAATTTTATTCGTGTCTTCGTCTGCAATACGCCACTAACTTCTGATTTCTCTTTTCAACCAGTTAGTCGTATCTAGTTGTACCGTGGTAGTACTTAATTCTTACAAGGATATAGGGTGGTAGGTAGTCACTACAGAAATATTGATCTGTAATATAAGATATTAAAACACGGTGCCGGATTATATTTTCACCAAAAACTAAATTTTTATTAGATTTGATCATGAATTTGATTTAATTTAACTTAAATAAAAAAAATACCGAAGTCGAAGCTTAGAAGGCCCTGCGGGCGTGGTTCGAAACCGGGCGTGTACCAATGAATTTTTTCTGACTTAAATACATAATGTTTGGGACCGTTGTTTTAAGGCGATTGTTGCATCAAAATCTCGAATTTGAAATCCTTTTTCTGTTCCTATTTTGTTACACACCGTGTCCACAAAAGTTGTTTAGTTTGAAATATCTTTAGTTACATTAATTTTTTTTAGTAAAAATTTCCCCAACGCGCCTTAAAAAGACAATGAAAAAAAGATGGCCGACCTCCAAGTATCTCATTTGTTTCAAAAAGGCAGATTCTTTGTAAAGGGTTAGGTAATTTATGTCGAGGGTCGCGCAATATTTTATTTATTTTATTTATTTAAATAAAATAGTTTATTACATCCGGCACACTATGCACCTTTTTCATATTTCTAATGAATATTGATGTGATATTTAGTTTTTGCAGTACGTAATAATTTCGTAATAATGAACGTCATTTGGTCTTCGAATAAGACTTTCGAAAGGAGTAATATGAAATCTCGATATCAAATGACAGATAGCGTTTAGTCAATAAGCGAAAACTAGATGCATTTTATCTTTGTGATGTTGTAAAAGATAATTAAAAAAAAAAATATGATGAAAATTACATTATACATACTATAAATTTACGCTTTCTTCTCTTTTTTTCTCTTTACAATCGGTACTAAAAGTCAAAGTTACACTGTAATAAAATAAGTAATAAAAATTGTCTCTAGCTATCAGTGCACTCATGTTATTACTTTTCGGATTAGCCAGAGAGGATTGAGCGCCTTCTAAATGTCTAACGAAATAAAAATGAAATATATTTTTAGAATAATTCTTAAATTACATAATAATAACGATTAATAGTTAAGTTCGATTAACGTAACGCTCGTTTATTATATTGTATGGTGGTACGGAACCCTTCGTGTGCCAGTCCGATTCGCACTTGGCTGGTTTTTTACTTATATCAAAACAAAAAACTTAACTTATGATATCGTGAGTGTTTTGATTTTAGTATAACTTACCATCATAATATATTTACATTTGCCTTTTAATATTGCAAAGGGAAAAAAAACGATTAGTCAGTTTTTGCTCACTGATATTTATTAAAATTATTTTGACGCCTCTCTCGAATCGTTTCTGGGATTTTTTCAATGTCAAGAAATATAACGAGGAGCAATTAGTATATAATTCCCAAGAAGTTATTGAGTTTATTGATGGGAAGTTTTGAGATAAAATATATTCTATATCTTATATCTATACAAGGTGAGATTTTATTAACCGGCCGAAATTGTTCTAGGTGTTAGGTATCACCAATAGACATCATTGCGTGAATAAAAAATGTGGGTTACATTTTCAAAATAAATTATTTTATCTACAGTTTATTTTATAACGTTTGGTTGCCTTCTTAACGCTATAGTAAACGTACGCGCCCGAGGCCTTTGAAACGGAATGATGCGGCGGGCAAGAATGGTAACTAGAGTTTTTGGTTTTTTCGGGAAAGGTTTATGTAGTCATATCTCAATATTTTTCTATAGAACGATACTAAAAGAAAACAAGACGGCTATAGGTTTTCTACCAAAGATCATTATATTAAAATTTGGCTGGTCATAAAAATCTCACCCTGTATAATATTTATATAGATATAAGATATAGAATAATATAATAATAGAATATAAAGCTAAAGAGCTTGTTTGTTTATTTGAATGCGCTAATCTCAGGAACTACTGATTCGAATTGAAAAATTCTTTTTGTGTTGGATATTCCATTTATCGGGGAAGGTTATAGGCCATTCTTACATCATGCTACGACCAATAGGCGCGGAGCATCAATGAAAAATGTTGCAAAAACGGGAAAAAATATTCTTTTCGAGAGCTCCCGTTGCGTGCGCTGTGTAAACGGTTGATGTTAAGGAAAAATCATGTATGACGGAATTGTTCTCCTTTGATAATTCTAACCAAAAGTCCGCTTACAATAACCTTATAAAAGTTGACTTATTATAATCTTTTTTATAGTAATCAAATTTGTTTTAACATAATGCACCATAATCCTTATCAAATTAAATTTGTTAGTTACCTACGAATATAGTGTTAGGAAGGGGGGGGGGGGGCTACCGGGCGGAGCCGGGCACGATCGCTAATCATAAATAAGTAACGACGTGTTTCAGAGATTTAATTTTCAAATTTTAAGAGGAAGATGGGGGCCAAAAGTTTGTATGACAGTAACCAAAATTTATATCAGCAAAAAGTGCGCAGAAACCATCTTGAATGTCAATAGTAGAGAACTTTAACAGGAATGTGTAGTCTACGCAGGTGAAGCTGCAGGCGGTCGCTATATTCTATATTCTAAGTTTATAAATGTTAGAATTAAAAATTTGATTTAAAAAAGCCGAGACAAAAAAAAACTAACATTTAAAAAGTCTGAAATAATACAGGTTTATTGATTTGAAAATGATTTTTGATCTTTAAAGACGTCCTTACCCAAACTTATACCTACCCATATAAGCAGCCTATTTTGTTGTAATGCGATGTAACATAATAATAGGTAGAAACCTATGTAATAAGCCCACTTCAAAGTAAAGCTACTGTAGTATAAACAAAACCTGTCGAGTGCGTGACAGGTTTCGTGTTTGCGTTATGCTCCGAGAATCTATGAATAAAGAAATTGGGCAAAAAAATATTTTCTATACGACTATACGAATTTTCTATCAAAAACCTTTCACAACCTTAGGTACGTTGTACATTTTAATTAATCGAAGTCGATTTTGTGTGTGTGTGTGTTTTTTTTTCATATTTTCAATAAATGATCGAAGTTCCATTTCATACGATAATAAAATAGACCAAAAGTATCAAATAGTCGAAGACTTAGGGATATCATTGACGTATCCTTTACTAGTCAACAATATGACATCAAATCCTAATTACCAACTACCAGACAAGCAGAAGTATTCGAAGTGTAATAATTAATCACTTAAAATTAATAGTGAAAGCTAGTTTTTAATAGGTCACGGTTAGTCACTGAGGTTATACTTTGTGAATATCTTAATATTAGGTCGGGGAGAAAGTCCTTTCGTATTTTTATAAAAATTCGAGGCGCTTTAACATGTAAAATATTTATCAGATAGTTTTCGTGGTGGAGTGTACCTCAGCTAAATTTTCGATAGAAAGGCAGAGTGTTGTCAAAAGACGCAGGGGCTTGTGAGACATCGTATGATACCAAATTTTATAAAATCGGTCGGTTAACTTTTTTCTGAAAATCTAAAATAGTAAAAAAAGATGAAATTTTCCGATTTTCCTGACAAAAAGTCGATTATTTCGAAAACAAAACCCAGTACCTCCCGAGGCAGATCATTTGGAATCGGTCGAAAACCGTGAGCTGGGCAGGTGCCTTTTTCATTGAATAATTATCAGATCAGTTACCCCGGAGATAACTTTTTATTTGAAAAATTTAAAAAAGAAAACTGTTTAACGAAAATGTGTTATAAGTTGTTATTTTTGATGTTCATTTTCAATGTCCTCCGATAGTTACAAAAAGCTCCAAATCTGTAGATATTTTTCATAGTTTGATAACATTTAAATAAAGTATATAATATATACACATTACTATGCCGATACACATTATGTGCCGTTTTATTCGATAACTTGTTGCCATCTTGTAAGTAGTGAAATGATTCCGTTGCTATATAGAAATTTTGGGATTTTTGACTAAAAATGCGACAAGTAGTTTTGACAGGCTTCTCTTGATTTCATCCTACGTTATCTAAAGAATTCCGAAGAGACCAAAACAAGTGGAAATCTGAGGGTGCAAGGCCATGGCTATATGGTGGATGCAGTAACATTTCCCAGCAAAATTTTCTCAATTTTACCTGAATAGCTAAAGATGTGTGTGAAAAAACAAAAAGTTATTTTAAAGATTCGGGCAACGATACTGCTGGTGTGCCAAAATTACAAACAATGCTTTAAATACTATACCTATTTCGGAAGTGCTGCAAGTTTCACAAATAGAGCAAAACAATACTGCATTAATCTTCTATACATAGAAATAAATAAAATTGAAAGGTCTGTGATATCGAATTACTTTTTTTTCAAATTTGGCAGGAAGAACACTTGTATTCTGAATATACGCCAAAATTAATTGTGATAAAGACAATATACTACAAAGGTGTAGGCCATGAGGCTAAGCCGCGGGCGGCCGCTAATTCCTATATATAATCTGACACGCAGTACAAAGTCTATATTCTGATAGTATATAGACATTACAATTAAATTTTGTTAACCGTAAATTAATATGCATATTTATTCTCTTTATTTTCTATGATTTTATCTGTATTATGGATTATTATTAAAATTATTAGTTCCATAATTTAACCATCACGGATCAGGCATTCATATTTTTTGTCACCTAACCGTTCATAATGAACATGTTATTTCGTTTGTTAAAAAGGCTGAACATATATAACGGTACATGACAAGTGATGCATTCATACTTATTCAAAGGCGCTAACTGTTTGTACCGTTCTGCTACTAACCTTTGAATAAGCTGGTTACAGTTATTTACAAGTGCCTATACCCGGCTATGCCCGTTTCGTCTTTGTTATGTTTCATTCTAGTAAATTCTATAATGATTGATACAAAAATATTTAAATAACGGAATAGAGACTTGATGAAACAATTAAGAAACGTTTCCGCATAAATTGATTTGACAGCAGCGTTTCGTTTTAATAGAGTCATAAATGTCAATTTACAGACTGACTGAAGCTGAAGACTGACGCGCAGGAATTTCACGGAAGCGAATACCGGCGCGCGGGGACCTTGCGCACATAAACTCGGACTAATACTCGTCATCTTACACCAGTTAGCTACAGTATGAGTGGTTAGACGGTAAATGACTAGAAGAGGGCTTCTAGTCAATCCGTATTTTTATGCATTACCGGAATCTAATTTAATGTAATGGAAAACCAATAACGCGTCGCCCATTACATACGGAGTACAAAATATTAAAAGTTAATAATTATTTCAAAACTCGAAAGCACAACTCACGTGGTTTACCACGTTACTAAGATACATAGAAACAACAAATTAAATGGGCTTTAACAAAAATTTTGACATCACATTTGAACGTTTTCTGTTTGAACACTTTTTTGACGTAAAAACGTCTAATAATTCGATGAAACCGGCTGCACGCACGAAAAAACATGACGCATGCGGCGTTACCTCGCTCTGAGGCGTTCCATGTAAAACAATTGCTCAATGCACATTCATACTTGTAAAAACTATGAACATTGTAAAAAAAATTGACAATTGTGTTTATGCGTACTAATAAATGTAACTTAATCACTTCAATTGTGATTTCCATTTACCTCCTTCTTTATATCCATACAAAATATCGATCAAACAAATAAAATTAAAATTTTCTTTTGAAAAATGCAACCGTTCCATCAGTATTTTCTTATGACGTTGTCACGTTCAACTATCGTCAGTAAACTGACTTTACAGACAACTGATTTTTTAAATATAGAAAATCGAGTAAAATAGTAATTTTTTTAAATTTTATGAATGGATTTTCAAGGAATAATCGATTCTTAAAAATTGATAACTGATGACGTCAAAGTACTTACTACTCATTAAAACTAAGATGTTCTACGTATTGCACTTGTTTGCATGGTCGACGACCGCTGCATGTAGTAGTTACGACGTCACATCAACTTTTCCTTTTATATATCTGTTATTAAGCTTCCAAAAAATGTCACATTTTTCTGTTGAATAAAGACATCCCTCAAATAATATACTCACACAATTTTTTTTGGACCATGTTGCGAATTTTTAAATAATGCCCTTTAGTGACTGCCAACTACAGCACGCGATAGAAAAAAAGTGTCTTTCGTTCGACAATCGACGCTGGATTTCAAGTCCTTGGGGGCTCTAGTTCGTGGTGTGGTACAAACTCGGTGTTTATAACTGTTTCAGATACTTGTTCGGATCGCTTCAAAAATAATAGTTACGTTGCGACGCGATTGATTAACGGTCACTATACACATTTTTATATACGGCCTCCTTCGATGAAAATAGTAAAATAGACACGATCGAGAAACCCATCACGCTTTATCGATTGATATTTAAATATATAGCTAAGTTCTCTTTTATTTATGACACCAAAAGCACACGTTTCTAGAAATGACCATAAACACGTAATTCGACAAAGATCACTCAAACAGGGTGAATCTCCACGGTGAATAGGGCATCATGGCATTATAGTAAAAGTCAAATAACGAGGTACAAAGGTTTCCCCTACTCCGACATGCGTTCTCACTTTTTCAATACCGATCCCGTATATTCCTTAAGAACAAAACACAATTCGCGTCGACTATCATAGTTACAATTCTTGCGAAAAAAGGCCTCGCCAAAGGGAGCTTAATTGGGGGGGGGAAGACTACATAAATAATCTCCAAATGCACTACTTTTTTTGGGTACATAAATAAAAAGCTTATAGTTTACAAGAAAAAAAAAATACGAAGTTCACATTATTTGGTCGCGAATTTAATTCCTCCATTTCCTCCATTGACTACAATCCCTCCAATCAGCTACAAAATGGTACTTGCAATTCAATCCCTCCAATTCCTTTTATTTCTCTAATCAGCTCTAAAATGATATTTGCAAAACTAAAGGTCACAAATAGAGCCTCTGTGCCAAGTTAAAAAAAATCCTTGGAAAATAATGAAACCCTCAATTCCTTCAGTTTTCCATTAACTCGATCTAATTCCTCCAATCAGCTCCAAGATTGTACTTACATAACTAGTCCTCAAACGGAACCTCTGTGCCGAATTTATAAACAATCCTTTGGGAAATAAGTAAATCTTCAATTCCTCCATTTCTTTCCATTCCTCCAACCTGAACTAATATTATAAAAAGAAAAGTTTTGATTTTTTGTACGTCGATGACTGGTTGGCCGAGTAGTTACAGACACTAACTGCGGAGCCAAGGGTCGCAGGTTCGATTCCCACCCGGGACAATTATTTGTGTAAAAAAATATATGTCTGTATATATGTAAATATTATAAACAATATTTAAGTATTTATGCCAGTTGTCTGGTATCCATGGTACAAGCTTTGCTTAGTTTGGAACTAGATGGCGCTGTGTGGGATGTCCGAGGTTTGTTTGTAATGGATAGACTCAAAAACTACTTAACTGATTTTAAAAATTCTTTCACTTGTAGAAAGCTACATTATGAGCAAGTAACATGGACTGTATTTTATGTTAAAAAAATATTAAAGACCCATACGAAAATTACATAAATGTAACTCAAGGTACCAAAGGTTGCTTAAAGAAGTCATTCAAGTCACGAAGTCAAGAAAACTATTGACGGTACATAAAATAGTGTACTAAATGTTTATAGTACTTATCATTACCTAAAAAAAAAATCTGCGAGGCTATATGACTAATTATTATAATATTCATTATTCATAATAAGTCCCAATAACTATAGTTTATTCAAATTAGTCAATCAAAACACGAGTGGAATCGAAATATGATAGCATTCGTATTATGATAACAACCCTTATCCAATTAAATTGTTTTATAATCAATTTTGATTATTACATGTAGATTCCTCTTTAAATTATTCCAAAAAAAAAAACGAATTGTTAATAATGAATTAATGTTATCTTCTATTTCTATTTATCTAAATAGTACAAATTTAAAATAAATATTTTTCTTTCTATTTATCTACTCGTGCAAAGCCGGGCGGATTGCTAGTCGGCTATAAAATGGTACATGTAAAACTTTAGTTCATAGAGAACCTTTGTGCCAAGTTTAAAAAAAAATCGGAGGGAAAATAACGAAGTTCACAATCCCTCCATTTCCTTCATTTCATAACTTTGATTAACTCCATCGACCAATTAAAAAATGGTACGTGTGAAACTTGAGGTCAAAAGGAACCTTTGTGCCAAGTTACAAAAAAATTGGAAGGAAATAATGAAATTCTCACTCCTTCCATTTCCTGCATTAACACCAATTAGCTCCTTCCAACCAGCTCTAAAATGGTACGTGCAAAATTTGAGGTCAAATAGAACTTTCGTACCAAGTTTCAAAAAAATCGGAGGGAAAACAAAGAAGTTCACAATCTCTCAATTTCCTACATTTTGATTTTTTGTACGTCGACGATCGGTTGGCCGAGTAGTTAGTGACCCCAACAACTCCACCAACCAGTTCTAAAATGGTACGTGTAAATCTTGTGGTCAAATGGAAGCTTTGTGGCCTCCATTTCCTTCTCCATTAACACCAATTAGCAATACCAACCAGTTCTAAAAGGGTACGTGTAAAAGAGGCCAAAAAGGACCTTTATGGTAAGTTTTAAAAAAATCCGTTGGTAAATAACGAAATTTTGACACCGCGATGTAAAACACAGTAAACAGCAAACAAACAGCAGCAGCAGGAGGTCCCGGGTTCGAATCCCAGGTCGGGTCAGTATTTATATGATGAATATTAATACTGGCGCCGGGTCTTGGTTGTTATATGTATGTGGTGTCTTCTTTTGGTACCCAAAATACAAGCTAATGCTTAGTTTGGGACCTAAACGTTGTTGTGATTGTGTGTGTTATTATTATTATTATTAATCTAGTTCGACTATAGGAAAAGGCGATTTATTTAATATCCCCTATGTATGTAATTTAGAATACAAGAAAAAAGAAAGAACCATAGCTTTACATAGCGCACGTGTACACCGTTCGTTGTTTTAGTAGGTGATTAATATATTCCAAAAGATATGTATTTTACTGTTTTAAAATACAACCAATCGAAAGCCTTTGATATGCAAAATTGCGGAAAATAGTAATTTTTTTTACAATACTCGCATAATTCTTGATTATAGATACGATTCTTGCGATAATATTTTTCGCATAAAATTCTCGACACGAGATGTGAGAGCTCCCTCGTAGGTACCTACTTACTCTATCGTTTAATTTTACGTTTAAAAGAAACTTTTTTATTTATGTACAAAATTATTTCATTAACTTTGCGGTAATACATAATATTCCAGAAAATCAATACAGTGGCTTTATAACCGACTTTTTAAAATTCGAATCTAAATTAAGCACGTCTTCAGATGCATATAAGTGCGCCTAAGAAAGCATCACGTACCAGTGTTCCACATGGATTTGTTTTATATAAAACGTCGAACTCGCTTCGCGAACGCATTCACGCCACGATACTTGACGAAGCGCGGTCGCGTGCTGTTGACGTAAAAATACGTCCATATAGGTTACGTGAATATTTGTTGCGATCACTATTATAACAAAATAATCAAATAAAAACTAAAAAAAAAAATGCGTTCAGTGTTAGTGTTGTGTTTGTTTACGTGCTCTTGGCTCAAAGTTTCGTGTCAAGAAGATATGAACGGTATGAAAAATGTGCCGAAATACGATTCAAGATATGATTATTTGGAATTAGATGATATTTTGAACAGTAAAAGACTTGTGCGGAATTACGTGGATTGCCTAATCAACGTGAAACCGTGTTCACCTGAAGGCAAAGCACTGAAAAGTGAGTTTATATAATATTTGTGTTAATTATATTATAAAATATACAAAATCTTAACGTTAACGATTTAAGTTAAATTTGACGATAACTAAATGTAGTAAATTAATAAAATAATGGACTTATTCAAAATCAAAAGACAAGGGTTATAATATAATACGCAAACTAAAGCGTAATATAGATCATTTTATTTTTTAGGTTTCAATTATCTATTTTTTAATTTAGATATTTATTTATATACAGTTTTTACACAGTCAAGTGCGAGTTGGACTCGTTCAGCGAGGGTTCCGTACTACCACACAATATATTTGTGTTAGGCAGACATATTTCGTTTCCGAGCTTAGATATCGCAACTACCAAAGTAACTGTTTATTTATTACATATAAATAAAAACGAAAAAAATAAATCGTAAATTTTGGGACTATCATTTAGTTTCAGAACTAGATATCCCAACAAACCGTGCAAGATTTTTTTGCCTTTTACGCAGCTTGCAGACCACGAATAGGCTTTTTATGTAGGTATTTGTTGTTTAAATAAAATATAAGGCACATAAATTACAGAAATTCCAAGTTCCCAACTGTTCCAAACTAACTTAGTTTTTGAGATAGAAGCGTAATAAAAAATTTCTAAATCTAATTACTGACTACTTTATTATTTTTGAAAATTATAAAATGATAATGACCACCCACATACCAGGATAAGAAAAAAAAGTTTTTTTTGCAGTTGCTTTGCTATGGATACAATCATTCCTGAAACATAAATTAAATTGATTCCTGATTCCATATTCGCTTTTGGATTTTAAGTGTGTAAATCATACAGTTAAAGAACTGTTGTACAGACAGATAGACAGCAGTATGGTTCCTTTTTGCCCTTTGGCCACAGCACCTTAAGGGGGTAGGCTTTTCATACAAAAAAGACGGTTCGGTCCGTGTCTAATCCTCGCTGTATTTCTGTATCAATATTTACAGAAAAAATATATGTAATAGGAGAAATATTGTTACAGAGCGGTACGTTTTAGTTTTTTTGATATCTTGTTTAGTTGTTTTTAAATAAATTCCTGAAAAACATGATTTCGTAGACCCTGCAAATTTTAGTCCCAATTCATACACATTTCAGGGGTGGAAACAGTCAAGACCCGCAAGATGTTTCGACGGGTATTTTATAGGTATTTTTGGGAATTTATTTTTGTTATCTCTGTCACTCAGGAATAGGTTGGGGAAGAAGGATTGAAACGTAGGTAACGATGTTAATTCGAAGTCGCGGATTGAAAGACATCCCCTTATTTAAACATTTTTTTTTTATCCTACTGTCTTCCGAATGCAAATTGCTTTCAAGGGCGTATTCAAACATAACCATACCATTGCAATCGGTCTGGTATGTGTATATTTCATACATGTTTCATATTATATATATTTACAATGAAGTTCGTTCGATCGTAACTGATCGTAATGAATACATTGACATTCCTGACAACCAAATTAGTAAATTCCGTTTTACGCAATTTTATTTACGCATTAAAAATTACAAATACCAGTCATTTAAAAAACGCGTTTCACACGTTTATTCATTTTAAGGAAATGACATTTAGTTTTTTAAGTACCTGCTGCGATATAACACACCAATTAACATCAAATTAAAGTCAGTGGGGCTAACCCAATTGGGGAAAATTTTTAGTGTATTTGGAAAATTGGTCAATTCACAAGAAACAAGCTATTTTCTTTTAAACTATACGTTTTCCGATCTGTGGAATTACGCAACTAATAGTGTAAAAATGACTTTGACGAGAAATTGGAAAATTCTTACGTGGAATTGACACCACGGTCTACGTGACAATGCTTTTTTTAAATCTATAAAAAATTCAATTGCGTGCACACGCGCGTTAGTAATTATTTTCTTTATAGTGATTGAAAAACTAAGGTTCAATAGAACTAACTACATGCAAATTCATATTAATGAAAATTTAATAGCGGTATGTATATAAAGCCAGGGAGAAAATTTCTTTGTATTTTCTTTGCAAGTTCCAGACTAAATATTTTAAAGTATAAAAAATCGATAACGCGTTGTCATCTTGTAGGCAGTGTCATAATCTGTTAGTTGTAGAAATTCAGGGACTTTCATTCAAAAAGTAGTAACTTTAATTAAAATTAATTATAGACTTATAAGTTATGAGGATTTTAATCCGAAATCTTCCGAAAGATAAATTTCGGACTCGGTTTCGGATTTTTAGTATTTTCAGATATCTGATAGTTTCGATTCGGAACTCCGTAACATCCATAGTAAACATTGTATTTGTACGTATAATTGTTTATAATTCATTTAATTATTGCTAATTACATAAACTAGCGTCACAAGCGCAGCCAATGGAACAACAATCTAATTTTTTCTTACAATTTTATCTTACGTGTAATCTTGTATTGTGTATTTATCTTTTTGCCATTAACATCTGATTTATATTCAAATTAAAAAAGGGGGCACAAAAAAAACCGTACCTGGTCCCACGTAATAATATTTAGTACCTATTTCACTAGAAAGTTCTTTTATTTATTAATTAAAAAGAATTCATAGTATCGTGTAATATAGGCAAGTCCCTTTACAAATATTGAAGTATAGATTAGATTAGAAATATTAAAGTATGGATTGATGTCGTGATAGCCCGAACGCAGCAAACCTGTTTTAAATCCATAAAGTAATGTGGCCGCGGTTCGAATTCGAGCGTGTACCAATGAGTTTTTTCTAACTTACTTAAGTACATTAACTATCGTTGACTCCGTGCCTCGATAGCACGTTAAGCAGTCGGTCCCGGTTGTTGTCAATAGATGGTGATCGTTACAATCCGCCAACCTGCATTGGAGCAGCATGGCGAATTTAAGCTCCAAGCCCCTTCATCTTGAGGGGAGGCCTAAACCCTTGCAGTGGGATATAAAAAGGGCTGATGGAAAGTATAGATTACTTTTATACAAATAGTTTGGAAATTATATGCTATGTAATAATTACCTATTCTACTTGTTGGATGCGATTCGTAGGGTTCTCTTTAGCCATTGATATAACGGTGATGTACCAAAAGGGCGTATCTTTTGATTTGGTTCAATGTTAATCTGAGTATTAAAATTTTCCTTCTATTATATTAAACATTTGATAATTGTTAATGCGTTGGATTGATAGATTGATTGAGGAACTTTACCGGCTGATTTCTATTGGAAGCGAGTTGCGTGAACCTATCGAGATTCGAAACATAATTTTAAACATTATGACGAATCGGTTACAGGCACATATTCCGCCTTATATTTCATCTTTTCCTTTAGTTCTAATGAAAGTCACAGATTGATAGATCTGTTATATGAACTGCGATATAATTCAATAGAGACAAATTTAAATTATATAATTTGGGGTGGTTCCCCAAATCGAACTAAGGCCTGCGAAGTTTTTTTAATAGCTTATTCATTTCAGTGAAACAAGAGATATGACCTGAAGTAGTTAACGATTTGTCTTTCACTATAACTTTTCCACCAAGTAACTAAAAAGTCGTGATAGCCCAAAGCGCAACCAACCTGTCTCAAATTTATAAGGCAATAGATTCGAATCCGGGCGTGTACCAATAAGTTTTCTGACTTATGTACATTAAACTATCACTGACTCCGGTCCTGAGCGCTGTTAATAGATGGCGGTCGTTACGAGTACAATCTCCAACCCACAGTGGGACAGCGTGGTGGATTTAAGCTCAACCCCCCCCCCCCTGTGGGAGGCCTAAGCCCCTCCAGTGGGGTAAAAATGGGCTGAAGGAGTGATGAAGAACTTAAAAATCTAAATAAAATCAACTAAGTTCCACATTTAAACACTTATAAAAAAAATAATGAAATCAAGTAAATATATTATCAAGTTTTAGCGAATCCTACTTACCTAATGCTTTTTCGATAAGCACTTGACTGGCTGTTTTCCAAAATTAAGAAGTATTTAAATTTGATCTATGATTTATGTAGATCGAAAAATAAAGGTGTTATTAAAAACTAAGAAAAGCACATTGCGATAATAAGCTTGCGAGATCGGAGGCTACTTCAACCTATATAGTAGTACAAATTTTTATCTCAAGACGGCAGAAGAAGGTTATTTTTTTTTAAATTGTTGGATACTTCACATTCAATTTCTTGATTAATTTTTTTCAGAAATAGGTAATTATCGTGATTTGTGTCCTTACCATCTTGGACACTATAGCTTAAAGATGAAACTCCCCATTTATAGCCAATTGGGTACATCTGCATGTCAAATAAATGTTTGATTGTTTAGTTTTAAATTTTAATTACATTTATTTATTGTTATGATTTCTTTATATTTTATTTTATTTCACTGTCCTATTTTGTTTTAATACCTAATAATGTGTAAATAACGTATAAAAATTACTATGGGGCTAACATTCGACCGATATATATATGATTATTATTAACTATTTTTTTCACTCAGCTACGTTTTGTAATTTAATAATTACTCGTAATTAAGTCGATCGTGTGTCGTGGTAGCCCAAAGCGCAACGAACCTGTTTCAAATTCATAAGGCCCCATAGGGCCATGGTTCGAATCCGGGCGTGTACCAATGAGTTTTTCTGACTTAAGTACACAATATCACTGACACCGTGCTTCGGAGGGCACGTTAAGCAGTCGGTCCCGGACGCTGTCAATAGATGGCGGTCGTTACAGTCCCCAACCCGCAGTGGAGCAGCGTGGTGGACTTAAGCTCCAAGTCCCCCTTCTCACCCTGGGGGAGGCCTAAGCCCCTGCAGTGGGGTAAAAATGGGCTGATGATGAAGTCGATCGTTTCCAATGATAAGTACAGAAAAATGCGTTGCTTTTTAATTCGCCATTGTTCCATGTATGCTTTTTCCAAAGATTATAGTTACATTTAAATTATTTTATAAAAATACTATCATATCAAGTTTATCGTTTGTATGTTTGTACACTGAGAAAAGTGTTTATAAAATATTTAATGAGTTTAAACTCGAGGGAACTATTTGATAGGTTTTTATTATACATCCGACAGATCCATTATCACATTTTATAGACCAATAATAATAATAATAATATTAATAATAATAATACATGGGACTTCCCACACAGCGTCATCTAGTCCCAAAGTAAGCAAGTATTATGCTTGTGTTATGGGTTACTAGACAACTGATATCATCACCACTACCATCATCAGCCCGTGTCTCTCCACTGCAGGATATAGGCCTCTTCCAAGGCTCGCCACCACACACGGTCCTCCGCCTTTCGCATCCAACTCCAACAAAGACAACTGATATACATTATCTTTATTATGATCAATTTTTCATTAGGGTTGTGAGTAGAATCTCTTGAAATGTAGTTAATGGTAGATTTTAGGATGCTACAATTAATTGTTTTATCCAAGGCATCAATTATCGTGAACAGATTCTCATTATTTCATTGAATCTGGGGGCACGGCCGTGCCCCCACCAAGTCGACCGAAAAAGCGTCACGGCCGTACCATCCTTTTCTCGAAGCAATTCAGACCATTTTCGACCCCCTGTAACTTCGTTGTGGATAAAACTAGAAGACTGAAATTTTCAGTAACCATGCAGGCATATTATATAAGCATATTTTCAAATTTCATTCAATTGGAACCAGTATTTTTAAGAAATTATAACGGGTCAAATTTCTTCATTTTGTCACTCACTGACTCAACGATCATCAAAATTCTAAGGCACTTCTAGCAGACCTAGAAGCTTCAAAATTGGAATATAAGTAGTGTTTGGTGTATGAATCAAGGAAAAACTAAAAAATCTAGAAAAGACCGCAAAAAAAAAAATAAGCCCATACAGCCAAGTCTTCAGTTAAATTTTTCAATATTGGCTTTATTCGTAACGATGTTTTATTACGGCAGTTATTATTATATTGCGTGCGAAGCCGCGGGTTTAAGCTAGTCCCATATAAATATAGGCGCATGGTAGTGCCCCTGCCAAATCGAGCAAAAAATGGGTATTCCCGTCATGAAAACACGTGTATTAAATTATTTATTAATGCAAAAAACGTACCTACGTGCGTATTCGTACTTATTACGAGTGCGTAAGGTTGTATAATATATCTTAGAAAAACTATATACATATAGATATACATATATACAATAAGTAGAAGGTACCGAAAAGGAAAAAAATAGAACTGTCTACAAAATACAAAAAGAAATGAGATCCCATCAAAAACAATACTTGTCAAAAAAACCAAGTCTCGCAACTCAGTTGTTCTGCGGTAAAAAGTTGTGAGATCCATGTAATACCAAGTCGGTTATTAATTTATTCGGTTATAAATATATTGAGACTTGGCCATCGCACTAAATAATTGAATTGACATGTGTTTTCAGGCGATTGAATTTACACGTGTTTTCAGGCGATGGCCAAGTCTCAATATATTTATAACCGAATAAATTAATAACCGACTTGGTATTACATGGATCTCACAACTTTTTACCGCAGAACAACTGAGTTGCGAGACTTGGTTTTTTTGACAAGTATTGTTTTTGATGGGATATCTTTCACCTCAACAATATCTATACGGGACCACTGCTCTCTTCCAACCATCCGCTCCGTCTTAACTCGAGTAAGTTTAACACTCAAAGAGTCACACAAGTGTTAGTTTTTTAGTTCTAACTGCTCGGATATAAAGTTTAGCGATTTGATTGACGACCGCTTAGCCTAGTGGGTAGCGACCCTGCCCGCGAAGCTCGAGGTCCCGGGTTCGAATCCCAGGTCGGGTCAGTGTTTATATGATGAATATTAATACTGGCACCGGGTCTTGGTTGTTATATGTATGTGGTGTCTTCGCTTGGTACCCAAAATACAAGGCTAATGCTTAGTTTGGGACCTAGACGTTGTTGTTATTGTGTGTGTTATTATTATTATTATTATTATTTCTTCATAGAGATCAAGTCCTCTTTAATACCCTTGATGTCAGTAATTAAATCCGATTGTTAATTAAATTTATTGTTAATTTGTAACCAAAAGGATCAATTTTAATTATTTTACCGCCACACCTCCGCAACGTAAACAATAGTGTTTATGTGATGAATTTCCTTAACCGACTCTGATACATATTACGTCGCATGTCATTAGTTTGAAATTGATTAGTTAGTTATTTTAACTGTAATTAAAATGTGATCACTAAAATCGATTCGTTTTGAAATATTTTTAAGATTATTAAATAAACACAATAAAACCAAAACAAACATTGCATTAATAAAATATTATTACCTACTTCAGAATCCTATGACAAGATGACCAAATGTACATTTTTTTTACCAACTATATTACAGTTTTCACAATAAGCTTTTCATAAAACTTAATTTAAACACAATTATTTGTATAAAGCAAATTTAAAAAGAATATTCATGGGTTTATATAGTTATATACTCAAAAACTAATAGGAATATAAGAGTCATGGCTTTATATAAAAAAATTAAAATGTACAATCTGCTATTGTAATACAAATAAAACTTTTTACATAAAACTATTTATTCAGTTTTCACTGTGATTTCTGTGAGAATATAATGAAAACAATTTATATTTAGTATTTATTGCACCTAAAAAGTTAACTAATGTCTGACTATTAATCAATTTGCATTGTATAGTTACTGTAAAAACAAAAGAATATATTTTTAAGTGAAAATGAATGTGAAAATAATTAAATTATTTTGTGCCAACTGCATGTGACGTCCTTGTCACTGTCAAAATCATAGCATTATATTCATGTGTTGGTAATTTTATGACAAAAGGTTCAAGGAATAACAAAAGGCGAATAATAAAAAATCGGAATTTTCTAGAAGTGCTAAAATGATCAAACATCCGAATATTAAAATTAACACATCTGAGAAGTGAGAGTTCCATAGTTCCAATCAAACTTTATGGCGGATGTGAAGATAGGCACAAGTCGTCCGCAGTAACCAGTTTTAGGTGTAGCGGGACGCAGTGGAGCGAGGAGTATATGACAGAACCTGCGCAAGCACGCTTATAGCGTTGTATTCCGATCCGCCATAAAGTTTGAAGCGAACTATACCTATGTATGAGAAGTCAAATGTGAAGTGATGAGTGATGATAATAGCGAAAGTAAAAAGAAAAGAAATAAATAAGTTGCCAATTTAAATTGACATGCGGATTTTATTATAATAAAAACATATGTAAATTGCCTATTCTTTCGAAAACTAAAATAACGGACTTATTAGTTCAAAAATTTGGGAATGGTCAATTGTTGTTCGCGAAATAAATTTTCTTAATAAATTACATGTAATCTTTATCTATATGTATGTACGTACATAGATCGCGTTATAAAAAAATTTGAGTTAAAAAACATACGCCACCGACCAAATATACGCTACTTGATGTTTTGCTCAATGCTGTAAAGTGTGAATAGGTACTCAATTTAGAGACGCACATGTGAAAATCTTACTGGAAAAACAAAAAAAAAATGTAATTGGTTTACATTTTATATGTGTTTCCAAGTGTGTTTCATGAAAGTTTAAAACAAAAAAAAAATTATCAATCACACTCGGTAGGTCTAGTGTCTGAGCCTGTCATTCTGCTCGAATTTTATTTGGTTTTTCGAAGTATGAGTCGCCCCGTCTTGATATTTTTAACATTTAAATTTTAATAATGAATTAAAAATCTACTAAAAATTTATCAAAAATTTATGACTTACCAACAATAATCTAAAAGTACATAAACTATTTGATAACTATAATATCGTAATTAATAATAGTAACAGATATATTAATATAAATGACAGTTATCTATGAAGATATTATGTTAAAGATCCATACGCGTTTCAAGGCCGTACGATTTGTATGCGACCAGCGACCAGCATGTGTTCTCGTGGCACGATTATTGCCGCAATAGGGTCTTGGCAGTTCCTTCCTTTCATAGCTATTCACTAGTCACACATGATGCCCTAGTAGGTAGGTATTTGTTAAAACAAGGGTTTGGCATTATATATATTTTTTAGTAAAACTTTGAAAAATAAATTATTACCTTATGTGAACATTAAAAAAATTGAAAATTGTAAATTTCATTTAAATTGATTCAATTTTTAATTAATTAATAATTTTAATTTGAAATATAACAAAAAATTAACGGATCTCCTGCTTTCGCACGAACTTCTTACGACATTGGAAATGAACCTAACGGAATAAAGTAAACACACATATTTTGGATAATATTTTTCGAAATAAATTTTTTTAGCAATAAAAATAACACAACTGTATCTGAATAAGCTTAAAACTTCGAAATATAACCTTCTGTACGACATTTCGATCGAACAAACCGAATTAGTACGAAATGTAACACCGACGCATATCCGCCTTCCAACTAAGGGCACCCTTAACCACTACTTCCGGTTGTCCGATTCTAACAATTTTAGTCTCAATCGATCCCTCGTTTAATTACCCCGAGCCGTTTTTTTATTTATTATTTATTTATATTTTTTTAGTTTTTTGCCGATTTTTTTTGTTTTTGATATTTTTCCAAATTGTCTTTTTCTATCTTGTAGAGCTTGCCAAGCTGCATCTTTTGACACCACGTTCATCCCGTTATCTCGAAAACTCTTCGTGCAATCTGCCTGTCTCACAAAACTCCCAAATGACACCCAATGCTCCAACGAAATGAAAGTCATTTCCAATGACAAAACCTACACTACGGTGTGAGGTTATTCTTGTAGTAAACTACTACGTGACGAATATTTGTGCTTTTACAGTTTAGTAGATACCAATCAGCCTATACTATAACCGCGGAAACTTATTTTTTTATTTATGAAAACATTTACAATACTAACCGAGGAGAGAACGCGTTCAACAATCTCTAGTGATGAGGCGCGTTTCGCTTTTAATTATTAATTTTACTTAACATTTATTATCGTATTTTTTTTTATAGACCCTCGATTGCTTTGAATTGTTAATATAAGTTTTGAATATCAGGCGAATGAAGTCGCAGGCGTTCGCTAGTAAAACATTTCAATAAATTAATTATTTCATAAATATATTTTCCCGAAGCAAAATCTGTTTACTCACTATCATGCATCGCAGCCATATAGCTATGTCATATAGTATTATAATCATAGACTTTAAGGCGGCGGTGAGCCATCAGGTGTCAGCTGAGACGGAGGCTGAGAGGTTCGATTCTAATGTGTCGGTTAGACTCGGGCACCGAAGCGAAGGTTCCTTATCACTACAAAATATTTGTGTTTGTATTTAACAAAAAAAATATTTAGGCTTGTAATTGCAAAAATATATATTTTTTAAGTGATTACAAATTAACGATTTTCCGATTTTTTTTTACTTGTGCTGTGAGATCTTGCTTCTTGTTAAATTTCATGATTCTAGGTCAACTAGAAGTACCCTATAAGTTTTTATTTATGTATGGGTGTCAAAGCTGGCCACACTTTTTATCGCATTGACTAAGGCTGGCCGCAAATATACGATAGTCGAAAACGTTTGTCTGATACGGAAATCTGAAGCTCTAAATAACAAAGGTCGTACGTTCGAGTCGGAGAACGTCACTGTGAACCAAATAAAATCGGATACGATTAATCGTACGTGTGCGCTCGTCCTCCGATCCGATTGTCGTAACGATTAACGTTTCCGACTATCATATGTATGCAGCCGGCGTTATACAAGCTTAATTTTTTTACAGCTCCAAGGAACCCTAAGCCTAAGTATTTGATAATAATAATAATAATATATTTTTTATTGTACACCAAAAGTTAGAACAAAAATAAATAATGTAGGTATCTCTTATAACTAAGTTTGGTACAGTGGGCGGTCTTACCGCTAAGAGCAATCTCTTCCAACGTTTGGATGTATTGGTCTGATTGGTCTGAGACAACAAAATGGTTGTGATGTACTAACTGAGAATAAATTAAGCTACCTAAACAAGATACATATATCTATACCACAACAATACATTTCAGAACAATACACAAATATGACACTTAAAACTTATTATAACATTTATTATTGATAGGTATCAATTTCAACTTGATACTCATGTTCGTAAGTGAAATAGTCTTGACAGGGTTATATAAGGGTTGTAAGGGTTTTTTTTTGTATGAGGTACTGAACCTTAATACAACAAAATTTCACAACAGAACGGAAATATTAATTTTGTTGGCAAAACAACTACGTAGATTAACTAGTTTTAAAATTCGTGGCACGGAAAAACCCCTTTTTTAATAATGTGTCTCGTGATCCTTAATACTGCACTTAGATGTTTTAGGCTACTTATTTATAGTTAACTACAATATATTTTGGAAAAATCATGTAAATCTGTGAATGTATTAAACTGTCATTGAGTTACTATTTTATAAAATAAGGAACTTCAATTAACATGTTGAAGGTCTTGGAAGAAAAATTGAGACTGTGATTGATAGACAATTGACTATTTATGGTTGTAAACTATAAGAAAATATTCTATTTAGAATATAAATTCTAAGGTCTGGTTTAAATAAAATAGAAAATAAACAAATCTGAGCCGTGATTTTTAGAATAATTGGTTCACAATGTTGATTTTTAAAACCTTTACAAACGGGTTTAAAAAAAAATGCGTGATATCGAGGCCGCACGTGCTGCCGATGGTACTTATCTAAAGTGGGGTCTTTAGTGTTGCTATTAGTTTATTTGTAAATTATGAGAAAATTTTACTTATTGCCATTTTTTTAAATTGAATATTACACGGAACATCTAGCAAAAAAATTTTATGATTGCCTTGTTCATTTTCAATAATAAATAAATTACATGTTAATCAAGTCATGTTTATCATTTTTATTCATAACCTTTTTTTGTTGATTGTACTGAAATTTGTATAATACGATAGATTTTTTGCTGCTATATCAAGTGGTCCCAATAGATCAAAGAAAAATAGAAAAGTAGATAGAATTGGTCAACTAGAATCATGGTCCCAGTTTCGAGAGGTTGCAGTACCTACCTATTTTTCTTTTTTCGGGTAATTATTTTTTATGCAATCGGGCTTAAAAAAATTCTATAAACTACTGTTTTTAACAAGCAGCCCTTTGGCAGTTGAGAATCAGGCCCTGGCCTGACCTTGAGTTAATCGTTTGAGAAATAAGACGACGACGCCCACCGGTAATTATCTCACATTTTAATATTTTGTGTTTTAACGTAATAGTTATTTAATAGTACGATATTATTGCTTTTAATTTGATTGTTGTTCTGTTGTTGTACGCCAATAAAGGAACTTAAAAATATAATTCGAAATAGAAGCAAAAAAAGACATACATGAAGTTTTTTTGGCAGTTTCTCTGGAAACACTTTTCTGGGTTTTTTTAAGCTGTTGCTAATAATGTAAACTATCATCGCAAAAACCACTAGAGTGTTATTATACTAACTGGCCAGTGACCTATTAATAAGCACTTTGTATAGGAATATCTTAAAGACAGAGATAGGGTTGCCAGTGTACCGACGTCGGGTTTTTTAAATAGGTAAACACTGATCGGTTAGAATACACAAAGAAGCTACTTATTTAAATTATTATTATTTAAATTATGTCAATGACAATCATTTTTATAAATGATAATAAAGAAGACAGGAACCAGCACTTTTTGAATGCGCCTTTGACGTTCTTCCACAAAGTAATAAAATTCATTCTTATGACGTACTTCAAGATTATGATACATAACTACGAAATAAAGATATTTGATTTGATTTGATACAACAACTTATACCAAATTAAAACTAATTAAAAACTGTAACGCACCGTTTCAAAATTCCCGCATCTAATGTAGGGCACACAACACCGAACATAACCGAAGACCGTCGATGACATACGACGCCTGCCTTTTTATGGAGGCGCCCGCCATTCTTGAGCGCACGGACGCTGTGTACAGTTTGCTGGACCACTCCCGGGCCTCTAAGACTCTTCCCCTCACCTGTGCCTTCGTGCTTGCTTCCGAGCCGCGGAACAAGTACTTATTCACATCCTAGTGCCTGCTTCCAATTCGCGTAACAAGTACTTATCTACATCCTAGTGCCTGCTTCCGATCCGCGGAACAAGTATCTATCCACATCCCAGTGCTTGCTTCCGAGCCGCGGCACAAGTACTTATCCACATCCTAGTGCCTGCTTCCGATCCGCGGAACAGGTGCCTCCTGCCTCGTCACCGACCATCACCAACCATATTGTAAAGTGTAAAGTTATAGTTAATTTAAATCTGTGAAAGTAAACTGTAAAATACTCAAACAAATATCATTTCTTCTTACAAGCACGCTCAAAATAGCAAAATCCAAGACAGACATTCTACAAAACTAAAAATACCTACAAATATTATCTAAATCGATGCCGTGCGCCAGAGTGGTTAAATGGCTGGCGGCATTACCTCTCTGTAAGGCGTTGTTTAAGCGTTAGCGGAGGTAAGAGCGCCAGCCCTCCGGTCACCCGAGGCGTCGATCAGACGTGTCAATAAATCTTGGAAAAAACCGAAGCGCCTCAGGCTCCCACGGCCCCATCGCATCGTCTCGACCCCAAACGGCATAATAGCGGCAGCATATTTGCGCCGTTTGAGATATTCAGCAGGGGTCGCTGCTGCGCAACTCCTGAGGCGGGACCTTCATATTGATAATTATTAATTATTGTTGTTACAATTGCAAATTGAAAATGTTTAATTGAACTCACTGTCATCAGAGTCGTTATGTTCATATTTTCTATTTGTTGATTTAGCAACTCTAGTTTAAAGGACAAAATGCAACTTATGTTCATACAATATTTAAAAGAAAATGTTCGTTGTATATGAACGGTCACTATTTTGTCAATAGTTGCAAACACGACATATTTCTTTACATTTTACCCGTAATTTCATCCGCATAAAATTAGCACTACGTATTTTGAAATTTTCAATGCAAACTTTGATATTTTCTTTTTATTTGAATTCCTTTAGTAGTTGAATTAAAAAAAAACCAGTTAAAACTAGTTTTAATAATTTATTAGTCCACAATTTTTCAACCAAATACGCGTGTTTATCATATAATATATTATTTACGTACAAACTTTGATTCCACTTTTCGAGGATCAGTAAAATACAATTGACCAACTGGTAGGACAACCCTGATGGAACCACGGACAAGTCACGGTTTAATCTTTTCTTTGGTACCTTCGCGTCAATTATTTTTGACAAATGGTTTTTATGTTTTTTATATATCAATTTTAACTTTGGGGTCGAATTAATAATAAATGATTTAGTATTACCCTTTTTATACGGCTGTGGAGGATTATGTTTTTTTTTTATATAGGTAGGTATGCTTGTATTGTCTGTTTCTTTGGCACGCTCTGTAGTTTAAACGGCTTGATGGATTTTAACATATGAAACTTTGTTGGATTCCTGTTAATTATGGAAGTTACATGGGATATAATATTTAAATATAGCGTCTGTGAATAAAAAAGAGGTAAAGAAATATGTTATTATAACAAACTAGCGATCCGTCCCGGCTTCGCACGGGTAGCAGAGCATATAAACCGTAGTGTTTTTTCTGCGTAGTTTCCTATCAGCTTTTTGAGTCGAACATGTGGATTGGATTTAAGCCTAACCACGCTGGCCGGCGCGTGGTGGCCGCAGCGCCCAGTTTCTTGTCGCGCTATATTTATATTTCGCGATAGCTCCTAAGATATTGATTTAAATTGTATAGTGTAAAAGCCAATCATAATATGTATGAAATGCTGAAAGTAAATAAAGTACTTGATTTAATAAGGATTAATAAAGTATCCATATAAATTGCTTTCCAATTACCTCATCATATGACACCATTTTTGAACATACAAATAGGTATAGTCAGCTATCCGTAAAAGATAGACATATGCCATCGCGGACTTTTCTTTAGTCCTATAAAAGAAACACAATTCCTCCATATATTATTTTACTAGCGACCGCCCGCAGCTTCGCTTGCGTAGACTACAAATTCCTGTTATAGGTACTATTAACGTTCGAGATGGTTTATACGTACTTTTTGCCGGAACCAATTTTGGTCACACCCATTCAAACTTTCAATCTTCATTTCCCTTCCACCCTTTAAAAAACCGATACGATTTTTCATCTCCCGTTTCCCACTCCTAAAATGTAAAAATCGAAAAACCCTGAAACACGTCATTATTTAAGTCCCTCCATTCCCATCCTTAAGTTTGAAATTTCTAAAAAAGCCTTTCTTAACTTTATAATGCTCACGGTATAAAATAAACTTATGTCCCAAATTTAAGCTTCCTAGACTTAGTACTTTCGGCTGTACGTTGCTAGATCAGTGAGGACAAACGACAGACAGATAGACAGACAGACAAACACAAAAAGTAGCTTATGACACTCTTGACAACCTTCTTTCACGTCTGCAAAGTTTCATTAAAATCTGTTCAGCCGTATTGGAAATTAGCTCGAATAGATAAACTTGAATTGAATAGACGTCCAGACAAACAGACGGACAAAAAGTAGCTAATGTCAAATATCTTGACAACCTTCTTTCCCGTCTGCAAAGTTTCCTTAAAATCTGTTTAGCCGTTTTGGAGATTAGCTCAAATAGACAGATACACGTACAGACAGACAGACGGACAAAAAGCAACATTTGTTAGTTTTAACGACCTTCTTTTCATATTCATTGATGTTTCATTTAAATAGGTTTAGACATATGGACGTACAGACAGACATACAAAAAGTTCTGTATGTCACATATGGAAAGGGTGTAGTCAAAAGATTACATCGTATTATATGTGTAAAGTTTCATCAAAATCGGTTAAGCCGTTTTGGCCGAAGCTGATTTGCTCGAATAGACAGACAGTTCGTTTTCATGTATATAGCCTATAACTCTCCGCTAGAATCAGGCTATCAAAGGCAAAAAGAATTTTTCAAATCCGACTGGTAGTTTCAGAGATTAACAAATTCAAACAAACAAACAAACAAATGAACGAACGAACGAACCAACCAACCAACCAACCAACCAACAAACAAACAATCAATCAATCAATCAATCAATCAATCATCAAATCTATCAGCGCGCGCGACGGAAGCTCTCAAAAGAAATATTTTTTCCCGTTTTGCAACATTTTTCATTGATGCTCCACTCCTATTGGTCGGAGCGTGATGTAGTATAGCCTATAGCCTTCCTCGATAAATGGACTATCCAACACAAGAATAATTTTTCAATTTGAACCAGTAGTTCCTGAGATTTGCGCGTTTAAACAAACAAATAAACGAACGAATGAACGAACGAACAAACCAACCAACCAACCAACCAACCAACCAACCAACCAACCAACTAACCAACACACAAACAAACAAACAAACAAACAAACAAACAAACAAACAAACAAACAAACAAACAATCAATCAATCAATCAATCAATCAATCAATCAATCAATCAATCAATTAATTAATCAATCAATCAATCAAACAAATAAACAAACAAACTCTTCAGCTTTATAATAAGTATTTCTATTATATAGATTAATAGATTATAAGATAATAAGAAAATAAGATATTACTAAAAACCGTATCAAAGTCTATTGGTTTGGAAGTAAAAAGTTAACGAACAGAGGCAGACAGCGAATTTATTTTCTCCCGCTATCGTTTTTAAATTTCAATAAAAACTGTTAAGATATTAATTTAAATTGTATGATGTAAAGGGCAATTATAATATGCATGAAATGCTTAAGACAACTACCATATTTAATTTGATAAGGATTAATATCACGTTTAAAAAACATCTTCGCAAATAGTACATTATGTTAGAACAAACTTGATTGTCATAAAAAAAGGTTATAGTAAGTTAACCTTAAAAGATACACATATGCTGTAGCGGACTTTTGGTTAGAACTTTTAAAGGGGTACAATTCCGTAATACATGATTTTTGCTTAACATCAACCGTTTACGCAGCGCGCGCGACGGAAGCTCTCAAAAGGAATAATTTTTCCCGTTTTTGCAACATTTTTCATTGATGCTCCACTCCTATTAGTCGTAGCGTGATGTAGTATAGCCTATAGCCTTCCTCGATAAATGGACTATCCAACAAAAAAATAATTTTTCAATTCGAACCAGTAGTTCCTGAGATTTGCGCGTTCAAACAAACAAACAAACAAACAAACTCTTCAGCTTTATAATATTAGTATAGATTATATATCAAAAGGATTAGGCAGCGTTTTCGATGAAAGATCCCAGCCAGCTTGATTTTTTTTCGACTTCTTCAACAATAACCGTCATATTTCAACAAAGTTCCACAAGACATTAATATATTATACACGTAAACCTTCCTCTTGAATCACTCTATCCATTGGTGTCAATAATATGCCAAACCGTTCGGTAGTTTTTGAGTTTATCGCGTTCAGACAGACAGACAGACAGATGCGGCGGGGGACTTTATTTTATAATATGTAATGATATGGGTAGTTATTAAATGAAAGCTAGTAAATAGCCAATGCCAAATATGTACATATGATAACGGTGATAATGTACATATGATTTTGACAGAAACAATACAAAAAAAGTAAGTTTAATGTAAGGACCACGATCGGTCCGTTGTGGACATAGACCAGTCAACCTATAGACCACGCTTTGACAGGGAGTAGCATTCGCCAAGGCTAAGTAGTGACTATATAAGTACGTCTCTTCTGAGCGGTCAGTTGTAAGCACGTCGGAAGCCATTAAATTGTCAATTTTGAACGAGCCAATGAAAACTAGCCGACTTCTCCCCGCACCCCGCCACTTTTTGGCGATTTCGTTTTCATACTGACGTTTATTAAAGCGTGGTCTATAGGTTGACTGGTCTGTGGTTGTGGATCTGTGGACACATACCTTTAAAAGAGTTTCAGTTTCATGTAGCTTTAAGCCGAGTAAAACACTAACGAAATTTAGTCTTTTAGTTTCAAGAAAAAAGCAGTAATAAAAAAAATTTGAAACCGGACTTCTGCATTAAAAATAATTACCCGAAAAGAGGAAAACAACTTCTGTATTATACAACGTGTTCCTTTTGATATCCCATAACTCCGGGGTTTCAATGGGACCACGAATATGAATCAAATAGCATACACATTATTTTTCAATTATTATTAATTACATATTTAAATTTTTCATACAAATTAATTCGATAAAAAGGTGAGTTTCCATGTAAAACGCCTTTACGTTAGATTTGACAACGTCGCATTATTGAACGTGATCATGAATGAAAGTTAGCACCTATCCTGCCACGCATTACAATGATCATATTCATAAAAATTGCTCCTAACCCGTACGAAATAAAATCACTTATCGCTTAACCCTATTAGGAGCCACGCTACGCACACATTGGAACTCGTTGTAACCGAATCGCTCGACCGACGACGACGACGTCATGAACGAATAATTCTGTCTCGTTTACACTAAGGGAAATGCAACAGTGAGTGATTGAAAGATCCGACTGCCTCCATAGTTGATTTTGCTATCCCGCTCTGCAAGCGTAAGTTGGGCAACGTCGCATAAATTAGGACGCATCATACGGCAGAAAAATTTAGAACTATTTTTATTGTGATTGATGATTTCTCTAAAACTACGCATTTTTGAATAGATGTTCCTTGGACTTTTTACATTATTTTTAGTCATAGAATATAACCTTAGAGTTATGGGATATCAAAAGGAACACGTTGTATATACATAATTTTAATTGATCAATGTAGAACGCACTATGCAATCTTTTTTTTTTTGTTCGATATCCAATACTTAAACAAATATTAGGGTCTTTGGTTTTAAATAATTTGTAGGTATAGATAAATAATGTTCGATTCGACCTCTGAATAAAGTATTTCGATTGATTTTTTATACCAGTATTTTTGTTGTAAAAATTAATAATAGATTTTCAAAACGTAATTCTTCGTAATTGTGTTTATGATTGCCATTCATTAACTACGATTAAATGGCCACGACATGTTCTCATGCGTGAATCTTTACCAGGTACAATACGTTTCTTGGTATGATCTACAAGGTCTTAAACAAACGCTGTTAGTTATTAATTACATGCTATTTCAACTTAATTAATTGTTATAAAATAAGGCCTATGAGAACTCTGATTAATACTATAAACGTCTTTGGACTTTTATCTACGCCAAACCGCTCGCTAACAAAATTACAATATATTTAATACGATGAATACAATTTAATATGATAGAAGAAGAAAAAAAGAAAGAAAGAAAGAAATACCCTTTGTTCACGGCTACGGAACATACATGCCAAACAGAAAAATAAAATAAAGTAAAAAACAAAAATAGAATGAAAAAAAATAATAATAATAATACTTGGGACTTCCCACACAACGTTATCTAGTCCCAAAGTAAGCAAGTATTATATGCTTGTGTTATGGTTCACTAGACAACTGATATACATACTTAAATAATCTTTATAATATATACATATATAAATATTTTTGCGAAGACACCACACTCATATAACAACCAAGACCCGGTACCAGTATCAATAGTAATCATATTAATACTGACCCGACCAAATAAAAACCCGAACAAAAAAGTCTCCGCAGCCATGAAAGCAGCTGCACTGAGCATCCGCTGCAGATGTGTATGACCACACCCACAACACTGATTTTCATTCAACCCCTGCACAAAGCTCGCCGCACGATAAATAAAGTTTATTATTTTATCTGTTAAAATAGTACGGAACGAGAGTGAACCGAAACAGCGGGGTACGGGCGGGCGCTCGGAGATAGCTTGTTGGTCCTAACTTCAGTGTCGTCATAACAGCTTCCGTAATTTTATCCGTGCCCGGCAACACAGGAATGTAGGTACGTATATTAGTGACAGGAACAACTGACTGCCATTGTCAAAAAGCCGGCGCTCTGTATATTAGGTATTGTTCCAAAAATTGTAACAAGGTCCAAACATTTTTGGATTTATAGGAACAGGTCTCCTTATTCAATAAAAAAAATATGACTTTTTTGCAATACGTAGAATACTGTAGCTATAATTCGTAGTAATCAGCTATACATTTTAACAAACGATTATTACTTGAAAATCCATAAATCTTAAAAAAATGATAAAAAGCTCCAATTTGTCTAGATTTTCATAAAAAAGTATTCATATGTGTCAAAAAAAAAATCAAATATTATGTCAATATTATTATGTACCTTATCTGCCGGCTCTTATTGCCTGATACCTATATGGATTGCCTAGACTATTTTCGAGAAGTTAAAGGATTTAAGAGTTTCAAGAAGAAGTATAAGGAATATAAACATTCACTCTAAATTGCTTTAAATCTTTCAACAAAATAATCTCACTTAGAAGCATCTTGTATAATCTGTCCCATATAATAATTATATCACAGCGTTCAACAAAATCAGCGCAACGAAGATGCAGGCATTTTCTGATTGTCCACAGGACAAAAATAATATGGACTGACTGATTGGACGAGTGGTTAGACACCTTAACTGTGGAGCCAAAGGTCGCGGGTTCGAATCCCGCCCGAGACAAATATTTGTAGGCACGAACATGTCTATTTTGTTCCGTGTCTGGGAGTAAAATATCTAATATCCGTTATAGACGACTGCTTAGCCTAGTGGGTAGCGACCCTGCCTACGAAGCTGTAGGTTCCGGGTTCGAATCCCAGGTCGGGTCAGTATTTATAATATGATGAATATTTATACTGGTACCGGGTTTTGGTTGTTATATGTATGTGGTGTCTTCGCTTGGTATCCAAAACACAAGCTAATGCTTAGTTTGGGACCTAGACGTTGTTGTAATGTATACGTTATTATTATTATTTTATTTCGTAAGAATAGGCAATTTTAAGAAACTAATTTGAAAATTTTTGGTTTTAGATCCGTATTTACGTAATTTCGGAACGGTCAATTGCGACATGTTTGTGTGTGTGAGATACTTATAAAGCCACTTACCATTTCTAACTAGTTATGCAAAGTTATTTTTCGTATACATTCGAACCCAGACACCCCACCTAAAAAAAATTAAAAGTCCATTTGTGACGTGTTATTGAGATTAGTTTTTTTACTGTAACTTAAGGTTAAAGTAGTATTTTTCGATATTTCCCAATAATGTGTGGTTACTGTGCGCTATATGACATGTAAATGCCGCGCAATCACTGCATCATTTTACATCGACATTTGTAATCTAATAACCTAGTGCGTTCGTAGGACGCCCATCACTTTTGTAAACATGTATTTTTTTTCAAAACATTAACTCAGATTGCAAAGGCAAGGAAATGAATTTTTACTAGTGATATATAGTAAAGTACTTTTTAGATGCAGTACACGTAAAAAACTAACCGACCTACGAAACAAGTCACTTTGCTGGAATGTATGTGATTTTATATTTGTTTTAATTTTATTTATTTATTTCTAGAATTACTTTCCTTGCTGTCTGTACTGCTTCGTATTACCATGCATATTACCGAAGTGACTTTGTTTTGCTTGTTTCGTTAGTCGGATAAGTAATATTATATTGTTCGGTGATTGTGTCCGTTGTCACACTAATGGTACAATAAATAGGTCATTACCCACTAACTCTATTGCGGGACCAAAGATGGCGGGTTCGATTCACGCCCGGGACAAATAGTTGTGTGCATGAACATGTCTATTTGTTCCGTGTCTAAAATATCTATACTATAGTATGATAATAATACATGGGATATCCCACACAGCGCCATATAGTCCCAAAGTAAGCAAGTATTATGCTTGTGTTATGGGTTACTAGACAACTGGTATATATACTTAAATATACTTTTTTTTTCAATAATATGTACATGTAATATATAGGTATTTTACACTCGGACACGGAACAAATATACATGTTCATGCACACAAATATTTGTTCCGGGCGGGATTCGAACCCGCGACCCTTGGCTCCACAGTTAGGGTCTCTAACCGCTCAACCAATCGGTCAGTCTGAATCGGTCCGTCATACAGTACGTTTGTTTTATAAAAAAATGTCGCATGTACACATATGTTAGTTGTTTAATATATATAATACAGGCTCTGACAAATTTGGGATTAGATGACCTTGTTTGAGATTTCCTGGTATTAATTATTAGTGCCTTTCAAACCGTCAATACTGTTTTTCAATAAGGTTGAATGTGTACGCCCCTTAAACTTTACGAAGTAGTTAAATTCGTTCAGTATGACATAAACGTTTTTCGACATTTCATTTTTCCTGTTTCTTATCAGATGTTACCGAATCAGAAGTAACAGTAGGAGGTCAAGTTCATGAACATGATATGTACCACTTAATTTAGGCATAGAGATATTCTCAGAAAATTAATCAATTATGTACCCACTGTAATTTAAAGAATTATATGGCACAAAAAATATTAAGTAGAAATATATGATAGACAGACTGATCACTTCTTTTTTTTATATACTCTATTTTCCTTGTTATAAAACGAAATTTTTCATTATGTTATATATCTAGAATTTATTTTATTGATAATGTTTATTTACTAATATCATAGAAGTAGGATGATATAAGGTAGACACTATACAACACACACTATGCTTACACTGCCTCACCGGAACTACACTTAGCCTAGGCACTACACATTAACCCAATTGGGTCAGACTGAAAGCCACGGGCCATTTAATTGACAGAGACTATTGATTGATAATAACGCTTATTAGAGGTTCGGTACAATATTAATTTTAATAAAGAAAAATGATCGAAAACGATGTCCAAAACTCTGACGATCTATTTTCTCCTTTCAGTATCTTACTGTCGTCGCTGTTCGTTTAAACCACTCGCGCACTTCATCGTGTGCGTTGTTACGACGTTTTAATAGTTTGAATTGCGCTCGTTCTATTAATACTATTATACTATTTCTACTTCTATGATATGAATTGTGGTAGCCGAGTGGCTAAGCGTCGCGCCTTTCATACAAAAGTTGTAGTAAGATCGATTCTCGCTTTAAGTGTATTGACGAAGACTTTTTTAATTTATAAAAACTTAATTCAAATCCTAAGACATACTCTACCGACATAGTAGTTTTTGTGACGTTGTTGGTGCAACAGCCCCAACTGCGAACCGCCGTGGTAGGCTCATGGTCAGAACTTCTCAACTCAATATTGAAGAAGGCTGTACTCCAGTAATGGAGGCTCGGAAACCTGATATTAATGTCTATTTACAACTCTTAGGTAATTTCGATTAGATACGGTTAATCCGATTCAATTAAGAAAAACCGAAATGGCTGCATTAATTCATGCATAAATTAGCAATATTAAAAATCGTTACGTCAAAATGCTGACGAAGTTGACCGAACTAAATTAACGTTTATAATTAGACACTTAAATGGACGCAAGTGGATTTGCAGAAATCCCCAACAACATAATAATAGTTTTTTTTTTGTGTATGTTTTGCTTAGATTATTTTTCTATAATATTTAAAATGAATTGTTTTTGCACGATTATTATATAAACAGTGTTTATAGTAAGCAAACTAAATATTGCGCTCAATAGTAAACAGTTTAAATTTCGAGATTCCGTGGGTAATTTAGGAGTATTCGGCTTGGAACGAAATTTCAAAGTTGCGCTTTTGGCATAGAATAAATAAATATGACAGCACCGTTTGGTTTAAATAGAGCCATAAATGTCATTTAACAGTAGCGAAAATGTTAAACGCAATTTCACGGGGGTGAAGACCGGCGCGCGGGTTGAAACTCGCCATCTTACACCAGCTAGCTAGAGTATGAGTGGTTAGACGGTAAACGCTGAAGAGGGATTTTATTTAATTCATACTTTTACGGCTTATGACCATTAAAATAAGGTTCCAGAATATCCTCTTAAAATATAATTTTAGATGTTTATGAAAATTCATCTGAAGTTGAAATGAAATTGTCCCTGTGACGTCATCTGGGCGGTTGAGCTTATAGTAAAAAACCAAAGCTAAAACTAAATAAAAAAATTTTGCTTAAGGTCAGTACGTCAATTGAAATTGTAATCCTAATGAAGAAATAACACTACTAGGACTTTATCTAGTCTAAGATAATGCAATTAGTAAACATCTGTCCAGTTGACGTCACAACGATATTCAATTTTTGAAAAATGTACTAAGAAAATCAGACAATTTTTTTAGGAGCAATAATATTTTCGAGTAAAAATATAAAAACTAAATGTTAAGAAAGTTGGTCCAAAATTCAGATAAAAATATGTCATCGTACAATTCTTTGATTAAATTTTTCGTCCGTTGAAACGCGATGAAATATAACATTTGGTGTTACAATGAAACAAGCGCGAGTCATGGCGCGGCGCAATTTAATTCAGCAGTTAATTATTTTTGAATTACTTATTATAATCGGAGTGGTTCGACGGTTCACATCATAGTATTGAAATCTAGGTAATAGAAACTGATATTTGAGAAATGTTTCCTCTGTACCAACCACAATTATACATAATTTACTAAGCACTATCATCCACATGTACGTTTCTTTTAATTTTTTTTTAAAACTATTTTAATAAATTTTGTTCGCTTCGATAGCTTTAAAATAGGTTTTTTCCTACAAGTGGCATTCCCAACGAGTCGCCGTCACGTCAGAATTTAATTGCATTACATAATCGAAACTCAGTACGAATAACAGTCTGATAGGACTTTGATAATGGTCGTGACACGCAAATGCGTTTACGAATAAATAATCATTGACCGAGGGGCCGTCCATTAAATTTTTAAACGCATTTTTAACCCCCCCCCTTGGTGATACATAGTGAGGTTTAAGACTACCCCCACCCCCCACCCAACATCACGTGTATTATTAGTATCTACAAAAATTCTTAAATTTTTTAGAATATTATCTTAAATACGAGTATAAAGTATAATCTTATTTTATTCTGAAATTAAGGACCATTATAAAAATGTCTAGACAGAAAAGTTGCAGGTTGATTTTAATTGGTATAAAAATAATAACACTAATAACACTACACGCCACTTTTCGATTTAAAAATAGCGCGTTTGAAAAAATAAATACACGTGATATCTTACTACACCCCCCTCCCCCATTGTGACATTTCGTGATTTTTGTCAAACCCCTCTGATAAATTATGACGGCCCCTAATGAAAAATTATGAAAATACTACAAAAAAGTATTATCGAATATGTTGTTAAAATTGTAAACTGGACCCAAAATATACTTTTTTGTCATGTTGTTTCTTTGAAAGCATATAGGTACATACGAAACGCTAAACTAACGGGTAACTAACTGAAACTTTCATATTTAAATAGATAAAAACAGAATTTAACAAATATAATGGGTATGTATAATTGCGTTACAAAAATATACAGATGGGGGTCTCACAAAATAGATCATAGGAGCTAATAATAGTTGACTGACCGGTTGGCCGAGTAGTTAGAGCCCATTCTGCGGAGCCGAGGGTCGCAAGTTCGATTCCCGCCCGGGATAAATAGTTGTGTGCGTGAACATGTATATCTGTTCCGTGTCTGGGTGTAAAAGTATCTATATGTATATATTATAACGAAAAAATATTTAATAATATTTAATATAGTATGTATAGCAGTTGTCTAGTACCCCATAATACAAGCATAATAGTTGCTTACTTTGGGAAAAGATGGCTGTGTGTATGATGTCCCAGATATTATTATTATTATTTTAAAGACACTACCGAACCAAAAAAAAAATAAACATTGAAAAAGGCGTCATTGAGCGCGTCCACTTTAACAAAATTATGTATCAAAAGTTATTTCACACATTAAAAAGTATATCGAACTGAATACTACATTTTCGAATTTGGGAAAAATACCGATTATTACCGGAGATATAACAAATTAATGTTTGTGTATATAATTCACGAGCCGCTCGTGATGTCACTCGGTGCGCGCTAAGTATAAATGATCCACGTTAGCCCATAGTAATATAACCGAATGACGTCATTGCACGTTTTACTATAAAAAATTATATCTTCGGCATTTTTGTATATATTGTAGGAATCGTTCCTATTGGGAGCGTAAAAATACAACTGGAATGACTGAACTTCACGTTTTATTATTATCGAGTATAAAATATTACAATTTTTATTATAGATTCACTAATCGCGTAACAATTATTATTGTTCGGCCCCGCAAATTCAACTCTCCTTTTTTTTATTTCTCTATCCAAATCTATTATTTAAATTGATATTCTAAATCTAAAACACTTAACATACACGTTGTGTATGGCCAGTTTGATAAACAGCCAGACACATACGCTACAATATCAATAAAATTCATTCATTTATTACTTTTTCTTAATAAATATAACAATTTCTATAGAAACAAATATCACAAGATGCGTTCAATTATTTTTTATATTTTTTTATTAAATAAAGTTCTTATAAGTAAATTTGTGATACTTTGTGCCACAGTTATATAAAAAATACATCAAAAAAAGAAAAAAAAACTGGAGCAGCTGCAGAGACAGCAGCTCGTAGGAAAATAGCCAAACACTTAGAACTTTTAAATCGTTACCAATTCATACCTTTCGCTGTCGAGACGATGGGTACCTGGTCCAAGGATATCAAATCACTTGCTCACGATTTGGATGTCGCGATGCGTGTGTTGACAGGGGATCCTTTGAGCAAGGAATACCTTGTTCAGAAGACCAGTGTCACAATACAGTGTGACAATGCGGCAGTATCCTTGGCACCCTGAACCCGTCGTCTCTTTAAAATTTTGTCGTTTATACTTATTTAGACAGTATTTTTAACTTATAGGTAATTTTAGTTTTTTTGATTTGATTGACTGATTGAATTTTTGATTTGATTTTTTTGAAGATTGAAAAAAAAGGGCGGTTATATGTTTAATTTCCGCATATTTTTCTGGGTGCAAATGGGTGGGTATGAGTACAAGGAGCTACAAGAATTTAAAAATTAAAAATTTGCGTCAGTGATCCCCTTAAGACATAAGACACATGCGTTAATATTCATGTAGATCAAAAAGTATAAAAATTTAATAATAAGAATGAGGCGAAGTGGTACCTTAAAAACTAGACACTCTAAAAAATGGCCACTAATATTCACTACTAGGTTTTATTAAAAAACCAGTTAATACCTGAGTCTTAAAGAATTCAACTTTGCACGGGTAAAGAGTCGCAAGTATCCTTCATGTTTGATTTTTTGTAAATGAGGGCGAGGAATCGTTTAACATTTCATTTATCTAAATCCATTAAGTCGTTAAGGAGACAAAATATAAAAAAACACAACTTTGAAATTATTAAACTCTTTAGCGTTTTTTTATTTGCAGTCGGGTAAAAACAGCAAGACCTAGGCTTATTAGTCTTTCACAAATTATTATTTTTAAAATTTTCTACTAATTTGTCACGAGTGTGGGTTGCGTGTGACTATTTGTAACATGCACGGTAAGTACTTTACATTATTATTTCGCTAAGAATATACATAAAAACAAATCCACCCACTTCTGTAAAAACCACATGTCGCAAGGCCAATATATATATTTTCTAAACTTTAACATTCGTTAATCCTCGACTGTCACATCAAATCTATTAATTTACGTTGTCGAGTGGGTTCATTTTTATATTCGAAGGCTTAGACGTTGTCGCGCCTACAAGAAGACTCCCATCTTTAATTATATTTTGAATTACTTTATGACTTGCGAGTGTTAAAATATGCGGCATATTTCACTGTATTTTTTGATTACGTTGACGTAGACGCTTCGTTGTTTTTTACAGCTTTGGGGGCTATAGAGTAAATAAATGTGACAGCAACGTTTAGTTTTTTGGAGACCGTCTTCGTCTTAAGTATTCGATATAAGTTTCACTCGAACACCAAAATTAATATCTAAATAAAATTATTAATTATTAAACATAATTTATAGTAGGTACAGTACAGTACGTTGTTTTATTCCAATAATAATAATAATAATAATAATAATAATAATAATAATAACGCATACATCACAACAACGTCTAGGCCCCAAACTAAGCATTAGCTTGTGTTTTGGGTACCAAGCAAAGACGCCACATACATATAACAACCATGACCGGGTACCAGTATCAATATTCATCATATAAATACTGACCCGACCTGGGATTCGAACCCGGGACCTCCAGCTTCGTAGGCAGGGTCACTACCCACTAGGCTAAGCGGTCGTCTTCATTCTTTTATCTTTCTTCATTCCAATACATAGTAAATAGCTTAGTAAACGTTTCACTGTCGTCTTGGTCTGAATACGCTTTAATAATATCTCATTATTTCATTTCACTGTCTGATCTACTGACCGAGACGGCAGCACCGGCGTGTGTCTTTTGTTTACGGAAGTGACGTCACAATTAAATAATGATTAAAAATTACGTTTTGCATCGTGTTTATTCGTAATTAGTGAGGTAAGTTGATATTTTCACTATAATAGTTTTTCGTTTCACGTCACAATCTTGACACGTTTGGGTGGAAATTACAGTAAATTTTTATCGTTTTTTGAATAGGTCGAGGATATGGAATCTGGAGGATCCCGGGGAACTATACTTATACCTTTCATGGTCACTTTAACCGCCTGCTAGCCGCCAGCAGGTCCGACATTGATTACGTAGAACCCAAGAAGAGGAATGAACTGCAAGGGAACGGTACATTCTCGTAGAACATGATACAATAAAACTAGTTATTAAGATATAGTCTGTGATAAACGCACAAAATCATAGTAACACTAACCGAAATGAGATATAATAACCATTCTTTTTATTCTATTGATGATTCTATTCTATTCATAAAATCCACTTATGATACGCAAAAGAAGTCGCGGGCGGGTGCTAATATAATTTAATAGACACTCCTATTTCTATTTTCTGTTAAATGCTATCGATAATTTCATATTTAGTTAATTAAATCCTATATTTTTAATTATTAAATCATGACATCTTGTCAGCTGACGAAATAAATCAGACTACAAGTGACAGTTAATGCGACGTTGCCAAATCTAATAGCATGGCTTGTAACTATAGAAGGCAGTGCCCTACCCTATTGAACTACCGACCTGAGATGTTCGTAGAAGATAAATATAAGTACAGTCCCCCGAGTGAGGTATTACTGTCAAAGAATAACAGCAATGGAAAAATACGTATCAAAAGTGGTCTGTAAATGAATCGATAAATACCTGGATATAGTTTGATTAAGGAAATACTTTTAATGCATAACTCGACCTGACAGCGCTCTGTGGAATAACAAGTGTTAAGTGACGTACGCTTACGCATAATGGACACATAAAATAACAAGGTTAACACTTATTATATGTTGATGTAAACAAATTGACCATATATTATTTATAGGAATATATAATCAGAATTGTTCTCATTAACTGCTAAGCATCAGGAGTTCACACAAAAGTTGGTAAATTATTGACTGGAAAACCTTGTTAAAAATTCTAATAAGTTAATTAAATCAGGCTACATCACTCATTTAATAACAAGTGCTTGACACCATTGCAATTGTTTTTTTTTTTTAAATAACAATTTTCAATAAAATCGGGAAGATAATTTATTTTCGGTGCGCTTTTCGAAAATCGAGTTATGTTTCTTAACATCTTACTGAAAAACCATATTGATATCGAAGACAGACTATCGAATAATAATTTAAAAAAAATGTAGCTTTAAAAAATCTTTATAAATATGTCCGAAATACTGTCTATTCATTATTCATACAGTCGTTGACCTTGTTGGACCTGTATTATAAATCGGTTCACAATTAGCGAAATGATCGCGTAACAAACATACAAAAACATACAGTCGAATTGAGAAGCTCCTCCTTCTTGAGGTCGGTTAGGAATTAGAACCGTTAGGTACATGTTAAAAAGAATATAAGGGCAATGTTAGTTCATGCAGCACCGACGAGTACTCGTAGTAAAAAAACCATCTGAAAATGGTAGGTAATTGAGAAGCGAAATAAATATTTAAAAAAATGTTATTTCTTTTAGTCTTGATTTTGTTTAACCTAGATTATGGTGTGAGTTATTGCCGCTCTAGCCACCATCCGTAGAACAGAGAAATCATTAAATACTAGATATTAGTAGTTTTAAAAAACTTTATTCTTTTTAGTCTTGATTTTGTTTAACCTAGATTATTGTGTCAGTTACTGCCGCTCTGGTTGAACTCATTAAATACTATAGTAGTCGGTATTCCGGAGCCGAATTACAAAATAATGGAAAGCAACTTTGAGAATTTTTTATTGCGGTAATGCAAAAACGTCAAAATGAAATACATACAAACACCATTCATAATAAGTAGTATAATTTTATTGCAATCAGTGACTGGATTGTCTCAAATTTTCTTTACTTTTTGTTACAGGGATATTGCCAGAAGCCCTACGAACGAAATGTGTAAGATGTACGGAGAGGCAGAAAAAGGCTGCTGTCAAAGTCATCAGGCGTTTGAAGCACGAGTACCCAGAAGAATGGGCTAAACTATCTATGAGATGGGATCCGACTGGAGATTTCACGAGGTTCTTTGAAGAGTATTTAGCTAAAGAACAGTTCAACATAATAACACCAGGTCAGTAGTGCATTATCATTGAATATCCGCTTAGCCGCCAGACGTCTACTGCTACATGATAACACTCGTGCTCACATCTCACTCACACACGGTCTTCTATAGTTTGACCGAAACTGCTCTACCGCGCCTTAGGTACGTGCACGGTGCAGAGGGAGGCTGATCTGCTCTGTCAGTCCGTCGCGACAGTCATTTGAAACCTACGTGTATATCAAATACGTATTGTAGTTACAGAAAATCGGGACTGGAAGAAAATACAGCGTATTAGTATTTTATAATAAATCTCTTCTAATATAATTTTAGGAACCGCTGTGCGTCGTCAACGCTTAGGAACTGCCTTCCCTCCTCGCCATGCACATACTTAAGGCGCGGTACAGCGGTTTTGGTCAGACTATAGTCCCAGACTAGGCTAGGCAGAGCATATATTTAGAGCATTAGACAACTGGTATACAAATTTAGATATTTATAACATATATTACATTCAGACACTGAACAGATAGATATTTGCACACAAATGCACACAAACATATTTGTCTAAATCAATGAATAAAACCCACAATCCTTAGATGTCCCCTTAGATCTACACGATGTCTGGCCTTGAGCCATCTTTAGTCAATTAACAGGTAGCCAGTTTACTAGATCAGCCTTCCCGCGTTGCAATGTCCGGTTCGTCGTCATCATGCGATAAACTGTCTTCCCCAGGGCTTAACATTTCCGCGAGCGATGTGACTGTCCTTTTTCTCTTCAACTTAACACTAAAATTTTGTGAACTATAATAATAATATTAAAACGTATACATCACAACGACGTCTAGGCCCCAAACTAAGCATTAGCTTGTGTTTTGGGTACCAAGCGAAGACACCACATACATATAACAACCAACCATGTCGAAACTACAATTCTTTTTCGTTACGAAGTTTATCGTTCATACGTCTGTGTTCTTGGTACTTCATTCAGAACTCAAGAAATATTTGCATTTACATTTACATTTACAATAAGTATATTCCACTCATGAAATCATTGCAACGAATATAGGACGTCATGCGGTAGGCATTGTTCGGCCGAAAATGTAAACTGGATATGTAAATGCAAGTATCTCATGAGTTCTGAAGTACCAAGAAAACATACGTATTTACATATAAGATGTAACTGTAAATTGAAAGGTAACATGCGGCTATATAGTGTGAAGCCTTTCAAGAGCCGTTCTAGTTTCCATTATTACTAATGCTGCCGATAAAACATGAAATAAAAACATACTTTTTATTTTTCAAAACTAACAAGATAGGACACCGCGAAGTACCAATTGAAGCCGCATACTTTAAATGCCTGAGTGACGTCAGATATTTGAAAAGTAATTAAAACAAGCTTTTTTTGTAGGTTAGAATTGTTTTTACGCGCCAGCAAGATATTGGCGCCTTCGTGTTTCTTTGGGCAAAGTTTTGGTGTTTCATTATTGCGTTTGTATTTGCATTTCTTTCGTCTGAAGGTTAATTATATATATTCTCAACCTTGGTAATTTTATTTTGGATTCTTCTAGATTTGATAAAAATTTGTTACAAAATTATAATTCGAATTGATGGCTTGAATGTAACGCACGATCTCTGCGTAACATACTTAAAGACCTGAAACTTATTTTCACTACAAATCAATATTAATAATTATAGGGATCGAAAGTTGCCGAGTAAACAAGTTTCGGTACTTACCTACTCGTTTCTACTTTTTGTTTAAAAAAACTTAATAAAAATCCAATAAATATTAAATGAAATAGAACTTTGTCTAAACAGTTACTAATCATATAAGGTATAAACTTAGGTATAAACCTAAGGTATAAACCTTAAGGTAATAAACCTAATATAAAGCAAGTCGCATCGTAAAATTCATTTTTCTTATTACAGTAGAATTAATTACGGTAAAACAATTTGGCTGTTTGCGGTGCGGAAGTATTGTAATATTTTTCTTATAAATATATTATTATTATTAGTTTATTAGCATATTTACGTATTTCAAAGTGAGGAACAGACATTGAACTGGTGAATAACAAAATACTGATGCGGAACAGATTCCGCATTAGTATTTTATGCATACTGACTGCTACGTCTGGTAGCAAAACTCGTTACGTCTAACGCCTACGTAATCACCATAAAGCTCTATCTAGTTCCGATTTCTTTGTACGTTTCAGGAGAGATTTGAACTTTGTGTTTGTGTTAGGGTGTAGAAAATTCAAATCGGTTCGAGAGGGTTATCTATATTTTCTTCCAGGGGTGCGGTCTTTACGTCGGGGGTGACGAGGGGTGGATTATTGGATTAGTTTTATTTGTGGATATTTTTAGTTTTTAATTTGATATAAGCTATAAAGTTTGTTTGACTAATTTCCTTATTTATCTTCGTCGAAAATATAAATGAAAATAATTTACGTACTTTGTTAAACAATATAGCGGGTTACGCCGTGGCCTAAAACCCGGTCTCTTTTGACATGGAAAAATTTCGTATATGTAATTTATGGAATGGGGACATGTTGGAAAATGGCTACACGAACATTTACATTACTGTAACCAATGACAGGTATTATTCGTTCGTTATGTGAATCACATGCATCGAAAAATTATTATAAAATCTTTAGGGAAATATACTGTAAACGACTAGGTAATTATTTATGTCTGAATCCAAAATACACATTTTATCATCATTTAGATAGTATTTTTAATTTATAGGTATTTTTAGTTTTTTTTTTTTAATTAGATTTTAATTTAGAATTTACTTGTAATGTGTAATATGTTATTAGAGTATATCTTCTACAATTATTGACTTAAATAAAGAAAAGTCATTTTAAATACACATTTTGTATTTTATGTATTTTAATTTTTTCACATGTACGTGTTTCTGTTTGTATTTATTAGTTGAATGTCTATAACTTAAAATACTCAAAAACCACTAAATAAATTTTAATGAAACTCTCGTATTTGAACAGATGAAATTATAATTCAACACATAGAGGAGGTACCATCACGCTGCTGTTTTTAGAAATGAAAAGTAATATCGTGTAGGATTTCATGAATTAAATCACGCGTGCAAAATGGAGTTTATCTTAAAATGTAAAACGTATGCTTTAATATTTTAGCAGATTGAAAACGAAATAATAAAATATCCGTAAAAAATAATGATAATAAATAATATATTATTATGCAGCAACGTGGCCCCTGTCGGTGGGGATGGTCCATTAATTTAAAGTACCCCAGCGAGCTTTGGATCAGATTACGCTTTGAGTCTCTTCGACAGATCGAATCCATAACGAAAAAATCCGTCGGAGAACCGAGGTATCCGATACAGTCTGGAAGATTAATAAGCTGAAATGGCAGTGGGTGGCCAGATGTGTTTAGAATTACAATCGATAGAGTAGACGCGTTATCGAGTTGTAGTCACTGGTAGTCACGAACCAGAAAGCGCCTTATGGGGAAAGAGCGACTCCCATATAAATCGACTGTTCAAAAAATTAGATCGGTTTGGTTGGACGCGCAAAGTTGAAGACAATACATCCTTATATGTCATGCTATCGGCCCATTATATCCCACTGCATGGGCTTAGGCCTCCCCCAAGCGTGAGGGGGTTTGGAGCTTAAATCCACCACGCTGCTCCAGCTCGGGTTGGCGGATTGTAACGACCGCCATCTATTGACAGCAACCGGGACCGACTGCTTAACGTGCTCTCCGAGGCACGGAGTCAGTGTTAGTTATGTACTAACCTTATATAAATAATTTCCTTATATAAATAATAATAAACCTAAATAAATAATAATATATGAAAACGATTTCAGCGAAGTCACAAGTAAAAGTTAGTACTTAATTTTATATTTTATGTTAATTAAAAAAAAACTGGAAGGTTTCCGGAAAGTTTATAGCATCATCAGTGATAAAAAACTATATACCTAGACTTTTGATTTTTAAAACATTTGGTTTTTAAAAGTCAAAAGTTAGATTAAAATAAACATCCACTTCCAAATTAGTGCGAGTTTATAATATCGTAGAACAGGTTGGATGACTTAAGTGTTGCATATTTAATTTAATTACTTACAAATGAATACAGATAATTGTCCATAAATCCCAAAGTGTCAGCTAGGTGCCAATTTATTTGTTAATACTTGAAATTAAATATTTTATCCTATTTTTTATCCTATTTTCATGTTAATAGTAATCAGAAATTATACAGATGCATTAATGTGCAAATTGTTTTGTGGTTTCACGTGGTTAGTTAAAGTCTAAAATGTAATCTAATCGAATATTTTGATACGAGCTTTCAATTTGAACTTGAACTTGAAGTTTGAACTTTGATTGTAGGTAATACCGACTATACCAACTCTGTATGCTCCGCCGGCCCTCGCTACAAAGATCGACGGCAAGCGTTCTCTGCCCAACCGCACCGCTTCTTCCCATTTGTACCGCCTATTTATCGCGAAGATTTTCTACTTATAGAATCTTAACCTGCTTTGCCAATAGCTTACGAGTAACTGCGACATACGTACAGACAGACAGGCGAACAGGACGAAATTATAATGGTACCGTTTTTTTGTCATTTGTATACGAAACCTTAAAAATACAAAAGTATAAAATAGTTCTTATTGTAGTTATTTAACTATATTTTAATATCTAAAAAGATAATTAAATATGAAATGGAGCTGGTATTAAATCCAAACTATACAAGGTGAGATTTTATTAACCGGCCAAAATTTTTCTAGGTGTTAGGTATCACCAATAGACATCATTGCGTAAATAAAAAATATGGGTTACATTTTCAAAATAAATTATTTTATCTACAGTTTATTTTATAACGTTTGGTTGCCTTCTTAACGCTATAGTAAACGTACGCGCCCGAAGCCTTTGAAACGGAATGATGCGACGGACAAGAATGGTTACTAGAGTTTTTGGTTTTTTCGGGAAAGGTTTATGTAGTCATATCTCAATATTTTTCTATAGAACGATACTAAAAGAAAACAAGACGGCTATAGGTTTTCTACCAAAGATCATTATATTAAAATTTGGCTGGTCATAAAAATCTCACCCTGTATATAAAAAAAAACTAGAAAAAAAATCGTATACTTAATTTTATGATGACGTCGGATTATAGTACTTTGTATGTTATTTGTCAGAAATAACCTTACCTCAGTTACAAACAGGGACATCTGGTGAGCGGCATATTTTATTAGCTCTCATTGTTCAACGAACAAAGTTGTTTTTAGAGTTCCGTACCTTAAAAGGAAAAAAGAAACCCTTATTGTCCGTCTGTTTGTATGCCCATCTGTGTGTCGATCTGTATGTCTGTCGAAACCCTTTTTGTAGAAAGAAATCAAACTTCTAAGTCAACGCAACCAAAAAATAGGGTTTTTAATGCCGTATATTTTGACACTCGCCTGCAAATCAAATTTTGTAGGATACTTCCCGGTGGCTTAGAATTATAAAATTTGGCAAAGAAGCAAGACCTCACAGCACAAGCAAGGGAAAAATCTGAAAATAATTAATTTGTAGTTAGACCACACAAAACTTAATTTTTTATTTAAATTAAGCGTTCACGTATTATCTGGCTGTAAGTAGCAATAAATAAGTTATATAACATTACGGAACCTTCCAGATGCGAGTCGGACCCGCACTTGGGCGGTTTTTTTATTTATGCGATATATATAAATTAATTATTTCTACACAGCAAAAATTACATTACAGTACAATATGACTAAGTATGGCGATTTAAGATTTTCGTTATTACTTCAGTTTATAATTCTAAGCATGTATAAATGTTTTACCTCAAGAAAGCGGGTTCACCATAATTTATTGTGTATGCAAACAGCGGTCAGTGTACAGTGTACAAATAAACTAAGTACATCAAATATGTTGACACAGAATTTGAATTAATAATACAGTTACAATACGATAGTGATGAAAAAACTGATTCCTAGGAAGAGTTTGATTATGATTCCATTTAAAATATTATTATTATTATTTTTATGTAATAATTTAATTTGAGTAAATATACATAAACCAAAAAAAATATTATTTATTACACTCAAAATTCTTCAGTTCGTATATCTGCAGGAACCCTTCCACAAGTAAAAGCCTCCTCCAAAGACAGCCGCAGTGCTCTTTGGATAGGGCTGTTTGAAGATTGTTGAGATCAGGTGTCTTTTTGATCTCGTCTTCCAATTTTTAAATATTGTTATATTGAATGTATCTTGATTCACTCCAGAGAGTAAAATTAAGTTTACCTCACGTAAATGATTACTTAAAAAAAGAAAAAGTTTCTCGTATGAAAATAATGCCCAAACACAACTAAAAAAATCTTTTTACTTCAGTTTCTTAGTTTCAGTTTCTGAAAATAAATTTGTTTCAGGTTATTTAAATAAAAGCAACAGATGAAGAGCGAGTCAAACGAAAAAACCCTGGAGGGAAAGTATTGGAAATTTAGACTGAAAAAATATCTAAGATAAAGGATAGCGAAGTTTATTAAGTTTATTTTGTTTTTGAAGATGAGAAAATCTACAAAAATTTCTTTTTAAAAGCCACTTGCCTGAGCCGGGAATCGAATAGAAACAAATTAAAAAAAAAAATCTTCTGCGTTTTTATGTCTAATCACATCACCAATCTATAGATTAAATCACAGAGACCAAATCTTTATAATAAACAATCAAAGCAAGACCATGAAAACTTACATTGAATAAATAAATGAATAAATCTAAATAATAAATTCATAATTAGTTAATTTATTTCATCATAGGTTTAATAAATCTTTGTCTTGCGGAAAACGGATCTCATTTCGAAAAACATGTATAGTTAAGATAATTTGTGATGTAGTTTACCGCTATTCTATCATACATGCAATCATGTGTATTTATTTTATAATAAAATAAATACACGCAGAAAGTTCTTTTTTTAAATTTGTGTCGGTTCGATTTCCGGCTCAGCCAAGCGACTTCACAACATTCCATGAATTCAGAGTCTCTATCTTTAAAAATTAAATAATGTTGTAAGTTATGATTTTCACCAAAATAAATTCCTAGATTTCAACTAAGTTGCCAATTAAGAAATCTAAAATTATACGCACTAATTAGTTCGTAGGAATAAATAGGGGAACGGGATTGAGATATACAAAAAAATATGAGTAACAGAGGATATTATGATGACGTTCCATTCCATTCCATCAGCCTTCTTTATACCCCACTGCAGGGGCTTAGGCCTCAAGATGATGGGGCTTGGAGTTTAAATCTACCGCGCTGCTCCGATGCGGATCGGAGGATTGTAACGACCGCCATCTATAATACAATGCAGATAGTGTACGAAGCAATTATTAATAAAAAAAGGTCACTTACCAAACTTGATGACGAGAATCGAATTCATGGTTACATACTGTAATTATCCATGTAGATACAATTACTTACCTTCCTTTTACAATTTAAAGCGTAACACAATTTAGATAATTAAATCTCTATCCGAAGAGAATTGAAATATTTATTGTTTCAACCTCAGTAGTATTTTCAATGTTCTTTGCATTGTTTTGAAATTACCGTATCTATCGCAGTTTAAAACAATTAAAGTATTCATAGTATATAATTAGTGTTTCTATTGATGTCATTAATCTTGATTTACTAGGGCTTCAGGAAAATAAAGGATACATATTAATACTGTCTATCTAACAGTATTGGAGTGTACGTTTGTATTTTTTACAGCTGTAAGTTATAGCTCAATTTTTATACGTACAAAGCCAGTATTTTACTATGATTGAAATCATTTTCTTTTTCCTTCTCCCTTCTTTTCATTATACTTTCAAGCAAGAAAGCATTTTTATTTGTTCGCTCGCAAAGTGGGAAACCGTGATCCCTATAATTTCTATCGTTTTGCATTTGTACCATTTAATAGTTCGTTTCTGCATTTAGCGATTTCGTGCACATCTATAGAGCATTAGGCAGTGGTATTGGTAACTTAGCAATCGTACCTGTCTGGCGATCCTTATACGTATTTTAAGTTCTGTTCATAACCAGTTATGAAGTTCATGCGAATGATTTTTGAACAATAAAAATTCTTTCGGCCTTAACTCTATTTTAAGAACGTCAACGATTGTCAAAGCTGAGTCTGAGAAAGTTTGGGACCTCTGTTGACCTAGATTATCGTGCCATTATCACAGCAAAATTTTCAATATTTTTTCGTTTTTTCAAACTAGTTTTTTGGTATTCGTTAGTATATATCTGTTTCAAAATGATCAACAATACAAGTAGAGTTTAGTGTAATTTTGTAATGTTCGCAGAGAAAGAGCCAACGGGCACCGACCTAGGGCCTTCGAGGCCTTACCCTCCTGCAGTGCCCGTCACCCCCCCACCGACGCCTCCTTCGCCTGGGCCCACAATGTCAACACCGCCTCCAGTACCGGGGCAAACTACATCGATGAAACCGGTCATACTAAACAGGTGGGTGCAGTTCATAAATAAATATTTAAAGTCGAAGAGCTTACTACGCGCCAATACCTGTAATTTGTTCCTGAGTGTCAAACGAAGCGCGTTTAATGGTCTGTTGTGATGTATTTTTATTATAAGACAAAAACACGTAAAAGCTACGAAGATGTGCGAAAAATTTGATAGCGCCTAGAGTGGACACTTGCTCCTGTTTGTATGCATGACGTTGCCCCAATTACGTGCACTTTCCATTTCAAACTTTGGTTTACTTTCTACGCTAACTATGCTGTAAAATCGGTTGTATATACGGTCTATCTCAGTTATGGCACATAATATTAATCGAAAATTCTTGAATAATAGAGTTTTACTTTCGGATTTTTCTATTGTTTTCTGTAATTTTTCAGGTGCTTTTCAGTCACGCTCTATTCATAGTGAAATTTAAAAAATCCAATGCTTTGAAAAGCCAATTTATTATTCCTGGATGCAAATAAGCACAGAATAACATGCAGACAAACGTTAAATATAATTTAAAATAATCAAGTCCAACTCTATATTAATATCATATTTGTTTCGAAACGTAATAAGAATCTCCGATAGCATGTCTTTGCTCTGTGACCTTGAAATGTCTAATAGGCGGGCTTCACATACATTTTATTTCTTTAACTTTTAATTACTAGGTAAAGTCTGACGGGAAAAGATCTCTTGAATTAGTATTTAAATATTTTCGATTGTTTCACAACATTGACAAAATATCATTTAAGTAAAGATCAAAAGGGCTGGAACCCAGGGCCATAAAAATTCTTTAAAAAATCATTCAGGTACTAATTTCCTGCTCATGAACTGGTTTCTGAACTTACCCATTACCATATAACCAGAGCTCAAGGCGGTTGCTCGCTTTTTAGCTTCCTCGTTGCGAATACAACCATATTGGACCTTTCTAAAGCCTTCGCCAAAAGAGAGATCACTAGTGTTCAAATTCCCTCTCAAAATTTCGACGGCAGTGGTAAAACTATATATGATACAAATAAATAATTAACGAGACAGCGATTTTGTAGTTTTAATTTATCCCAAAATACGGCAATCAGATCATCATCATCAGCCCATTTTTACCCCACTGCAGGGGCTTAGGCCTCCCCCAGGGATGAGGAGGGGGGCTTGGAGCTTGGCCACCACGCTGCTCCACTGCGGGTTGGGAACTGTAACGACCGCCATCTATTGACAGCGTCCGGGACCGACTGCTTAGCGTGCCCTCCGAAGCACGGTGTCAGTGATATTGTGTACTTAAGTCAGAAAAACTCATTGGTACACACCCGGATTCGAACCATGGCCCTATGGGGCCTTATAAATTTAAGACAGGTTTGTTGCGCTCAGGGCTATCACGGCAATCAGATACTCAAGGTAATATTATATATTCATATATTATTGACTACTGACTTATTTTCTACAAATTTTAGGTTTTTTTTGTACAAATGCTTCGAAACGTTTGAGGCATCTGTATGTTGTGTGTTTTAGAATGCGTTTTTTTTTTAAATTGGATTGGTTTCATCGGGATAGTTCTTAGCTACATTTTTATTTCATTGTTTATCTATGTGCCTGTTTGTGGTGTCGAAGTTTTTTTATACTCGCGTGTTATGTTTTATCAACTGTAACGTAGAAATATAACCATGAATGAATTAGAAAAAAAATCTTTCTTTGGTAGCTCCAAATATAATTAAGTAGCCTTACAAAACAGGCAGCGGACGACCTTATCATCAAGGATGTTACAGATTTATTAGGCAAGAAGAAGGCTAAATGATTTAATTTACTTTTGTATAAAATATTCTTATCCCTACCTTAAAGTTTTCTTCTTACTACGGCCTTGGATCTTTCTAGTGATATCCAAGTTACCTGAATGATTTGCCACATATCCATAATTCATTTCCAAATGAACCATATTTTTGACGTGACTGCGTTTCGATAGAGACGGACAAACAAGCTATTCAATAGATCAACCCGCCTTGAAACTCTATTTCAGTGCATGTGGTTGGTTAATTGCCTTACTTAAGTTGTCGCTCACTTGAGAAGTCTTTGAGATCTTCCCATTACTCGCTCCGTTGAAAATTACTTAATTGTAAAATACGTGCGGCCAGACATAACAACTCATCTCGCTAAAGTTTACGTTAGTGTATGTATTCTTATGAGAGTTGTGTAATAACGAATTTCCATACAAACGGCGTTAACGGTTGCACACCATTAAACCTTAACCGGTTGGCACAAAAAAAAAATGGTATTCAGATCAACAAAAACTATGTTCATCCGTTTTTAATTTTTAAAATATTTTGATACATCATAAGAAAAAAAAATTATTCCCTGGGATTTTTTTCCAAATTGTTTAATTTTTCAAAAACTAAGTAATTGCACATGTCGTGAAAAATAAAAAGGTTTGGAAAAAAAAAATCCTGCACATTTTTATTTTTTGCTTTTGATGCATATTATATCATAATATTTTTTTTGTATTAATCGGTTAAGATTTAATGGGGTGCATCCGTTAACGCCGTTTGTATGGAAGTTCGTTACTACTTCATCACTTCACTTCACTTCACCAGCCCATTTTTACCCCACTGCAAGGTCTTAGTCCTCCCCCAGGGTGAGGAGGTGGGCTTGGAGCTTAAATCCACCACGCTGCTCCACTGCGGGTTGGGGACTGTAACGACCGCCATCTATTGACAGCGTCCGGGACCGACTGCTTAACGTGCCCTCCGAAACACGGAGTCAGTGATAGTTGTGTACTTAAGTCAGAAAAACTCATTGGTACACGCCCGGATTCGAACCATGGCCCTATGGGGCCATATAAATTTGAGACAGGTTCATTGCGCTTTGGGCTATCACGACACTACACAAATTCGTTACTACACAACTCTCATAGGAATACATATATTAACGTAAACTTTAGCGAGATGAGTTAACACTGTTTGTATGGAAATTCGCCACTACACAATCCTCTTAAATACTATCAAATGAATATCAAAATCGACGCGACACAATGATACCTCAAAAGGTGATATGGGCGTATCAGGCGTTACATTTCAGCCATGTTATTTTGACCTTGAAAACCTGTCAGACACGATATCATGTCAAGTACATTGCATTTCTTAAAATGGCGTACTGACAATTGTTCAACTTTAAAAGGTCGAGAAGCAAGCCCGAAGAAGAACGCCCATTTTTTATACTCTTACACGTTATAGGCTGTCACGGGCATCGATAATATCAGATACCGTTAAACCAAATTAATTAGACAACCATCGATAATGAACTCAATATAGCTGAGGATAATGTGATAAAACCTGTTGTAATATTCGGTTCGGAAGGAATGTGGGACCGTTAAAAGAACGGATGAAAAAACCTTAGATGCAGCGCGCAGCGTATACGGGATTGTTGAGATTATGATTGTGTGTGTTACTATAATGGACAAATGTGGAATGAATATATTAGAGGAAGTCTGAAGGTAGTGTCAATAGGTACGAGCAGAAGGAATGTACATAAAGTATTATATTTATTCCAAACAATTAACCACAAAATACAAAAAAAAGGTACGTCAAAACTACGAAGAAACCGTCACAAAACTCGTTTAATTTCAAAAATATCAATATTTACATAGTTTCAAAATGCAATCGAACAATTTACATAAATATTTATGTTTATACAATAAAAACGTATCATAAAACATGAAAAAGTCACTTATAGAACAGTTACGTTAGCGTATAATGAACAGTCAAATATTTCACAATTAAACGTTCAGACACTTTATTGTTTACAATTCAAGTCCGTACACCTAGGATAAATTAGAACTGAAATACCGCCCATTAATTTGCTATTTCACGAGTCGTTTTTCTTCAATTTGGCGACTCGTGAGACAGTCTCGTGATGTTTTATTGAGTCGGTAAGTAAACATTTATTATAGTTCCAATCAAACTTTATGGCGGATCGGAATACAACGCTTTAAGCATGCTTGCGCAGGTTCAGTCATATGCCCCTCGCTCCACTGCGTCCCGCTACACCTAAAAGTGGTTACTGCGACGCGACTTGTGCCTATATTCACATCCGCCATAAAGGTTGCTTGGCACTGTATTTTTATATTGTAATTTTGTATTAGTATTTTTTTGATTGTTATAAAAATAATGAAACTTTAAACATGTTTTTCTCGGTAACCGCAATTTCTGCCGTCTGCTCACTTGAAACTTTTTTCATTTTGAAACTCTACACACTATAAGTTTGAACTATGTTCAGCCGAACACGCGTTATACCGAGGGCAAACACTTTGGTCGTTACGCGGAAAGTTGCAACTTCGAATCCATGTTGGAAATACTAAGTATATTATTTTTTGATCAGGTACATAGATCGCGTCAAACTTTATGGCGGATCTGAATACGACGCTATAAGCGGGCTTGCGCAGGTACAGTCATACACCCTTCGCTCCACTGCGTCCCGTTACACCTAAAACTGGTTATTGCGACGCGACTTGTGCCTACTTTCGGATCCGACTTAAAGTTTGATTGTAACTGTACCAGGGAACCACCAGTTACATGCTGTTGTTCTGTGCTATGTAAATGAGATTATTCATATATCTTTTATTTACCAGCCAATTTAGTTTCGAAAATATTAATTTATTCTATTGATATACGAATTACTAAACTGCAACATAAGTTTTTATGGAAAATACAACTAAAAGTCAAGATGGTATTAATTGATATGGTTTTTTTTTGGTCGTTATTTGATAGCTGATGTATCTAAACTATAGTTATTAGCATTTGTATAATAGCTCATAATAAACTCAATCATTTTAGATACATACTGCCGGTGTAATTATTTTCAGAAGGTTTCGGATAATGACTTATTATTTTACATATATTTTTAAAAATACAAAGCAAAAAAAAAACCGGTCAAATGTATAAAGTAAGGTTACGTATTTAAACCAAAATCATGACTTTGTACAGAGTCGATAGAGGATCAACTCCGTATTAACTCGATCGGCTCCAGCTCGTAAACTAGTTGACTCTAGGTAGCTGTAATAATTTCCCTAGTAAATTGTGCTGGTATTATATAAAATATATAAATCAAAATAGTCAGATTTATATAAATATATAAATCTAACTAAAATAGTCCGATTTTTCAGTACCTACATTGCTTCAAGAGACAGAGAGGGGACATGCAACTAAAATAAAAAAGCAATTTTAGTGTCCAATATATCTTAAACGAGACATGAATATGAAATACTGGCAAAGAAATATCATAATCATTTTAAATACCTATTCAATGATATTATAATTTTACTTTGCATTTTCATTTTGTGTGTTTTTTCAAATTTTTACAGGATCTCAATATATACAACATATAGCGGTTACGAATACCTGTAATAAGTACTAAAAGAATGTATCAATGTAAAACAAGGAAAGCTTCCTTAGTAATGTCTGAACTTAAAATTGAAGTTCTGGCTGAAGGGTGGTGGGGTATTATCGACCCTTGAATGGCGTTTTTTTTAATCACAAATATTAATGTTCTTGAGACAATTTGAACTTTTAATTTATTTTCTTGATTTAGTGTTAAATAAAATAAAGAATAAATAAATCAGATCATCGAATTGGGTCTAAAGATTTGTCCATTACAAAATGGAATTCGCTATTTAAAAAAAAATATGTAAGCATGAGATGTAAGCTTAGACTTTGACAGTTTTTTCTGTCTTTTCAAAAAGACAGGTCATTAGAGTAGGACTTTTCTTAAATTAAAAATATATTAAAGGAATGACAATGTCCCACCACTTTTCAGGCAGACCTTAAATTTTAAGTTTAGGCATAAACAAATTTGACAGCATCGTTTGGTTTTAATAGAGTCTGAAATGTCACTTCATATTGTCGAAACTGTGAAACGTATTTTCGCGGGGGTGAAGACCGGCTGAAACTGAAAAAGAGTATAAGTGGTTAGACGGTAAACACAGAAGAGGGCTTTAAGTAAATTCGTACTTTTATGAGTTTAGGTATTGCTAAACAGGTTTTACACATATTACCATCTTGCCTTAAATACCTACTCAACGTTTTGTTAGCAGGCCTCGGACAATAAATTTTAGCTCTGGAGCTCTAATAGTGTCTGATGAAAATTGCTGTGGCAGACAGACAGGACAGACGCTCATGGAACCACAAGGGGTCTTGTCGTATTACAAAATTCTAATGAACCAACTATTCGTTACATCGAAAAAATTGTTATTTTTTTTACCTTTCAATGTCAAAACAATAGTTAGTTTTTAGGGTTACGTACCCAAAGGTCCAGCGGGACCCTATAACGTCCATCCGTCTGTCTATCTTACCTTTGAAGGGTTGAATTTTTTGAAGCGTAATAGGTAATCTATTGAAATTTTGACATTTATTAATAACGGATGTCCTGACAAATAATTTATAAAAAATTGAAATAAAAAATTGGTCGGCATACATAAACGTGTTTTTGTATTGTATGTATAGTTCCAATCAAACTTTATGGCGGATCGGAATACAACGCTATATGCTTGCTTGCGCAGGTTCAGTCATATGCCCCTCGCTCCACTGCGTCCCGCTACACCTAAAACTAGTACTGCGACGCGACTTGTGCCTATGTTCACTTCCGCTATAAAGTTTTATTGGAACTGTACATGCGTAAAATTTGGAGTGATTATAAAGCGAGCTCTAAAGTAAAAGAACAAATAAAAAAACCGGCCAAGTGCGAATCGGGCTCGTGCTAAGATTCCGGAATCGCATGGAAGCAAACACAATATTTTCACCACCCACTACAATCCACCAACCCGCACTAGCGTGGTGGATTAAGGTAACAGCGTGGTGGATTAAGCTTCAATTCCTCCTTACGCTGAGTCGAGGCCTAAGCCCCTGCAGTGGGGCATAATGGACTGGTGGAATGGAATGGAATGCAAAAACACAGTAATTTTGGTAAATACATAACACAAATATATTATGTGGTGTTACGGAACCCTCGGTGCGAGACTGACTGGCACTTGACCGGTTTTTCTGAAAATGTGTCAAGTTACATTAGTTTTGGGAAATATATTGTAATAAATATTAAATTATTATATACTTGTTGTGTGGAAAAATTGTTAAAGCTACTTGTTATTAAAATAGTTCTATTGTATTGAAGATGGCACATTTTTTTTTCATTCATGAATCGTGAATCATAAAGCGTGCTCCGAATATAGATCCATTTGTTGTGAAAAAACTGTGAGTAATTGTTTAAAAACAACAGAACAATACATGACCAATTCTCAAGTTTGTCTCATTGTTTGTTTACAATTCGAGGTTCTATATATACGACTAACATTTTATATTAGGTGATAAGTTTTGGGTACCAGGCGAAGACACCACACATATATATAACAACCAAGACCCGGTATCAGTATTAATATTCATCATATGACATTCACTGACCCGATCTGGGATTCGAACTCGGGACCTCTAGCTTTGTAGGCAGGGTCGCTACTCACTAGGCTAAGCAGTCGTCAAGGTGTATATAACGTATACAGAATAGCTGCAGGCTACCGCATTCAAAAACTTCTGAATACACCAAAACTTGTTTAATATCGTGAAAAAAAATACTTATTATCGTTTCAAACTTTTACCTCATACATTTACGCAATGTTAACGAGATGCGACACAAAGCAGATACCCGTACAATGCTAGTTGCGGTCCAGTTACTACTGTGATCCAACAACCACATTAGACGACTTCGAGACCTTAACGTGTTAAGTACTCAACAAAATATATATAAAATACTAGCTTTCGTCCACGGCTCCGTCCGTAAGGACATACATAACACCGCTACGAACTGTCTAATATCCAGCCTCTCACTCCCCGGCCCATAAGCTATTTCTATATGTTATGGGGTACTAGAAAACTGATATACGTACTTAAATATTCTTTTTTTATATATATATATATAATACATACATATATAGATAATTTTACAACCAGACACGGTACAAACAAGTTCATGCACATAAATATTTGTCCCGGATAGGAATTGAACCCGCGATTCTTGGTTCTACAGTTAGAGTCTAACCACTCGGCCAACTGGTCAGTCAAAAGTAGGGATTATTATTACTATTAACTAGGGATAAAACGATTTAATAGGTTTAATGCAAATTACTCGTATGTATATTGTGCAAAGATTTCTTTTTACACGTATGTTGTGTGAATATTCATTATGGGGTGACGGATTAGTTTTATAGTACAGTAGTATTCGTATGAATTAGAGTGGATTAAGTTAGGCATAGGTTACTGAACTATACAATATACTACAAGAGACGGCATGAATAAAATCTGTGCGCGCGGCACTATCACCTAGTTTCTACCACATTGATTTTTCTACCAAATATAATACCCTGTATTATGCATGTCTCATACATATCATTTTCCACTAGAATACACAGAATTGCAAGTATTATACCAGCCTTTAGTAAGTATTATACATATCGTGACATTACTCGTAGTTAAAAAAACAAGTATGGCGGCAATGGTAGAAAATAATATAGGTACAAAAATTTTTTGTTTGGAACAAGTTTTCGATGGTTTTAGTTTTGTTTTGATTAATTATTGTTGCCGGGCCGCAACAACGCTTGGCGCAAACATTTGGTTCGCGGTGTCGTTTCTATACGCTAGTAATATTAGTTCTATGGCATAGGTCAATTCCATGTCAATTCATTTTTGTTGCACTCGTGTGTTGTCAAATGTCAGACGATGGACGCGTTCATGTTGTATCGAAAAACTTTCACAAATATTTGTAACGTGTTCATGAAATTTCAAAGATATTGTTAGCTCCAGTGTCATATTCTCACGATTGTTCACGATATTAAATTACTATGAACATAAATAGACACAAACACTTTAAGCGAAATTGGAATTTTCACCCAAATTGAAGGCCACAATCACAATGTTAGCAATATTGTGAACGCGGTTGTACTATACGAGTATGTTCTGCGATGCCTCACGAATGCGCCCAAACAATATTATTGGACCTGAATCTAGGAATACTCGAACGTAGCGTCGCGAACTTACTACTGATGTACCCCTAGTATGTCAGCTGGCTATGTACGCATACGTCAACTTAACACACTTATATCTTAGTAAGTCTACCGACCGCCAGTACACTGCGAAGCTCCACTCACAAATAATAACGTTGCCGCCATTACAGTGTTTCATTGCTTGTTCCGTAACAGAGAGTCTTGAGTTTTTAAGCTGGATTTGCAAAGTATTGTGACAGATTGGCTTACAATCTCGCGTCTATAATAATTTTATGTCAATGGATGAATATTTTTATTTTTTTAACATTTTTATGTAATAAATTATGATTTCATAAAATCACTATTTTAATTGGCAAACTCAACTATTGTTGACAAGCGGTAGGTAGGTATACATTATAGGTCAGGAGGTGATGACAAAAAATAATTAATGAATAAGGTTTATTTGGAACATGTTTGGAACCATGTCCTAAAACGTAGAAATGTATATATAGGTATTCGTATGTACTCGGGCCACAAGTATTACCAAAACGCATAGATATGCAAATGTGATAATGTTGTTACCTTGGGATTATAAAGTCATTATTGTATTCTAGTATAAGTACCTACTTATCATAATTAGCAGGTTGGACCTGATCGTTATGGCATATTGTCACTGTATTAAATATTTAACAGCTTTATTTAAATACTAGTTTGTTTACAATTAAATAGCTTAATTTTAAAATTATAAGGGATTGATGGAAAATATTGTTGGATTTACTGTGATCGACTGATTAGTCATCCCTAAACCAGAAATTATTAATTAATTATATTAAATTTACATTGAAATTGTTTAAAAATCATTAAGAAAATAGCCCTTTTATATTGCTGTGCTCTCACGGGGCGTCACATAGTGTATAAGATGATTTTGTCTGACCACCTAAAGATTGACATGTGACAATGCAATTAATAAATACCTACTAATAAATTTTTAACTTTTTTGGCTATTTGCGTTTACTATAAAACTTTTACATTGAAAGGGATAAAATTTATAGTACATCACTACGTATAAATAAAATTCTCTTTCCATGGAATCCGGCAATAGTATAAACAAATTTTTATAGTGATGTACCTAATGTCAAAAGGAGTGATCGAGCATAGAACAATGAGATATTATAGTTCACTGTGAAAAAATATTATGACAGTTTTATTAATTATGGAAGTTTTTGTCGTCCAAGTATTTTTATTAAAACAAATATCCTAAAGAAGTTCTTTGGTGTCGAAGTTATTATAAGAAGAATGTACAAATCTAAATAACTACGGAGTAACCGTGTTTTATTGGTTTGTTTACATTATTGCTGGATTTCATTTGAAAGGGACTTACCATAGCTAGGTATGGACGTTTCACTGAAACAAAAACAAAGAAATGCTATGAAAAAGACTATTAGAAGTATAGAGTTATGTGACGTTTCGTCAAAAAATCCATCCATCATCATCATCATCAGCCCCCACACCCGTGCCACAGGTGCCACATCCGTGTAACATATATCAATCAATGATGAAGTCACGATTCAATTTATAGGCCATGTATCATCACGTTGCTATTTTCAACAGTAATCAATAGGAAGAATGATATTGTAAATAAAAGTTTATCATAAAAGATGCATTAATATAAATGCATATTTTTTTTATAGATTAAAGACTATAAATTAATCTGTAATCTATATACAAATACATTTTATACATTTTATACATAATATTTTATATCTATAATACATATGATTTGATAAATGATTATCATTATTCTTATTAATTAATCAAAAAAGTAAAAACCATTCAGGCAAACTCGCAGGTAAAAATTAGTGTTAAACATAACTCTAATTTAACTGTCGACAAAATATTAGTGTATGAAGTTTATAATTCTCATTGTGCATTACTAAGGTTGGGTAACATTTTCCCAGAGTTACAATCTTACATATATTATGTATATACACCTAATTCTCACGATGCAGTATCCAGAAAAACTGTATTGTGATGTATTCGTATGCATTAAATAATAATATGCGAAATGATATTTCCGTCTTCATTATGTAGTTAACTTTTACGTTTGCGCCTGCGCATGGTTTTCGCACTGACATTATATAATTTTCAATCTATATAAATACGCATATTTCTTGTATATATAGATATTCTGTTTTCAAGGTAGCATCGAGATAAATAAACGGGACGCTTATAGGATAAATTTTGTATCTGCCTGTCCGTCTGTCGTAGCCTATTTCCTTTGAATATACTGGACGAAAAAAGTCGAAATAAGGACAAAATTTGGTAAATATATAGATTTAGGTGACCTTAACGCATGGCGTAAATAAATAATTTAAATTTTGGGCGGAAAATAAGAAAATAAAAAAATAAAAAAACTTGTAAGTGCATCACGTCACATACCAAACGAAAGTTCAACAAAAATACGAATAAAATATTCTTTTTATAATTTAAAAATGCGCATACTTAGTTGAAGGAATATTAAAGGAAATATACACGAAGACAAACCATCCCCCTCTTATTTCCGCAACCAGTGCCTCATTCATAGTTTACAGAAAAACCTATACGAAAATTTTAAGTTTTAAATTATTAAATTCTGACTAGAAACGGAAAATATTTGTGAACATAAAATACTTTTGCTTGACGACCGATTGTCCTAGTGGCTAGAGATCCTAACTGCGAAGCCAAAGGTCGCGGGTTCGATTCCCGCCCGGGACAAATATTTGTGTGCATGAACATGTTTCTTTCGTTCCGGGTGTGGGTGTAAAATATTTCATACGTATATATCATAAAAAAAATTTAAGTATGTGTATCAGTTGTCTAGTAACCCATAACACAAGCATAATACTTGCTTACTTTGGGACTAGATGTCGCTGTGTGGGATGTCCCATGTATTATTATCATTATAAAATGTGTAGCTATGCTCTATGGTTACTATGGGAACCTACTTATACGAAGAAGTCGGTTTCAACTTCAACTCTAAATTAAAAAAAAAAGTAGGTAGTGCGACGATTTGTAGTAGGAAACCTTCTCAACGCGAGTCCGACTCGCACTTGACCAGTTCATTGTATATCATATCCACGTTACATTATTTTTCATCTTGCTGTTCTATCCTTAAAAATGAAAATGCTAAGATAGGTTCTTTATATGTTAAACAATATTATCTATTCAAATGTGATAATTTTATTGAAACTGGTTTAGTAATTCTTGAGCTCTCAAAACAATTGAATAAAAATATTTTTGGGTTCACGGACTACTAATTAGTTGATTACAATAAATTTGGAGACAAAATCTTCCATAAAGAGACATCAGACATATAATATAGGTACCTACAATTTTATAACTGTAGGTACATATACGTATTTCTGTTAGTTGCATGATTTATAACCATCCAAAAGGAATCACTTTTGTAGAAAATTTTAACTGAAAATTACAAACAAATATTTAATGTGAATTAAATATTTACAGATTCGGAGAGGACGGCGAGTTGATGACGGGAGAAACTGGCGCCACCTCACGACCTACAGCTCCAACTATGCGGCCCAGGTGAGAATATACGTCTTGTTACACGCAGATTCTGTGCCGCACTGCAATTCTGTGCACAGAACAATTATTCTGTGTCTGACAGTAAAACTAACAAATACAACAAATTACGCCACCGTTAATTTTTACTCTAGCAATGTTTTACACGTCTACCTTGACAACTACTTGGCAATAAAATGTTTCTTCTTCATACTAGATCTTATTCTTCACTTCATTGTCTTTTTCTTCTTATATGGCGTTTTCTGCATAAAGCAATTTCCCAGTGTCAAGTACAAGTATTTTTATTATAAATTCAATAAAAAAGGCAACGTTGTACGGTTATTATGAAGGTTTTTTTTTTTCAAAATGCCGTCAATAGCTACAACATCTCACATAGGTAGGCCACTAAGGTAGGCCATTTTGAAAAAAAAACTGCTACTTGACCACTTCACTGTTGTCTTGACCCATTTCTGTCTATTGTGACATTGACACTTTGGTCAAAGAGCGTTCTGCCTTTATACTCTTAAGTCAGAGCTCTTACCATATTACTCTATGGCTATTACGATTCGGTCGTTTTAATGGTTGCCAGAATAGTATCGTGGAATGTATATTCCATTCCATCAGCTCCGACCCCACTGCACGGGCTTAAAGCCTCCCCTGAAGATGAGGAGGCTTGGAGCTTAAGTTATCACGCTGCTCCAATGAGGCTTAGCGGATTGTAACGACCGTCATCTATTGAAAGCAACTGGGACCGACTGCTTAACGTGCTCTCCGAGGCACGGAATCAGGTTAATGTACTTAAGTCAGAAAAACTCATTGGTACACGTCCGGATTCGGACCACGGCCATATGGCCTTCTTCATAGATTTGAAACAGGTTCGATATGCGGCTCGGGCTATCACGCACGACACGAATGTTTATAACGGATCACTTAATAGTTTTGGAACATTCTGACATAAAATTAGTGATGGAAAATGAATGCCGATTATGAATATGGAGAACGCAACTAAGGTATATAATTAGATGGACGTGAGATTACCTCCAAATTTTTATATTAAAAAACATTAAGCAAGCCTTGTTATAACACATATTAGAAATTCGTAGAAAATATATAAATGATGTGCTGGATTACAGCGCTGTTTAAATTATTTCCGACCACATTTTAACGATGTAAAATCGCCCGTTCTTCTGCGCATTTATTATTCACTGCGCAGAAGGGCTTTGTTTTGACATAATTTTGCCGAGTGTTTATATTTCTAGTTTTGTTTCCAATTATTATTTAAATGACATCTTGTTTACTTAATACAAGTTTAGAAATCATGCTAAAAAGGTGTAGGGGATTCACTGGTTAGTTTCAGTGATTGAATTGTTTCCCTGATTTGACAATTTCATTAGTCATTTTTTCCATAGAGTAAATTAATTTGGCGGCAGCGTTTGGTTTTGTTCATGTTTTAATAGAATTATAAATGTCAATTCACAGTATCGAAGTGACATTACGCAATTTTACGGGGTTGAAGACCGACGCGCAGGGACATCGCGCACTGGAACTACAACTGAAACTCGCCATCTTACATGAGTGGTTAGATGGTAAACTCAGAAGAGGGCTTCTAGTTAATTCGTAATTTTATGTTTTCGACCATTGGTCAGGTTTTCTACTAGTCATTTTTCTTGACTCACAGTGTGGTGCATTTAGGATGAAAAGAATTTTCAAAGATATTCCTTGTTATGTCGATTTACTGTTCTCAGGAAATTATCAAGAAATGATCTTTCCCTTTGTCGTAATATAATAAATATCTGTAGATATTTCACTCTTAAATCAACGTGGTAGTATCCAAGAGCTGATATTGTATTTATATAACAGTTGGTAGTCGTGACAGCCGAGTGGTGGCGAACCCGCTTCTTGTTAAGAAGGCCGTAGTTCGAATCCCAGGGCACGTACCAATAAGTTTTTTGTAGCTTATGTACATGACTATTACTGATTCTATGCCTCAGAGAGCACGTTAAGCTGTCGATCTTGGTTGCCATCAATAGATGGCGTTGGTTATAATCCACCAACCTGTACTGGAGCAGCGTGGTGGATTAAGCCCCTGCAGTGTGGTATTCATGGGCTGATGGCAACAGTAGTGGTTTATATATTAAGTGGGCCTAGACTTATTTTGATAAGACTTTTTCAGTGCCACAAAAAAAAATTATAAATATAAAACAACGTAAATAAAGAATACATTTATTTATTTAAATTATTATTATAAAATGTAATAATTAATCTATTTTATAAGGTCTATATATACAATAATATAAGCTAAAATAACCAGTGCCTGGCAAACCTGATGCAAAGGTACCCATAACGCTCGCGGCATTACCGCGCTGGATCGCTATGGCGAGCCTCTGCATCAGAAACGACCCCGAACGAGGGTCACACCCCCTCTCCTTAAGTCGGCGACCGATGCTCTTAATTAAATTTCTCGCCTCGAGGCTCCAACAGCCCGTAGTCTCCACAGCAAAAGGAATACATATTTAATTACTTACCTATTTGATGGCGCAATTAGCAATAAAAAAAAAAATTTAAATTCTTTGCGTTTTGTGAATTTTGTCTACAGAAAGTTTAAGCTTATATCTCGTTATTACGTGGATACAAAGCCTAGGTTCTTAGAATCCGAAAAATACATTATTTTGTTGTTATACCATCACTGACAGATTACAAAAAAAAATTGTTGAACCAAGGAAAATAGTAGTTAGTAACTGACCAATTGACAGAAATGACTAATCGATAAAACTGTCGAATCAGGGAAACTGACTAGTGAATCCCTGATCCCTAAAAACACTGGTCACATTTTTGTTATGAAATAAAGTTTATATCAGTAAAAGTACATAAAATGTACAGTTTCCCCTACGATCGCCGGAAATCTTTGTGCATGTCCAATTAAAACTAAATACACTACGTAAGTTGTATATAGCTCGTGGGCTTGGAATAAGTTCTTAGTCTATAATTTTTATGTAACTATTGTATTTGAGGAGCTTGCAAGTTAGTCTAAGAGAATACCGCAATAAGAGTTAGTTGTGTGACAATACCGTTAACACATAACTTTGCGCGGAATCTTAAATTTAATTATACTGTATTTCGTTCGTTTAACACTGCTATTGTATAAATTTAAACTCAGTATATAAATTTAACTCAAAATTCATTTAGTTTTTTACGCTTTAATTATCAAGAGTCGTTAATTATTAGTTAACCTTCGAAGAGAGTTTTTTTCTAAGGAACCACGTGACTTGTCATCTATCTACCAGAAGGTTGTCAACCTTCGCAGCATTGTATCATTGTATTATTTGTCCATAATGCTTTAACGTCTAAAGATTCAGCCTTACCGAGAGCGGCAGCGAAGCGAGCGACCGAGGCCCTGATCGCTTATTGACACTTTTCTATCTCTATAAAAAAATGACCATTTATTTTATTCAATGTAACTAATTTTCTGAATGCACTAGAGTGTCTATATTAACATTCTAATATAAAAAGCGGCGCACTTGACAACATTGTCCTGAGAGTTGCCAAACAGTGAGATCGACTTTAAATTGCGAACTGCACCTAAACGAAAAGCTCACAAATGGGCAGACTTGTATAAAATCAATTTATTTCTTCATAAGAGTGTTTGGAGAGTAATACAATAATAGAAATCTTTATATAAGTCGGATGCTTTTTATAAAATAAAATTATGATAAAAAAAAGCATTCGACTTTGAGAAAGCATGCGTTTACGCCACGGTTTACACATTTTTATTTTATTATTAAATCTTTCGCTGTGTCACAGTATCGCTGACGCTGTCATTATAGCCAAAGAAGACGAACAAATAGACTCGGTGCATCGGGAAGTGAATCGTGACTTACCTGTTCCGCATTAAGAACGCTAATGCCTTTGCTATTTATTGTACCTATTTCATATTATAATGACCATATTAGGCCTGTCCATCTGAACACTTGTTTTAAGACACATCGTGACCTGTTTTTTATGTATGTAGGTATGTTTTTATATATGTGTAAATGTTCATCATCATCATCATCACAGCCCATTTTATCCCACTGCAGGGGCTTAGGCCTCCCCCAGGGCGAAGACGAGGTGGGTCTGGGCGGGTCCACCACGCTACTCCACTGCGGGTTGGGGATTGTAACGACCGCCATCTATTGACAGCGTCCGGGACAGACTGCTTAACGTGCTCTCCGAGGCACGGAGTCAGATAGTTAATGTACTTAAGTCAGAAAAACTCATTGGTACAGTAATGAAGGTACATACTTAACACAAAATATTGCGTGATGGTACTCAATTTTCGATACCCAAGTCCGGCTCGCACTTAGCTGGTTTTATAGTAGAGCTTTAAGTTTTATCAACGGAAACGTACTAAGTGACCATAAATAAACAAAAATCATTTGTATGTATGGTAGCTCTATATAGTCTATCGTCAAATAGTCGTACTAGAAAGTCAGTGTGCCGTGAAACAACAAAGTAGTCATTCCGGGGCAGTTATTGAACGCAACATGTAAGATTGCAATGTATATGTGTCGTCGATATAAATGATATGTGTGCGTGTCTTTCGTGTACTTATTTACAAGCAAATGGCAAGGTTTTTGAGCCTTCATTTTTATGTCGCGGCGGGCGGTGCTCTATATTTTTTTGTCCATGCTATTGAGAGAAATTAAATTAATTTTTACCGAAATTGATTTTACATAAAAATAACAAAATGACAAACCCATAGATTGTCATTATCATTGGTTTCCTAACAGTTTAGACTAATACGTAAAACGTAGTTCCTGAAACTTGACGACCGCTTAGCCTAGTGGGCAGCGACCCTGCCTACGAAGCTGGAGGTCCCGGGTTCGAATCCCAGGTCGGGTCAGTATTTATATGATGAATATTGATACTGGTACCGGGTCTTGGCTGTTACATGTATGTGGTGTCTTCGCTTGGTACCCAATATACAAGCTAATGCTTAGTTTGGGACCTAGACGTTGTTGTGATTGTATTTGTTATTATTATTATTAATATTTTCGAGTTATTTTCCCAGTACAATGTCTTCATGATGCTATGTCAAAACTTCAAATGGCATAGTTTTACTCTGTGACCTACTATATTTCACATTCTGTTCGGCACGTCGCATCGCGGCGTCTCACCTAAAAATTATGAAAATCTATTTGTATTCCACCAATTATTTATACCTAAAATACACAATTTTTTTGTTTCAGGCCCACAGTGATGACATGGGTAGGAATAGGTTCGGAGACGATGCCGACACGTTATCCACTACGTCCTGTACCCGACATACCGCCTCCTTGTTCTACTACTATCGCCTTGATAGATGAAATCGGATTCAAAATCAGAAGGACGACGGAACTCGTTACCGACATATTGAGGAACACGGTACGAGCGGTCATCGGCCGGTAAAATATGTCGACTTTCAATGGAAACACGCCTCAGTTGCTAACAATTTAGACTAATAATATTAGCGTATAGATGCGTTAAAAAGTAATTATTTATACAAGAATTTTGTGCCGATTGGACCCAATATTTTCGAAGAATCGTCGAGCGTAATCGAAGCCTAATAAGTCCCATTCACTCCAGGTAAAGTTGAATTTCATAGGGCTATCTCTTTCTAAGTTATTGTTTCGTATTTCGTCGGTCGAGAATTCGGTCCATCGCTAGTAAAGCGGATAAAACATCTATACACTCATAATTATTAATCTGAGGCGAATACATGTAATGAATAGAATATATACAATGGTATCTTGTCAGAATTATTGTAATTTTAGTTTTGTAAATCTTCAGAAAAGTATAATATATGTAGTTCGCCTCAAACTTTATGGCGGATCGGAATACAACGCTTTAAGCGTTCTTGCGCAGGTATAGGCTTATAGGTACCCTTCGCTCCACTGCGTTCCACTACACCTAAAACTGGTTACTGCGACGCGACTTGTGCCTATGTTCGGATCCGCCATAAAGCTTGATTGAAACTATACCCATATTGAATATGACGGCGACAGAAACATTCTTTGTTAGAAATTATTCGTTCAGTAAAGCATTTACTTCGACTAATTTTACGCTTGTCATTAATAATTGGCTAAGTAATGAAATGTCGTGGTATTATGTAATATCAGTTTCCTACGAGCTGCTCTGGTCATTAGATACAAATTAAAAATTAACTAACACTTTTATTAAAATTATAAAGTAGAAAATTCTATACATTATTTAGAAATTTAATGACAACTTTAAATAAATTCTTCAGTAATTGGCGTTGGCAATTTCTTTAGTTTTTGAAATGATTTTATTTATTTGTATGTTAAAAGTTACGACATTCTAATAAAACGCCTTATAAAATGTTGCTCTCAAAAATCAGAGAATTGACTAAAACTGTTTATAAAAATTAGTTTAACAAAAAGAGCTAAGTCATTTTCATAGTTGAATGAAAATATGGAGATGGGAATGCCCACTCTGCGTCTTTTACATATAACGATGGTGTGATATAAGTCTTTAGTTATATAACATCTCTTGATGGAGATCAAACGGCAAAAAATGTAGATAAAAATGTTATCTAACAGTTCGGTTATATTTCACGCCCTCGGTGAGAACACGGTTAGTAGGCATAAGTGTGTGTTGTTTCCCGTATAAAATTGGGCACCATTTTTGTTATCATTATATCGTGTAGCTATATCAAGGTATATAAATAATTAAAGTATATAGGTTACGTTCAATAGCACTCCTTTATTGACAAGAACGTTAGAAATGTCACTATCAACCTCAATCATGCTTCCACGATATGTATTTGTTAAAATACGCCAGTAAGACAAGAGGCAGAATGGTGTAACTATCAATGACATGACCAGTTCAATGGTCTTTTAGAACTGAGCAATTGTAAAACTATATTCTTTATTATTTATTATATATTCATTATGTTTTATTTATTTATATTATTATAAATAAATAGAACGGTAAACTAAAATAAAATAAAATGATAAACGGGCAGTGTCACTCAGACGGTAGAAGTACCTACTACAGGACATGGGCAGCACGAATAGTTTCGAATCGTTAGAATAGTTAGAATCGTTATCCAAGTCTGCGACAGCAGCTGTTAGCGTTATAATACTTTTCATCCGCTCTGTCGATTTTGGTAGAGTAGACATTTGGTAGGTATCCATTAACACACAATACTTAAGGTGAATCGTTTTAGTGTTAATGATTTGTAAAAAACTCTACCACATTGGTAGGATTAACAACACTACACAAAAAATTTTAGATAAAAAATACAAAATGATCGGGCCTTGGGTATCAAGTGATACATTACAAGATGGATAATATGCTACGAATGACAAGGCCCACACCCGCGCATAACGAAGGAACAAATCACGTATAAATTGGTAAAATTTGGATAGTTACCGTCAGTCAAATCTAGCGCTGACTTGACTTTTAATGAAAACCATACTAGATAGTTCTGTCGCGTCGGTAAAGCAGTAGAAGTTTAAAGACAGCGCATTCCTTTGTGACATACTAAGCATTGTAGTGGTCAACACGACGGAATAAAATGTGATCATGTCCCACTACCTCACTTCAACCCTCACTAAAGTTGAACTGTTAGAATTTGAAATGATGTAAGAGATTTTTTTCAGTGGTTTCTTTAGACCGGAGACGAGCGTAGTACATCCAATGTCTATAGGCCGCAAACAATATGCAACTGCCTTAAATATTGTAATAATATAAATAATGCACTTGAAAATAAAGTCTTAAAAGCTAGGCGCTACCTACTTTTTCTCGAAGCGTTTCGTCGTATTACCAAACCCTCATGGCTTCAGCTTGGATAATACTACAAATCCTAAATTCTTAGGATAAGATTTAGTTAGCAGACTTACGAAACACACTAAGTTTCATTTTCTAGAATTTATATTAACTTTAGAATTTATTAAGATTTTTTTATTAATTCACTCGACTCATTAAAATATCCAGGGTACTTTTCGAAACTCAAGAAATGAAATTTAGTATAAAGTTAGATTAGTAATTAGTACATAAACAACGAAAAGGAGAGTGGGCTATACAGAAAAAAAATTATTGCCGTGCAAGACATACAGCCCAAAAAAAATTAAAAAGAACTAGGCGTCTTAGAAAAATAAATACCACGAAAAATATTTCATGTAAAAAAGTTTCTGCAGACTCACAAGCTCAACGCTTTCACTGTTAAAAAATTATTATCAAGTAAAGTGAAGGCCCTTTATGGCCTCTACATCTTGATTAAAAAGGATGGTTTGGCCGTTTCGTGACTGCATTTCTTACCGTAAGTCCACGGGAGTGTCTGTGCGACGGCGACGGCCACGGCCAATTTTTTGAGCAAAACCTAGGGTTTGTAGTAGAGTTAGGGCTTTAAAAATCGGCCTTGCAGAGGTAAAGGTTTGGCTCTTCATGAAATCTAAAACTTTTTAACAGTTAAAGGGTAATGATCTTGTAAGTCTTCACAACATATTTTATATGAAATGTTTTTCTTGGGATTCTATATTTGTTACTTTAATGGAAATATATTCGAGAAAAAAGAAATTCAGTAATTTTATAAATTGAAATACGTTTTGCAGTTCAGAGAAGGAAATGATATTAGTTTTTATATTAAATAAGAAAACAAATAGATACTTGAGTATTTACTGTTGTATATCGGCGTATTTTAATATTAAACTATCATTATTATTTATAATAAGGTCGGGGAGAAAGTTATGAAAATAAAAAAAATAACTAGTTCCCGTCATTCAAAAACATTAATATCGAGACATTTTAGTAAGAATCTTTTACGGGTATAGAGGAAACTCCAAACGAAAAAACGATAAAAACTGCACATATTTATTATATGTAGGTACTATTGATTTATTTTATTGATCTAAATTATTGTTATTGACGTTTTTACCTTTCATTGTTTTAATTTATTTTATTTTGTGGACATTTGTAATTTTCATTATAAAATCCGAAATAAAGATATTATTAGCTTTATAAGTAAATGTAATTTCACTTTAAATTTTGTAGTCTTCAATATGTATAAAATACACGCAGAAATTTTCTCCTCGACCTATCTCATAATAATTACCTATTACATAATATATCCTAGTACCTAGCAGTAGTTCTATTCTATTTGTCTATGAAACTTTATACTCATAGATTAGGGTCAATGTACTTAAGTGAAGAATTTATAAATTTTATTTAACAATTTACTTTCTATCGTAAATTTTTTTTAAACATTTTTAACGGCTTACATTTACAGCGTAGACTATTAAGTTTACAGCTAATAACTACTTCAGTTGTCATGTTTTAGTAATAATATTGCTGTGAATTCACGTTAAAATAAAAATATTTTTATAAATGAATTAATACATGTAATTCGCTTTAAAATAAAAGATTAAGTGATTTAAGTATAAACCATGACATGTGAAAACTATGTTATAATTATATTACTCTTCAAAATAAGTGTTAAATTATTTATATTTACTTACATTTTATATCATAGAGTTTGTAGTATTAAATTAATTTTTCAAAATTTGTTTGCATTTATTTAGGCTGTAAAACTAAAACTCTGTACCCTGTACCCTTTACCGAATCAAAGGTATTCTTTTTAACGATATTCGGAACTCTTTTTTTTTTATAAAACCCAGTTCGAGTCAGAGCTCCCACATAATGTTCGATTATTCGAATCGAATATAGGTACATTAATAATAATATAAATATTTATAAATATTTATTTATGTTTCAATCGGAATCGAAAACGGAACCTTAGGTACAATCCGCATTCCGCACCCTCAGAACTTCTCCGACTCCGCTTCGAATCTGTAAAAGAAAAGTATTACTAAAGAAATAATAATCTTAAAATCTTGTTTCTAACTTTTTGGTGTTGTTTTTACTATTTACGAATTTTACTTTATAGTGAATTTTCCCCGTAGTCGGGTTTTGAAATTTTGTTTTTATTTACACTTTTCTGTAATATATTTTTTTTTTTATAAATCAAATCATATATCTTTATTTCGCAAGTATGTATCATAATCTTGGAATATGTCACAAGATTGAATTTATTACTTTGTGAGAAAACGTCCCCTCAAAAGCGCATTAAAAACGGCGTTTCCTCTTGCTCCTACTACGCTCTCCCACTGCACTAGTAGGAGCATGAGGACATATTCCTTGTGCTCCTGCTTAACGCTCACACTCTCAAATGCCTCAATACAAAGCCTGAAGTCCGTTTGACTTAATCACTTCATTGAGTTCAGAAATGAAATAATATTAAAAACAAATGCAGTCATTACCTACTTGTCGATATCTAGGAAATATTTCCGCTCGTGGAGATTTTTCTTTGTATTATTATTTATTTAATGGAAAAATATCCACTGTTTCCAGCATGCGAATAACAACTAAACACCCATTTCTATTCATACAAAGCGTGTGATAGACTTTGCAATAGTGAAAACAAAATTAAGAGATCGCATTATAAGTAATTAAAAAACTTCTTTTAAATGTATTAATATTTGGATTTGAAGTGATTAAAGTCAAAAGGACTTCAGGCTTTGTAGTGAGTCATATGAGAGAGTGAGCACCCAGTAGGAGCACGAGGAATAATAGCTCGTCATGCTCCTACCAGTAGGGGAGCGTCGGTAGGAGCAGCAGGAGGAAACGCCGTTTCGGGCTAAAGACACGCGTCCTTACAATGCTTCAGACGGTTGTTCAGTGTGTGGGACTTCTACATACTCCTCGTAGTAGAAAGCTGTAGACGTTTACCTTTCCTTCGCATGCATTAAAAAAAAAAAAGAATTTTTTGAAGTGTAAACTTCTTTAGCATCGTTGTGATTTGAAAGTCGATGACATGAAAAAGAGACAGACACATAAATTCATATGGTTTAACGTGGGAGAAAATGCGATAGGAAGCATTAAACAGTGTTTCTTATGTTCGTGGTTCTCTTTGTGCTCTGCTTCGTACTCCCTCCCTCCACTCGTGTTTACCAATGCATAGTGGGAGTTTGTTTGGGGGCCTCAGCGTTGTACGTGTGTTAAGTACAAAGCTTGAGAAAAGGCATCACTACAAGCGTTGTGTTTCGTATACGTGTATCTACGTATTATTTATTATAAAATTCTTCAAATATGACGAAAACGAATGCATAATATGTCACGATTATAAAAAAAAGGGAAAACAAGATTAAAAAACAACGAAAAATTCAACGGAACGTGTTCGTGAATTTCGTGCACGGCGATATGTATTTTCGGGCGCCAAATGTAACGTATTAAATGTGTTTTTAAAAATGAACTTAAGGTCAATGCAAAACGAAGGGGACGGTTGAAGACCGCTGACCCTCTATGTGGAATGCTAAAAATGAAAAAAAAAATCGTTACATTGAGTTTTAGTTATACGGCACTCGTAAGGCACTCCGCGACGTTTTTGGTTTTACACTTATCGACGAAAGATCGTACCGTTTCTCGTGTTGGATCTGGTCGTGATGCTGGCTCGCGGGCGCTGCCGGGCGGCGAGAGGGACGGGCGGCGGACGGATTAGCGGGCGCAAAACTGACTGCGCCCGGCGATGGCCGGCCGATATGGAGTCGTCTCAGAAGATGTCGCCTTCGGCCGCAAGACGCCGCGCTGGACCTCGCGTCTGGTCTTCGATCCCTCGGCGTCGCGTGTATGTAAAGATATATACATATATATTAATAATAAAGACGAGCTTCGTCAAATAATTTACATATTACATTATTACATTACATATTACACGTTTACTTTAGTTTCACTATTTTTAATTCTAAATTTAATTTTCCAGTGAGAAATTTATTAGGTTATAGTTGTAACATTATTATTTCTCATATTTTAAACCACACCTGTAACTGTTTTTTCTCCTAATAAATAAATAAATAAATATGCTCGGTGCCTTGGGAGGCTATTGCAGCTGCAGTGGACCGTGGCTCGCGACTGGGACTACTAGTTTGTGGCAATCTACATGATATCGAGATCTCTGTTCGGACACTGTTACTTCTGCCAATTAAAATAGTGAAATCTTAAACTATTTTATGATACGAACAAAATGACGAACAAAACGACAAACTTGAACAGACTCGCACTGATTTAAGGTCTCGGAATTCGAATCAAATCGCGTAGCCGGGACCACCCTTTGGTAAACGGTATGTCATAGATTTCTAGTTTCGCCATATCCGTGAGTCCGTCCGTCCGGCTGTCTGGCTGTCTGTCTGTGGTTTTTCTTGAAAACTATTGGCAATACATAGATGAAATTTAGAAGGTAGGTGTAATCTATGAACCGCTACACAACGACGTAGTGAAATGAAGAAAATTTTTTTGGGATAGGTTGCCATATATGTAATTGAGGTACAAAAAAATTCACCGTATATTAACGCGAGAGGTACCAAACGATAGGACTTAAAAATGATATCAAGGTTTCAAACAATTTTTTTTATTTAAGTCAACAGTTGTTGAGATGTTCCCCCCGCCCACTGCCCCCTCCCCCTATCTACTAGCTAAACCGTTGTTTCTGGATATGTGAAAAAAAATTATTAGACGAGTATATATAACGCAGTTAAAAGGAAAACTATCACATCTAACCAGGCTGTATTATTTAACGAGTAATAGACTAACTTATAAAATGCGCTTTTATAAGTAAGATCTTTGTGATGTTATTTTATGATGAAAACTACATACGCTTTCATTTGCAGAGCTTATTCTCTTCACAGTCGATACTAAAAATTAAAGGTTCACTGTAATAAAATAAGTTATAAAAATTGTCTCTAGCTATCAGTGCACTCATGTCATTACTTTACGTATTAGCCAGAGAGGTCGAGCGCCTTCTAAATAAGTAACGAAATAAAAATAAAATATATTTATACAATAATTCTTAAAGTACATAATAATAACGATTAAAGGTTAAGTTCGATTCAAGTCGCGCTCGTTTTTTTATAGAGTATGGTGGTACGGAACCCTTAGCTTGTCGCGCCTAATTTTTGTTCGTGGCCAAATCATACTGCTATTTATATACGGATTCGATTGGGCAATCGATATATGTGTCTGGCTTCGACGAATTTAGCGTTTCCGCTCGTATGTCGGATAATTTGCTAAAGTAGCAAGGAATATTCTCGCTACAATACCCACCTAGCTAAAATGAAGCCACGAAGTGGCAGAACAACCGGAGAAACCGACGAAAATGAACAGGACTACAACGCGAAACGAGCCCTCCCTAACACCGTGGGGGTAGTATGTGGTGTTATATGTGTTGAATGTCCTACGTCTGGGCCCCGTGGTTGCTAAGTGGTGTATGCCGGGGGTATGTGATATTTAAACAAAAATTATACTACAATAAATCGGATTTTCAAATGACAAGATTTAACATCATGAAAAGATAAAAGAGTAGGTAACCTTACGTAGTCGGTGGATCTGACATTGACGATCTCATTCAGGTAAACTTTCGTTCAGAAATTCTTATTTCGTTCGCTTTCATTCCTTCTTCACCAAAACTAGTATATCCTATCATACCTTTTGAAAATTAATCGAGCTTAGTCCCTACATCCTTCCCACATCATACTTCGCTTTACGTGATCGCCATGTCAGACTACGGACCGTTTAGTGGTTCCTATTCTAGCTAATTGAGCTATGGAGAGACGTCTCGCGATAATATAGTAATAACGCTGCGTTTTAAAAGAATTTTTTAACCGGCGGGATCGGTGTTTGATGTCCGGTTGTAGCGAAAAGAAATGTAGCGACGAAGTAGGAAATTTTCAATAATTCCATATAAATGAAATGCTAAAAATAATAGATCTTAGAGTTGTGTTAAATGCAGACACGCTTGTGATCGTGTGTGTTTATACTGTGGATTGGTCGCTATAATATGACGATGGTGCTAAGTGGTTTTAATTATGTCCTTGACGTGATATTTCCCTACACTGTCTTTACTCTCGTCCTTCAAACTCATACCACGTCGGAGAGTTTATTCACGATCGAACACTTTACAAACCTCGGTGCATGTTTGGCCGAGAAGAATTTACTAGCGTTTGATTGCGTGAAGTCCACATTAAGTCGCCGACTTGTAGTGATAGCTTGCTTCGGCGAGCGTTATAGACTTGGACGTTTTTTTTTTGTACGCTTCTAACAGTGCTTTATCGACGAGCCGGAATATAGCAGAGAGGTCATTTAGTGCTGAGGCATACTCGCTTCTATGGCTTATTTCTAGATCGTCGTGCGGATTTGGTATTAGGAAGTAAAGAGTGTATTCTGTTGTCAGGTTGACCGTGCTGTTGAGATATAACTTGGACTTTAAATAAGTGTTTTGCTACAGCTTCTATGGTCTTCTTTAACTAAAATCGACAAGTACGTTTGCACTGTTTGGTCATACCTCTCTATGGTATTAGATTGTGGAGCGTAGAACGCGTTAAAAAGTTTTTTAGGACCGAAAATTCATCACATTTTTTTAAAGCCCTTGCTTTTAAAATTTTTAGCGTTATCGCAAATTATGACGCTTGGTGTAACTTGCAAGAAGATTTCGGACTCGAGGAAGGACGCCACCGATTTCGTGGTCACTGATCGTGAAGGATGCAACCAGGAGTCTGGAAAATACATCGACTACAGAAAGTATGTAAATGTGACCCGAATAGGATTTGACTAGCGGGCCGATAATACCTATAGATAACGTGTGCATAGGCGTGGCCACTTGTTTTCTATTTGTCTTAATAAGCCCACGAGGTGGTGTATTGGCGTGTTTGTAATTCTTGCAGAGACTGCAATTGGATATGCATTTTTTTATGTCCTTCAGCATATTTCTTCGATAATAATGCAGTCTTATTTTTTAATAAGTTTTGAATATACTCGGATGGATGGCGTCGATGTTATCGTGATTTTCCTCGCTGAACTTGGTAATTTTGTCACTCGGTACTACAATTTTCCAATAGTTTCGTTCGTTCATCGTGTTTTTAGGTTTGCAAAATCTGAGCAAGACTCCGTTTTCTATCTGGTAGTTTTTATGAAAATTTGGTCTGTTAACGGTACCTTTATATAACTCGATAGGTATACCAGTTGTCAGGGGTATTGTGAATACTCTTTCAAATTATCGAGGAGATGAATAGAGCGTCTGGTACTACGTTCAGACAGCCTTGTCTGTGCACGATGTCAAAATTAAAGCACTACAGTTGCATAATCCATCGATCCAAGCGACCTGACGGTTTCCTTATTGGTTTAAAAAACCATTTAAGGTTCAGGCGATCCGAGATTATGGAGAATCTGACCCAGTCTAGGTAAGCTCTGAAATTATTTACGGAGTCGACTACCGCCAACAGTTCGGGCTCGGTCGTGCTATAGTTTTTTTTCATTTTTCGACTGAAGTCTGGAGAGAAGAGAGTTGTTGATCTAGGATGCCGGAAGAAGTCGCTCGTCTCGATCTGCCGCCGATGCTTACAATCTCTCCAGAAGTTGCAGGAATTATCTCACTCGGCGGGTGCAGAAGGTATGCTCCGTCGATGTACAGATATTTCACTGAAACGTTTTTTGCACGTGTATTAGTGAAATGAAAGAAAATAAATAAATAACAGATTACTGAATGTCTGCTATTCGATAAAAAAGAATTAAATATCGAAAAAATATCAGGGGGCTGACAAAATAAAAATACATGCAACAATTACCCTGCCTTCTGGTTTGAATTGAAAAATTTATACAAAAAGTTATAATAAATTTTTAAAAATTTCAATAAAAAGAAAAAAAACCCACTCTGTTTAATTAACGAGTAAGAAATTAAATACGTCAATTTCTAACAACTCAATATTAACGATTACCGTATGTGTTCACTTTGTTAATGATTTAGTAAAATCTCGTTAACGCTAAAAATTGATACGAATAGATAGAATAATTAGTCACAAATAGTGTAAAGAAAATTATAAAAGATAAAATTTTCAAATTAATGACATAACGATATATAAATTGAAATATTTAGGATTAGAAGCTGAAAAGTTTAAGAAAAGATGAAGTTCAACACGTAATCAAAATTTACGTGTACTATTAAATTTAGGTATTATTTCATCTCTCAAACTGACCTAAGGGCACAGATATGTATTTTCGGACGCCAAATGTAACGTATTAAATGTGTTTATAAAAATGAACTTAAGGTCAATGCAAAACGAAGGGGACGGTTGAAGACCGCTGACCCTCTATGTGGAATTCTAAAAATGAAAAAAAAAAAATCGTTACATGGAGTTTTAGTTATACGGCACTCGTAAGGCACTCCGCGACGTCTTTGGTTTTACACTTATCGACGAAAGATCGTACCGTTTCTCGTGTTGGATCTGGTCGTGATGCTGGCTCGCGGGCGCTGCCGGGCGGCGAGAGGGACGGGCGGCGGACGGATAAGCGGGCGCAAAGCTGACTGCGCCTGGCGGTAGCCGGCCGATGTGAAGTCGTCTCAGAAGATGTCGCCTTCGGCCGCAAGACGCCGCGCTGGACCTCGCGTCTGGTCTTCGATCCCTCGGCGTCGCGTGTATGTAAAGATATATACATATATATTAATAATAAAGACGAGCTTCGTCAAATAATTTACAAATTACAATATTATATTACATATTACACGTTTACTTTAGTTTCACTATTTTTAATTCTAAATTTAATTTTCCAGTGAGAAATTTATTAGGTTATAGTTGTAACATTATTATTTCTCATATTTTAAACTACACCTGTAACTGTTTTTTCTCCTAATAAATAAATAAATAAATATGCTCGGTGCCTTGGGAGGCTATTGCAGCTGCAGTGGACCGTGGCTCGCGACTGGGACTACTAGTTTGTGGCAATCTACATGATATCGAGATCTGTTCGGACACTGTTACTTCTGCCAATTAAAATAGTGAAATCTTAAACTATTTTATGATACGAACAAAATGACGAACAAAACGACAAACTTGAACAGACTCGCACTGATTTAAGGTCTCTGAATTCGACTCAAATCGCGTAGCCGGGACCACCCTTTGGTAAACGGTATGTCATAGATTTCTAGTTTCGCCATATCCGTTCGTCCGTTCGTCTGGCTGTCTGTCTGTGGTTTTTCTCGAAAACTATTGGCAATACATAGATGAAATTTAGAAGGTAGGTGTAATCTATGAACCGCTACACAACGACGTAGTGAAATGAAGAAAATTTTTTTGGGATAGGTTGCCATATATGTAATTGAGGTACAAAAAAATTCACCGTATATTAACGCGAGAGGTACCAAACGATAGGACTTAAAAATGATATCAAGGTTTCAAACAATTTTTTTTATTTAAGTCAACAGTTGTTGAGATGTTCCCCCCGCCCACTGCCCCCCTCCCCTATCTACTAGCTAAACCGTTGTTTCTGGATATGTGAAAAAAAATTATTAGACGAGTATATATAACGCAGTTAAAAGGAAAACTATCACATCTAACCAGGCTGTATTATTTAACGAGTAATAGACTAACTTATAAAATGCGCTTTTATAAGTAAGATCTTTGTGATGTTATTTTATGATGAAAACTACATACGCTTTCATTTGCAGAGCTTATTCTCTTCACAGTCGATACTAAAAATTAAAGGTTCACTGTAATAAAATAAGTTATAAAAATTGTCTCTAGCTATCAGTGCAATCATGTCATTACTTTACGTATTAGCCAGAGAGGTCGAGCGCCTTCTAAATAAGTAACGAAATAAAAATAAAATATATTTATACAATAATTCTTAAAGTACATAATAATAACGATTAAAGGTTAAGTTCGATTCAAGTCGCGCTCGTTTTTTTATAGAGTATGGTGGTACGGAACCCTTAGCTTGTCGCGCCTAATTTTTGTTCGTGGCCAAATCATACTGCTATTTATATACGGATTCGATTGGGCAATCGATATATGTTTTTGGCTTCGACGAATTTAGCGTTTCCGCTCGTATGTCGGATAATTTGCTAAAGTAGCAAGGAATATTCTCGCTACAATACCCGCCTAGCTAAAATGAAGCCACGAAGTGGCAGAACAACCAGAAAAACCGACGAAAAAGAACAGGACTACAACGCGAAACGAGCCCTCCCTAACACCGTGGGGGTAGTATGGGGTGTTATATGTGTTGAATGTCCTACGTCTGGGCCCCGTGGTTGCTAAGTGGTGTATGCCGGGGTGTGTGATATTTAAACAAAAATTATACTACAATAAATCGGATTTTCAAATGACAAGATTTAACATCATGAAAAGATAAAAGAGTAGGTAACCTTACGTAGTCGGTGGATCTGACATTGACGATCTCATTCAGGTAAACTTTCGTTCAGAAATTCTTATTTCGTTCGCTTTCATTCCTTCTTCACCAAAACTAGTATATCCTATCATACCTTTTGAAAATTAATCGAGCTTAGTCCCTACATCCTTCTCACATCATACTTCGCTTTACGTGATCGCCATGTCAGACTACGGACCGTTTAGTGTTTCCTATTCTAGCTAATTGAGCTATGGAGAGACGTCTCGCGATAATATAGTAATAACGCTGCGTTTTAAAAGAATTTTTTAACCGGCGGGATCGGTGTTTGATGTCCGGTTGTAGCGAAAAGAAATGTAGCGACGAAGTAGGACATTTTCAATAATTCCATATAAATGAAATGCTAAAAATAATAGATCTTAGAGTTGTGTTAAATGCAGACACGCTTGTGATCGTGTGTGTTTATACTGTGGATTGGTCGCTATAATATGACGATGGTGCTAAGTGGTTTTAATTATGTCCTTGACGTGATATTTCCCTACACTGTCTTTACTCTCGTCCTTCAAACTCATATACCACGTCGGAGAGTTTATTCACGATCGAACACTTTACAAACCTCGGTGCATGTTTGGCCGAGAAGAATTTACTAGCGTTTGATTGCGTGAAGTCCACATTAAGTCGCCGACTAGTAGTGATAGCTTGCTTCGGCGAGCGTTATAGAGCTGGATGTTTTTTTTGTACGCTTCTAACAGTGCTTTATCGGCCGATAATTGTCTTAAGCCCACGAGGTGGTGTATTGGCGTGTATGTAATTCTTGCAGAGACTGCAATAGGATATGCGTTTTTTTTTGTCTTTCAGCATATTTCTTCGATAATAATGCAGTCTTATTTTTTGATAGGTTTTGAATATACTCGGATGAATGGCGTCGATGTTATCGTGATTTTCCTCGCTGAACTTGGTAATTTTGTCACTCGGTACTACAATTTTCCAATAGTTTCGTTCGTTCATCGTGTTTTTAGGTTTGCAATATCTGAGCAAGACTCCGTCTTTATTCTGGTATTTTTTATGAAAATTTGGTCTGTTAACGGTACCTTTATATAACTCGATATACCAGTTGTCAGGGGTATTGTCTATACTCTTTCAAATTATCGAGCAGATGGATAGAGCGTCTGGTACTACGTTCAGACAGCCTTGTCTGTGCACGATGTCAAAATTAAAGCACGACAGTGGCATAATCCATCGATCCAAGCGACCTGACGGGTTCCTTATTGGTTTAAAAAACCATTTAAGGCCCAGGTGATCCGAGATTATGGAGAATCTGACCCAGTCTAGGTAAGCTCTGAAATTATTTACGGAGTCGACTACCGCCAACAGTTCAGGCTCGGTCGTGCTATAGTTTTTTTTTTTTCAGTTTTCGACTGAAGTCTGGAGAGAAAAGCGACCGGGTGTTCGATACCATCAAATTCTTGGGTGAGTACACTACCGATGCCCACCGATGAAACGTTGCAGTGAAATCGTGCAGATACCAATGCTTCCTTCAAGGTGTTGAATGCTGCGTCGGCTTCTTCGGGCCATTCGATCGGGTCTTTGCCCTTTCTCTTCCCTAATAGTGGGTTTATCGGGGTTATAATTGTAGAAAAATTGTTCACGAATTGCCTGTATTCAAAGCCCAATCCAAAAAATTCTCTCAATTGCTTTACGCTTGAAGGGCGAGGGGAATCCTTTATGCTCGCCAGTTTCTGCGGATCAGTGCGCAGTCCTTTCGAATCGACAATGTATCTTAGGTATTTTAACTCTTCCGGCATCTAACAATGCTTTCTGTACTTTCTTAAGTGTTTCAATATGTTCTTAGAAAGTGTTTGTTGCTATCAAAAGGTCGTCAAGGTAACCAAATTTTTTTCACCATATTTGTGTCCAAATAGGGAGTCTATAAGGCGTAGCAGCTCTGACCCTGCGTTAGACAGGCCAAACGCTATCCGTCGGAACTCGAAGAGGCCACGGCCAGGAACCACGAAGGCAGTCTTTTGACAGGATGTACCGGTACCGTACTCATCGTTCGAGTTACATAGTGGTATCTGCCAATATGCTGACGATAAATCAATGGACGTCAGGTGTGTCTAGCTTGGGTTCATTAGGAAACTATATTTCATGAACAAAATATGGACACGACTGTTGTTGTTGTTGTTGTTAAGGTACCCTAAGTGTACCTATACTGTAAGTGTCCACGTAAAAAATTGAAGTTGTGGCTCGGAAAAAAAATTCTTAATCTATATGTCGCAACGCATAAGTTCCCGATATGTGACATTGATTGAGTGTAGTGTAGATCAGGTTCGAATAACAAAATTATGTGTATAAGTAAGTGTATGTGTATATGTACAAAATATTTTTTTTTATTCATGCAGAATCATTATCATTTCTCATGCGCAGGTTTTAGTGAAGTTTAATTGAAAAAAAAAAAATACTAATGAAGAAAATCAAATGGAAATGTCCAACGTGTAAGCCAACTAAAAAGGGTGTAGGACAAGGTTTGAGTGGAATAACTTTCAAGGATTATGCCTGTGAAGATAATAACCGAAGTCATTCGATTCTTAATATTGAAGCTAAATCAATACTGCCACACATTGATTGTCGTTTTAATCAACTCCAAAACACTTTAATATCGTTTAAGTCTGACATCTCAAAAAGATTCAACGAATTATCACTGAAGGTCAGCATATGTGAGACGAAAACAGGCGTCATCGAATCGTCTTTGAATTCTGTAAGCGATCAGGTTGCCCAATTAGAGTGCGAGAAGATTTTGTTAAAGTCTGAGCTGGAAGGTAAAAATTACGCTTAAGAATGTCACGGACAGCACAGATGTAACGACCAGTGGCTTCGACGCTCTATTATTCAAATAAACGGCGTTCCGCAGACAGATGGCGAAAACCTTGTGAATATTATCAAAAATCTTGCTAACAAGTGTGGTTTCTCATCGGATTTAGATACTGACGTGGACTTCATCACCCGTGTTGCGGTCAAAAATAACTCTGATCACAAAAAGCCGAAAACGATTATAGTAAAATTTCAAACAAGATATAGAAAGGATGACTTTCTCAGAGCTCTTTGAAAACTGAAAAATCTCGAGGCTAGTTAGTGACTCACTGCTCAGGAGCGCATATATATATATATCAACGATCATGTGTCATCATATAACAGGTTGTTGTTACAACGAGCTAAGAATAAAGCAAAGGAGAAAAACTACGCCTACTGTTGGGTACGGGTTGGGAAATTGTACAGTTATGGTGCATCATGCAGATAATTCACCTATCATACACATTACTTCAGAAAATGCTTTAAACAAAATTATATAGGAACTAATTCATTCAATATATTTACTGCTCTTTGTATATATTTGGAAACTAATTTCATATTGTTGTTTATTAGCCTACATTGCTGTTGGGTTTGCATTAACTGAACTTTGTTTTGTCGAGATGAGGTATGAGTGCTTATATTAGTCCCTATGTACGGGGCTCGGAATTGATTAGTATTAAAAAAAATCTATCACACTTGTGAAGAAATATTTAATGTTAAGTTACGCAATCCAACTAAAACTTACTTATCGTGTAAATAGCTATGGGTATATTAAAGCATAGAATTATTAATGCCAATGTTAGTTCAGCTAGTAAGAAAAATAATCGTCAATATTATATTACTATGAAATTTATCATCAACAAATGCAATTTAAATTTTACTTTACTAAATTTATCGCTATGTACAGGGACCACATTGTAGTTGCTATGATGTGATGGTAGATAGAAGTTTAATTGGTATTGAAAAAAAAATCTATTACTTTTATAATGAAATATTTAAGGTTAAAACATGCAATGAGACTAGAACTTATTTATCATTTAAATATATCTACAGGATGAAAGATTAACAATGACCGTCTTGTTTCCTTTTAGTATTAGAGAAGTACTGTACACTAACCTGCTCTAGAAAAAGAAAGCCATTTGAATATGCTTATAAAATCTTCAATCATAGTTTGAAAATAGTTTCCGAGTTTAGTGAAATTCACTTCGCACATTGATAAAATCACAGCGAAAGCTTATAAAATGTTAGAATTTATTTTTCGACAGGGTAATGTCTTTAAAAATGTAAAAACTTTTATATTATACAATGGACTAGTCCGTTCCCAATTAGAATACGCGTCTACGATTTGGAACTCACAATATTAACAATACATTGACGCCATAGAAGGTATACAACGAAAGTTTTGTAAGCGTTTAAGTTCTAGATTTAAGAAACAATCACATAAAGATCTTGTACCGTTGTTCAAACGCAAAGAACACAGGGATCAAACTTTCCTATTTAAAATTATAGATATCGTTGTAGATTCTAGTTATTTATTGAGTAATATACTTCTGAAGTGTTCATTATAATTTAAGTGAGAGTATGTTAAAATGTAATGGTTAACTTTCAATAAATTAAATAATCTCGCTATGAGTAGATTGACAATTGAAAGAAATTTACCGATACTGATTGTGGTTGTTGATCTAGGAAGCCGGAAGTTGTCGCTCGCCTCCATCTACCGCCGATGCTTACAATCTCTCCAGAAGTTACAGAAATTATCTTACTCGGCGGGTGCAGAAGGTATGCTCCGTCGATGTACAGATATTTCACTGAAACGTTTTTTGCGCGTGTATTAGTGAAATGAAAGAAAATAAATAAATAACAGATTATATATATTGACACAAAACAAAAATTTGGGAACATTAAAAAAAATTACAATAACAAAATCGATAAACCGCTTGTTATGTTAATTATCTGAGCAAAACGATGCGACTACAGAATTTCTGCTATTCAAAAAAAAAAGAATTACATATCGAAAAAATATCGGGGGGCTAACAAAATAAAAATACCTGTAATAATTACCCTGCCCTCTGGTTTTAATTGAAAAATTTAGAAATAAATTTTGAAAAGTGCAATTTAAAGGAAAAAACCCAGTCTTTTGATTTTACGAGTAAGAAATTAAATACGTCAATTTCTAACAACTCAATATTAACGATAAATAAGTAAGAAAAAATATTGACAACAGTGGGTAAGGTAGGTTGTGCGAGTCTGTAAAAATTCCGTATGTTTTCACTTTGTTAATGATTTTGTAAAATCTCGTTAACGCTAAAAATTGATATGAATAGATAGAATAATTAATCACAAATAGTGTAAAGAAAATTACAAAAGATTAAAATTTTCAAATTAATGACATAACGATATATAAATTGAAATATTTAGGATTAAAAGCTGAAAAGTTTAAGAAAAGATGAAGTTCAACACGTAATCAAAATTTACGTGTACTATTAAATTTAGGTATTATTTCATCTCTCAAACTGACCTAAGAGCACAGATATGTATTTTCGGACACCAAATGTAACGTATTAAATGTGTTTATAAAAATGTACTTAAGGTCAATGCAAAACGAAGGGGACGGTTGAAGACCGTTGACCCTTTATATGGAATGCTAAAAATGAAAAAAAAATCGTTACTTGAGTTTTAGTTATACGGCACTCGTAAGGCACTCCGCGACGTCTTTGGTTTTACACTTATCGGCGAAAGATCGTACCGTTTCTCGTGTTGGATCTTGTCGTGATGCTGGCTCGCGGGCGCTGCCGGGCGGCGAGAGGGACGGGCGGCGGACGGATTAGCGAGCGCAAAGCTGACTGCGCCCGGCGGTGGCTGGCCGATGTGGAGTCGTCTCAGAAGAATTCGCCTTCAGCCGCAAGACGCCGCGCTGGACCTCACGTCTGGTCTTCGATCTCTCGGCGTCGCGTGTATGTAAAGATATATACATACGAGCTTCGTCAAATAATTTACATATTACATTATTACATTACATATTACACGTTTACTTTAGTTTCATTGTTTTCAATTATAAATTTAATTTTCCAGTGAGAAATTTATTAAACAATTTTTTTTTGTTTAAGTCAACAGTTGTTGAGATGTTCCCCCCGCCCACTGGCCCCCTCTCCCCATCTACCAGCTAAACCGTTGTTTCTGAATATGTGAAAAAAAATTATGAGAGGAGTATATATAACGTTGTTAAAAGGAAAACTATCGTGTTCCTGGCTCGCGGGTGCTGCCGGGCGGCGAGAGGGATGGGCGGCAGACGGATTAGCGGGCGCAAAGCTGACTGCGCCCGGCGGTGGCCGGCCGATGAGGAGTCGTCTCAGAAGATGTCGCCTTCGGCCGCAAGACGCCGCGCTGGACCTCACGTCTGGTCTTCGATCCCTCGGCGTCGCGTGTATGTAAAGATATATACATATATATTAATAATAAAGACGAGCTTCGTCAAATTATGTATATATTACATTACATATTACACGTTTACTTTAGTTTCATTGTTTTTAATGCTAAATTTAATTTTCCAGTGAGAAATTTATTAGGTTATAGTTGAAACCTTTTTATTTTCTCCTAATTAATAAATAAATAAATAAATATGCTCGGTGTGTTGGGAGGCTATTGCAGCTGCAGTGGACCGTGGCTCGCGACTGGGACTACTAGTTTGCGGCTATCTACATGATATCGAGATCTCTGTTCGGACACTTACTTCTGCCAATTAAAATAGTGAAATCTTAAACTATTTTATGATACGAACAAAATGACGAACAAAACGACAAACTTGAACAGACTCGCACTGATTTAAGGTCTCTGAATTCGAATCAAATCGCGTAGCCGGGACCACCCTTTGGTAAACGGTATGTCATAGATTTCTAGTTTCGCCATATCCGTCCGTCCGTCCGTTCGTCTGGCTGTCTGTCTGTGGTTTTTCTCGAAAACTATTGGCAATACATAGATGAAATTTAGAAGGTAGGTGTAATCTATGAACCGCTACACAACGACGTAGTGAAATGAAGAAAATTTTTTTGGGATAGGTTGCCATATATGTAATTGAGGTACAAAAAAATTCACCGTATATTAACGCGAGAGGTACCAAACGATAGGACTTAAAAATGATATCAAGGTTTCAAACAATTTTTTTTATTTAAGTCAACAGTTGTTGAGATGTTCCCCCCGCCCACTGCCCCCCTCCCCCTATCTACTAGCTAAACCGTTGTTTCTGGATATGTGAAAAAAAATTATTAGACGAGTATATATAACGCAGTTAAAAGGAAAACTATCACATCTAACCAGGCTGTATTATTTAACGAGTAATAGACTAACTTATAAAATGCGCTTTTATAAGTAAGATCTTTGTGATGTTATTTTATGATGAAAACTACATACGCTTTCATTTGCAGAGCTTATTCTCTTCACAGTCGATACTAAAAATTAAAGGTTCACTGTAATAAAATAAGTTATAAAAATTGTCTCTAGCTATCAGTGCACTCATGTCATTACTTTACGTATTAGCCAGAGAGGTCGAGCGCCTTCTAAATAAGTAACGAAATAAAAATAAAATATATTTATACAATAATTCTTAAAGTACATAATAATAACGATTAAAGGTTAAGTTCGATTCAAGTCGCGCTCGTTTTTTTATAGAGTATGGTGGTACGGAACCCTTAGCTTGTCGCGCCTAATTTTTGTTCGTGGCCAAATCATACTACTATTTATATACGGATTCGATTGGGCAATCGATATATGTTTTTGGCTTCGACGAATTTAGCGTTTCCGCTCGTATGTCGGATAATTTGCTAAAGTAGCAAGGAATATTCTCGCTACAATACCCGCCTAGCTAAAATGAAGCCACGAAGTGGCAGAACAACCAGAGAAACCGACGAAAAAGAACAGGACTACAACGCGAAACGAGCCCTCCCTAACACCGTGGGGGTAGTATGGGGTGTTATATGTGTTGAATGTCCTACGTCTGGGCCCCGTGGTTGCTAAGTGGTGTATGCCGGGGTGTGTGATATTTAAACAAAAATTATACTACAATAAATCGGATTTTCAAATGACAAGATTTAACATCATGAAAAGATAAAAGAGTAGGTAACCTTACGTAGTCGGTGGATCTGACATTGACGATCTCATTCAGGTAAACTTTCGTTCAGAAATTCTAATTTCGTTCGCTTTCATTCCTTCTTCACCAAAACTAATATATCCTATCATACCTTTTGAAAATTAATCGAGCTTAGTCCCTACATCCTTCCCACATCATACTTCGCTTTACGTGATCGCCATGTCAGACTACGGACCGTTTAGTGTTTCCTATTCTAGCTAATTGAGCTATGGAGAGACGTCTCGCGATAATATAGTAATAACGCTGCGTTTTAAAAGAATTTTTTAACCGGCGGGATCGGTGTTTGATGTCCGGTTGTAGCGAAAAGAAATGTAGCGACGAAGTAGGAAATTTTCAATAATTCCATATAAATGAAATGCTAAAAATAATAGATCTTAGAGTTGTGTTAAATGCAGACACGCTTGTGATCGTGTGTGTTTATACTGTGGATTGGTCGCTATAATATGACGATGGTGCTAAGTGGTTTTAATTATGTCCTTGACGTGATATTTCCCTACACTGTCTTTACTCTCGTCCTTCAAACTCATATACCACGTCGGAGAGTTTATTCACGATCGAACACTTTACAAACCTCGGTGCATGTTTGGCCGAGAAGAATTTACTAGCGTTTGATTGCGTGAAGTCCACATTAAGTCGCCGACTAGTAGTGATAGCTTGCTTCGGCGAGCGTTATAGAGCTGGATGTTTTTTTTGTACGCTTCTAACAGTGCTTTATCGGCCGATAATTGTCTTAAGCCCACGAGGTGGTGTATTGGCGTGTATGTAATTCTTGCAGAGACTGCAATTGGATATGCGTTTTTTTTTGTCTTTCAGCATATTTCTTCGATAATAATGCAGTCTTATTTTTTGATAGGTTTTGAATATACTCGGATGAATGGCGTCGATGTTATCGTGATTTTCCTCGCTGAACTTGGTAATTTTGTCACTCGGTACTACAATTTTCCAATAGTTTCGTTCGTTCATCGTGTTTTTAGGTTTGCAATATCTGAGCAAGACTCCGTCTTTATTCTGGTATTTTTTATGAAAATTTGGTCTGTTAACGGTACCTTTATATAACTCGATATACCAGTTGTCAGGGGTATTGTCTATACTCTTTCAAATTATCGAGCAGATGGATAGAGCGTCTGGTACTACGTTCAGACAGCCTTGTCTGTGCACGATGTCAAAATTAAAGCACGACAGTGGCATAATCCATCGATCCAAGCGACCTGACGGGTTCCTTATTGGTTTAAAAAACCATTTAAGGCCCAGGTGATCCGAGATTATGGAGAATCTGACCCAGTCTAGGTAAGCTCTGAAATTATTTACGGAGTCGACTACCGCCAACAGTTCGGGCTCGGTCGTGCTATAGTTTTTTTTTTTTTTTCAGTTTTCGACTGAAGTCTGGAGAGAAAAGCGACCGGGTGTTCGATACCATCAAATTCTTGGGTGAGTACACTACCGATGCCCACCGATGAAACGTTGCAGTGAAATCGTGCAGATACCAATGCTTCCTTCAAGGTGTTGAATGCTGCGTCGGCTTCTTCGGGCCATTCGATCGGGTCTTTGCCCTTTCTCTTCCCTAATAGTGGGTTTATCGGGGTTATAATTGTAGAAAAATTGTTCACGAATTGCCTGTATTCAAAGCCCAATCCAAAAAATTCTCTCAATTGCTTTACGCTTGAAGGGCGAGGGGAATCCTTTATGCTCGCCAGTTTCTGCGGATCAGTGCGCAGTCCTTTCGAATCGACAATGTATCTTAGGTATTTTAACTCTTCCGGCATCTAACAATGCTTTCTGTACTTTCTTAAGTGTTTCAATATGTTCTTAGAAAGTGTTTGTTGCTATCAAAAGGTCGTCAAGGTAACCAAATTTTTTTCACCATATTTGTGTCCAAATAGGGAGTCTATAAGGCGTAGCAGCTCTGACCCTGCGTTAGACAGGCCAAACGCTATCCGTCGGAACTCGAAGAGGCCACGGCCAGGAACCACGAAGGCAGTCTTTTGACAGGATGTACCGGTACCGTACTCATCGTTCGAGTTACATAGTGGTATCTGCCAATATGCTGACGATAAATCAATGGACGTCAGGTGTGTCTAGCTTGGGTTCATTAGGAAACTATATTTCATGAACAAAATATGGACACGACTGTTGTTGTTGTTGTTGTTAAGGTACCCTAAGTGTACCTATACTGTAAGTGTCCACGTAAAAAATTGAAGTTGTGGCTCGGAAAAAAAATTCTTAATCTATATGTCGCAACGCATAAGTTCCCGATATGTGACATTGATTGAGTGTAGTGTAGATCAGGTTCGAATAACAAAATTATGTGTATAAGTAAGTGTATGTGTATATGTACAAAATATTTTTTTTTATTCATGCAGAATCATTATCATTTCTCATGCGCAGGTTTTAGTGAAGTTTAATTGAAAAAAAAAAATACTAATGAAGAAAATCAAATGGAAATGTCCAACGTGTAAGCCAACTAAAAAGGGTGTAGGACAAGGTTTGAGTGGAATAACTTTCAAGGATTATGCCTGTGAAGATAATAACCGAAGTCATTCGATTCTTAATATTGAAGCTAAATCAATACTGCCACACATTGATTGTCGTTTTAATCAACTCCAAAACACTTTAATATCGTTTAAGTCTGACATCTCAAAAAGATTCAACGAATTATCACTGAAGGTCAGCATATGTGAGACGAAAACAGGCGTCATCGAATCGTCTTTGAATTCTGTAAGCGATCAGGTTGCCCAATTAGAGTGCGAGAAGATTTTGTTAAAGTCTGAGCTGGAAGGTAAAAATTACGCTTAAGAATGTCACGGACAGCACAGATGTAACGACCAGTGGCTTCGACGCTCTATTATTCAAATAAACGGCGTTCCGCAGACAGATGGCGAAAACCTTGTGAATATTATCAAAAATCTTGCTAACAAGTGTGGTTTCTCATCGGATTTAGATACTGACGTGGACTTCATCACCCGTGTTGCGGTCAAAAATAACTCTGATCACAAAAAGCCGAAAACGATTATAGTAAAATTTCAAACAAGATATAGAAAGGATGACTTTCTCAGAGCTCTTTGAAAACTGAAAAATCTCGAGGCTAGTTAGTGACTCACTGCTCAGGAGCGCATATATATATATATATCAACGATCATGTGTCATCATATAACAGGTTGTTGTTACAACAAGCTAAGAATAAAGCAAAGGAGAAAAACTACGCCTACTGTTGGGTACGAAATTGTACAGTTATGGTGCGTCATGCAGATAATTCACCTATCATACACATTACTTCAGAAAATGCTTTAAACAAAATTATATAGGAACTAATTCATTCAATATATTTACTGCTCTTTGTATATATTTGGAAACTATATTCATATTGTTGTTTATTAGCCTACATTGCTGTTGGGTTTGCATTAACTGAACTTTGTTTTGTCGAGATGAGGTATGAGTGCTTATATTAGTCCCTATGTACGGGGCTCGGAATTGATTAGTATTAAAAAAAATCTATCACACTTGTGAAGAAATATTTAATGTTAAGTTACACAATCCAACTAAAACTTACTTATCGTGTAAATAGCTATGGGTATATTAAAGCATAGAATTATTAATGCCAATGTTAGTTCAGCTAGTAAGAAAAATAATCGTCAATATTATATTACTATGAAATTTATCATCAACAAATGCAATTTAAATTTTACTTTACTAAATTTATCGCTATGTACAGGGACCACATTGTGGTTGCTATGATGTGATGGTAGATAGAAGTTTAATTGGTATTGAAAAAAAAATCTATTACTTTTATAATGAAATATTTAAGGTTAAAACATGCAATGAGACTAGAACTTATTTATCATTTAAATATATCTACAGGATGAAAGATTAACAATGACCGTCTTGTTTCCTTTTAGTATTAGAGAAGTACTGTACACTAACCTGCTCTAGAAAAAGAAAGCCATTTGAATATGCTTATAAAGTCTTCAATCATAGTTTGAAAATAGTTTCCGAGTTTAGTGAAATTCACTTCGCACATTGATAAAATCACAGCGAAAGCTTATAAAATGTTAGAATTTATTTTTCGACAGGGTAATGTCTTTAAAAGTTACTTTTATATTATACAATGGACTAGTCCGTTCCCAATTAGAATACGCGTCTACGATTTGGAACTCACAATATTAACAATACATTGACGCCATAGAAGGCATACAACGAAAGTTTTGTAAGCGTTTAAGTTCTAGATTTAAGAAACAATCACATAAAGATCTTGTACCGTTGTTCAAACGCAAAGAACACAGGGATCAAACTTTCCTATTTAAAATTATAGATATCGTTGTAGATTCTTGTTATTTATTGAGTAATATACTTCTGAAGTGTTCATTATAATTTAAGTGAGAGTATGTTAAAATGTAATGGTTATCTTTCAATAAATTAAATAATCTCGCTATGAGTAGATTGACAATTAAAAGAAATTTACCGATACTGATTGTGGTTGTTGATCTAGGAAGCCGGAAGTTGTCGCTCGCCTCCATCTACCGCCGATGCTTACAATCTCTCCAGAAGTTACAGAAATTATCTTACTCGGCGGGTGCAGAAGGTATGCTCCGTCGATGTACAGATATTTCACTGAAACGTTTTTTGCGCGTGTATTAGTGAAATGAAAGAAAATAAATAAATAACAGATTATATAAATTGACACAAAACAAAAATTTGGGAACATTCAAAAAAATTACAATAACAAAATCGATAAACCGCTTGTTATGTTAATTATCTGAGCAAAACGATGCGACTACAGAATTTCTGCTATTCAAAAAAAAAAGAATTACATATCGAAAAAATATCGGGGGGCTAACAAAATAAAAATACCTGTAATAATTACCCTGCCCTCTGGTTTTAATTGAAAAATTTAGAAATAAATTTTGAAAAGTGCAATTTAAAGGAAAAAACCCAGTCTTTTGATTTTACGAGTAAGAAATTAAATACGTCAATTTCTAACAACTCAATATTAACGATAAATAAGTAAGAAAAAATATTGACAACAGTGGGTAAGGTAGGTTGTGCGAGTCTGTAAAAATTCCGTATGTTTTCACTTTGTTAATGATTTTGTAAAATCTCGTTAACGCTAAAAATTGATACGAATAGATAGAATAATTAATCACAAATAGTGTAAAGAAAATTACAAAAGATTAAAATTTTCAAATTAATGACATAACGATATATAAATTGAAATATTTAGGATTAAAAGCTGAAAAGTTTAAGAAAAGATGAAGTTCAACACGTAATCAAAATTTACGTGTACTATTAAATTTAGGTATTATTTCATCTCTCAAACTGACCTAAGAGCACAGATATGTATTTTCGGACACCAAATGTAACGTATTAAATGTGTTTATAAAAATGTACTTAAGGTCAATGCAAAACGAAGGGGACGGTTGAAGACCGCTGACCCTTTATATGGAATGCTAAAAATGAAAAAAAAATCGTTACTTGAGTTTTAGTTATACGGCACTCGTAAGGCACTCCGCGACGTCTTTGGTTTTACACTTATCGGCGAAAGATCGTACCGTTTCTCGTGTTGGATCTTGTCGTGATGCTGGCTCGCGGGCGCTGCCGGGCGGCGAGAGGGACGGGCGGCGGACGGATTAGCGAGCGCAAAGCTGACTGCGCCCGGCGGTGGCTGGCCGATGTGGAGTCGTCTCAGAAGAATTCGCCTTCAGCCGCAAGACGCCGCGCTGGACCTCACGTCTGGTCTTCGATCTCTCGGCGTCGCGTGTATGTAAAGATATATACATACGAGCTTCGTCAAATAATTTACATATTACATTATTACATTACATTACATATTACACGTTTACTTTAGTTTCATTGTTTTCAATTATAAATTTAATTTTCCAGTGAGAAATTTATTAAACAATTTTTTTTTGTTTAAGTCAACAGTTGTTGAGATGTTCCCCCCGCCCACTGGCCCCCTCTCCCCATCTACCAGCTAAACCGTTGTTTCTGAATATGTGAAAAAAAATTATGAGAGGAGTATATATAACGTTGTTAAAAGGAAAACTATCGTGTTCCTGGCTCGCGGGTGCTGCCGGGCGGCGAGAGGGATGGGCGGCAGACGGATTAGCGGGCGCAAAGCTGACTGCGCCCGGCGGTGGCCGGCCGATGAGGAGTCGTCTCAGAAGATGTCGCCTTCGGCCGCAAGACGCCGCGCTGGACCTCACGTCTGGTCTTCGATCCCTCGGCGTCGCGTGTATGTAAAGATATATACATATATATTAATAATAAAGACGAGCTTCGTCAAATTATGTATATATTACATTACATATTACACGTTTACTTTAGTTTCATTGTTTTTAATGCTAAATTTAATTTTCCAGTGAGAAATTTATTAGGTTATAGTTGAAACCTTTTTATTTTCTCCTAATTAATAAATAAATAAATAAATATGCTCGGTGTGTTGGGAGGCTATTGCAGCTGCAGTGGACCGTGGCTCGCGACTGGGACTACTAGTTTGCGGCTATCTACATGATATCGAGATCTCTGTTCGGACACTTACTTCTGCCAATTAAAATAGTGAAATCTTAAACTATTTTATGATACGAACAAAATGACGAACAAAACGACAAACTTGAACAGACTCGCACTGATTTAAGGTCTCTGAATTCGAATCAAATCGCGTAGCCGGGACCACCCTTTGGTAAACGGTATGTCATAGATTTCTAGTTTCGCCATATCCGTCCGTCCGTTCGTCTGGCTGTCTGTCTGTGGTTTTTCTCGAAAACTATTGGCAATACATAGATGAAATTTAGAAGGTAGGTGTAATCTATGAACCGCTACACAACGACGTAGTGAAATGAAGAAAATTTTTTTGGGATAGGTTGCCATATATGTAATTGAGGTACAAAAAAATTCACCGTATATTAACGCGAGAGGTACCAAACGATAGGACTTAAAAATGATATCAAGGTTTCAAACAATTTTTTTTATTTAAGTCAACAGTTGTTGAGATGTTCCCCCCGCCCACTGCCCCCCTCCCCCTATCTACTAGCTAAACCGTTGTTTCTGGATATGTGAAAAAAAATTATTAGACGAGTATATATAACGCAGTTAAAAGGAAAACTATCACATCTAACCAGGCTGTATTATTTAACGAGTAATAGACTAACTTATAAAATGCGCTTTTATAAGTAAGATCTTTGTGATGTTATTTTATGATGAAAACTACATACGCTTTCATTTGCAGAGCTTATTCTCTTCACAGTCGATACTAAAAATTAAAGGTTCACTGTAATAAAATAAGTTATAAAAATTGTCTCTAGCTATCAGTGCACTCATGTCATTACTTTACGTATTAGCCAGAGAGGTCGAGCGCCTTCTAAATAAGTAACGAAATAAAAATAAAATATATTTATACAATAATTCTTAAAGTACATAATAATAACGATTAAAGGTTAAGTTCGATTCAAGTCGCGCTCGTTTTTTTATAGAGTATGGTGGTACGGAACCCTTAGCTTGTCGCGCCTAATTTTTGTTCGTCGCCAAATCATACTGCTATTTATATACGGATTCGATTGGGCAATCGATATATGTTTTTGGCTTCGACGAATTTAGCGTTTCCGCTCGTATGTCGGATAATTTGCTAAAGTAGCAAGGAATATTCTCGCTACAATACCCGCCTAGCTAAAATGAAGCCACGAAGTGGCAGAACAACCAGAGAAACCGACGAAAAAGAACAGGACTACAACGCGAAACGAGCCCTCCCTAACACCGTGGGGGTAGTATGGGGTGTTATATGTGTTGAATGTCCTACGTCTGGGCCCCGTGGTTGCTAAGTGGTGTATGCCGGGGTGTGTGATATTTAAACAAAAATTATACTACAATAAATCGGATTTTCAAATGACAAGATTTAACATCATGAAAAGATAAAAGAGTAGGTAACCTTACGTAGTCGGTGGATCTGACATTGACGATCTCATTCAGGTAAACTTTCGTTCAGAAATTCTTATTTCGTTCGCTTTCATTCCTTCTTCACCAAAACTAGTATATCCTATCATACCTTTTGAAAATTAATCGAGCTTAGTCCCTACATCCTTCCCACATCATACTTCGCTTTACGTGATCGCCATGTCAGACTACGGACCGTTTAGTGTTTCCTATTCTAGCTAATCGAGCTATGGAGAGACGTCTCGCGATAATATAGTAATAACGCTGCGTTTTAAAAGAATTTTTTAACCGGCGGGATCGGTGTTTGATGTCCGGTTGTAGCGAAAAGAAATGTAGCGACGAAGTAGGAAATTTTCAATAATTCCATATAAATGAAATGCTAAAAATAATAGATCTTAGAGTTGTGTTAAATGCAGACACGCTTGTGATCGTGTGTGTTTATACTGTGGATTGGTCGCTATAATATGACGATGGTGCTAAGTGGTTTTAATTATGTCCTTGACGTGATATTTCCCTACACTGTCTTTACTCTCGTCCTTCAAACTCATATACCACGTCGGAGAGTTTATTCACGATCGAACACTTTACAAACCTCGGTGCATGTTTGGCCGAGAAGAATTTACTAGCGTTTGATTGCGTGAAGTCCACATTAAGTCGCCGACTAGTAGTGATAGCTTGCTTCGGCGAGCGTTATAGAGCTGGATGTTTTTTTTGTACGCTTCTAACAGTGCTTTATCGGCCGATAATTGTCTTAAGCCCACGAGGTGGTGTATTGGCGTGTATGTAATTCTTGCAGAGACTGCAATTGGATATGCGTTTTTTTGTCTTTCAGCATATTTCTTCGATAATAATGCAGTCTTATTTTTTGATAGGTTTTGAATATACTCGGATGAATGGCGTCGATGTTATCGTGATTTTCCTCGCTGAACTTGGTAATTTTGTCACTCGGTACTACAATTTTCCAATAGTTTCGTTCGTTCATCGTGTTTTTAGGTTTGCAATATCTGAGCAAGACTCCGTCTTTATTCTGGTATTTTTTATGAAAATTTGGTCTGTTAACGGTACCTTTATATAACTCGATATACCAGTTGTCAGGGGTATTGTCTATACTCTTTCAAATTATCGAGCAGATGGTATATAGAGCGTCTGGTACTACGTTCAGACAGCCTTGTCTGTGCACGATGTCAAAATTAAAGCACGACAGTGGCATAATCCATCGATCCAAGCGACCTGACGGGTTCCTTATTGGTTTAAAAAACCATTTAAGGCCCAGGTGATCCGAGATTATGGAGAATCTGACCCAGTCTAGGTAAGCTCTGAAATTATTTACGGAGTCGACTACCGCCAACAGTTCGGGCTCGGTCGTGCTATAGTTTTTTTTTTTCAGTTTTCGACTGAAGTCTGGAGAGAAAAGCGACCGGGTGTTCGATACCATCAAATTCTTGGGTGAGTACACTACCGATGCCCACCGATGAAACGTTGCAGTGAAATCGTGCAGATACCAATGCTTCCTTCAAGGTGTTGAATGCTGCGTCGGCTTCTTCGGGCCATTCGATCGGGTCTTTGCCCTTTCTCTTCCCTAATAGTGGGTTTATCGGGGTTATAATTGTAGAAAAATTGTTCACGAATTGCCTGTATTCAAAGCCCAATCCAAAAAATTCTCTCAATTGCTTTACGCTTGAAGGGCGAGGGGAATCCTTTATGCTCGCCAGTTTCTGCGGATCAGTGCGCAGTCCTTTCGAATCGACAATGTATCTTAAGTATTTTAACTCTTCCGGCATCTAACAATGCTTTCTGTACTTTCTTAAGTGTTTCAATATGTTCTTAGAAAGTGTTTGTTGCTATCAAAAGGTCGTCAAGGTAACCAAATTTTTTTCACCATATTTGTGTCCAAATAGGGAGTCTATAAGGCGTAGCAGCTCTGACCCTGCGTTAGACAGGCCAAACGCTATCCATCCGTCGGAACTCGAAGAGGCCACGGCCAGGAACCACGAAGGCAGTCTTTTGACAGGATGTACCGGTACCGTACTCATCGTTCGAGTTACATAGTGGTATCTGCCAATATGCTGACGATAAATCAATGGACGTCAGGTGTGTCTAGCTTGGGTTCATTAGGAAACTATATTTCATGAACAAAATATGGACACGACTGTTGTTGTTGTTGTTGTTAAGGTACCCTAAGTGTACCTATACTGTAAGTGTCCACGTAAAAAATTGAAGTTGTGGCTCGGAAAAAAAATTCTTAATCTATATGTCGCAACGCATAAGTTCCCGATATGTGACATTGATTGAGTGTAGTGTAGATCAGGTTCGAATAACAAAATTATGTGTATAAGTAAGTGTATGTGTATATGTACAAAATATTTTTTTTTATTCATGCAGAATCATTATCATTTCTCATGCGCAGGTTTTAGTGAAGTTTAATTGAAAAAAAAAAATACTAATGAAGAAAATCAAATGGAAATGTCCAACGTGTAAGCCAACTAAAAAGGGTGTACGACAAGGTTTGAGTGGAATAACTTTCAAGGATTATGCCTGTGAAGATAATAACCGAAGTCATTCGATTCTTAATATTGAAGCTAAATCAATACTGCCACACATTGATTGTCGTTTTAATCAACTCCAAAACACTTTAATATTGTTTAAGTCTGACATCTCAAAACGATTCAAGGAATTATCACTGAAGGTCAGCATATGTGAGACGAAAACAGGCGTCATCGAATCGTCTTTGAATTCTGTAAGCGATCAGGTTGCCCAATTAGAGTGCGAGAAGATTTTGTTAAAGTCTGAGCTGGAAGGTAAAAATTACGCTTAAGAATGTCACGGACAGCACACATGTAACGACCAGTGGCTTCGACGCTCTATTATTCAAATAAACGGCGTTCCGCAGACAGATGGCGAAAACCTTGTGAATATTATCAAAAATCTTGCTAACAAGTGTGGTTTCTCATCGGATTGAGATACTGACGTGGACTTCATCACCCGTGTTGCGGTCAAAAATAATTCTGATCACAAAAAGCCGAAAACGATTATAGTAAAATTTCAAACAAGATATAGAAAGGATGACTTTCTCAGAGCTCTTTGAAAACTGAAAAATCTCGAGGCTAGTTAGTGACTCACTGCTCAGGAGCGCATATATATATATATATCAACGATCATGTGTCATCATATAACAGGTTGTTGTTACAACGAGCTAAGAATAAAGCAAAGGAGAAAAACTACGCCTACTGTTGGGTACGAAATTGTACAGTTATGGTGCGTCATGCAGATAATTCACCTATCATACACATTACTTCAGAAAATGCTTTAAACAAAATTATATAGGAACTAATTCATTCAATATATTTACTGCTCTTTGTATATATTTGGAAACTAATTTCATATTGTTGTTTATTAGCCTACATTGCTGTTGGGTTTGCATTAACTGAACTTTGTTTTGTCGAGATGAGGTATGAGTGCTTATATTAGTCCCTATGTACGGGGCTCGGAATTGATTAGTATTAAAAAAAATCTATCACACTTGTGAAGAAATATTTAATGTTAAGTTACGCAATCCAACTAAAACTTACTTATCGTGTAAATAGCTATGGGTATATTAAAGCATAGAATTATTAATGCCAATGTTAGTTCAGCTAGTAAGAAAAATAATCGTCAATATTATATTACTATGAAATTTATCATCAACAAATGCAATTTAAATTTTACTTTACTAAATTTATCGCTATGTACAGGGACCACATTGTAGTTGCTATGATGTGATGGTAGATAGAAGTTTAATTGGTATTGAAAAAAAAATCTATTACTTTTATAATGAAATATTTAAGGTTAAAACATGCAATGAGACTAGAACTTATTTATCATTTAAATATATCTACAGGATGAAAGATTAACAATGACCGTCTTGTTTCCTTTTAGTATTAGAGAAGTACTGTACACTAACCTGCTCTAGAAAAAGAAAGCCATTTGAATATGCTTATAAAATCTTCAATCATAGTTTGAAAATAGTTTCCGAGTTTAGTGAAATTCACTTCGCACATTGATAAAATCACAGCGAAAGCTTATAAAATGTTAGAATTTATTTTTCGACAGGGTAATGTCTTTAAAAATGTAAAAACTTTTATATTATACAATGGACTAGTCCGTTCCCAATTAGAATACGCGTCTACGATTTGGAACTCACAATATTAACAATACATTGACGCCATAGAAGGTATACAACGAAAGTTTTGTAAGCGTTTAAGTTCTAGATTTAAGAAACAATCACATAAAGATCTTGTACCGTTGTTCAAACGCAAAGAACACAGGGATCAAACTTTCCTATTTAAAATTATAGATATCGTTGTAGATTCTTGTTATTTATTGAGTAATATACTTCTGAAGTGTTCATTATAATTTAAGTGAGAGTATGTTAAAATGTAATGGTTAACTTTCAATAAATTAAATAATCTCGCTATGAGTAGATTGACAATTAAAAGAAATTTACCGATACTGATTGTGGTTGTTGATCTAGGAAGCCGGAAGTTGTCGCTCGCCTCCATCTACCGCCGATGCTTACAATCTCTCCAGAAGTTACAGAAATTATCTTACTCGGCGGGTGCAGAAGGTATGCTCCGTCGATGTACAGATATTTCACTGAAACGTTTTTTGCGCGTGTATTAGTGAAATGAAAGAAAATAAATAAATAACAGATTATATAAATTGACACAAAACAAAAATTTGGGAACATTCAAAAAAATTACAATAACAAAATCGATAAACCGCTTGTTATGTTAATTATCTGAGCAAAACGATGCGACTACAGAATTTCTGCTATTCAAAAAAAAAAGAATTACATATCGAAAAAATATCGGGGGGCTAACAAAATAAAAATACCTGTAATAATTACCCTGCCCTCTGGTTTTAATTGAAAAATTTAGAAATAAATTTTGAAAAGTGCAATTTAAAGGAAAAAACCCAGTCTTTTGATTTTACGAGTAAGAAATTAAATACGTCAATTTCTAACAACTCAATATTAACGATAAATAAGTAAGAAAAAATATTGACAACAGTGGGTAAGGTAGGTTGTGCGAGTCTGTAAAAATTCCGTATGTTTTCACTTTGTTAATGATTTTGTAAAATCTCGTTAACGCTAAAAATTGATACGAATAGATAGAATAATTAATCACAAATAGTGTAAAGAAAATTACAAAAGATTAAAATTTTCAAATTAATGACATAACGATATATAAATTGAAATATTTAGGATTAAAAGCTGAAAAGTTTAAGAAAAGATGAAGTTCAACACGTAATCAAAATTTACGTGTACTATTAAATTTAGGTATTATTTCATCTCTCAAACTGACCTAAGAGCACAGATATGTATTTTCGGACACCAAATGTAACGTATTAAATGTGTTTATAAAAATGTACTTAAGGTCAATGCAAAACGAAGGGGACGGTTGAAGACCGCTGACCCTTTATATGGAATGCTAAAAATGAAAAAAAAATCGTTACTTGAGTTTTAGTTATACGGCACTCGTAAGGCACTCCGCGACGTCTTTGGTTTTACACTTATCGGCGAAAGATCGTACCGTTTCTCGTGTTGGATCTTGTCGTGATGCTGGCTCGCGGGCGCTGCCGGGCGGCGAGAGGGACGGGCGGCGGACGGATTAGCGAGCGCAAAGCTGACTGCGCCCGGCGGTGGCTGGCCGATGTGGAGTCGTCTCAGAAGAATTCGCCTTCAGCCGCAAGACGCCGCGCTGGACCTCACGTCTGGTCTTCGATCTCTCGGCGTCGCGTGTATGTAAAGATATATACATACGAGCTTCGTCAAATAATTTACATATTACATTATTACATTACATTACATATTACACGTTTACTTTAGTTTCATTGTTTTCAATTATAAATTTAATTTTCCAGTGAGAAATTTATTAAACAATTTTTTTTTGTTTAAGTCAACAGTTGTTGAGATGTTCCCCCCGCCCACTGGCCCCCTCTCCCCATCTACCAGCTAAACCGTTGTTTCTGAATATGTGAAAAAAAATTATGAGAGGAGTATATATAACGTTGTTAAAAGGAAAACTATCGTGTTCCTGGCTCGCGGGTGCTGCCGGGCGGCGAGAGGGATGGGCGGCAGACGGATTAGCGGGCGCAAAGCTGACTGCGCCCGGCGGTGGCCGGCCGATGAGGAGTCGTCTCAGAAGATGTCGCCTTCGGCCGCAAGACGCCGCGCTGGACCTCACGTCTGGTCTTCGATCCCTCGGCGTCGCGTGTATGTAAAGATATATACATATATATTAATAATAAAGACGAGCTTCGTCAAATTATGTATATATTACATTACATATTACACGTTTACTTTAGTTTCATTGTTTTTAATGCTAAATTTAATTTTCCAGTGAGAAATTTATTAGGTTATAGTTGAAACCTTTTTATTTTCTCCTAATTAATAAATAAATAAATAAATATGCTCGGTGTGTTGGGAGGCTATTGCAGCTGCAGTGGACCGTGGCTCGCGACTGGGACTACTAGTTTGCGGCTATCTACATGATATCGAGATCTCTGTTCGGACACTTACTTCTGCCAATTAAAATAGTGAAATCTTAAACTATTTTATGATACGAACAAAATGACGAACAAAACGACAAACTTGAACAGACTCGCACTGATTTAAGGTCTCTGAATTCGAATCAAATCGCGTAGCCGGGACCACCCTTTGGTAAACGGTATGTCATAGATTTCTAGTTTCGCCATATCCGTCCGTCCGTTCGTCTGGCTGTCTGTCTGTGGTTTTTCTCGAAAACTATTGGCAATACATAGATGAAATTTAGAAGGTAGGTGTAATCTATGAACCGCTACACAACGACGTAGTGAAATGAAGAAAATTTTTTTGGGATAGGTTGCCATATATGTAATTGAGGTACAAAAAAATTCACCGTATATTAACGCGAGAGGTACCAAACGATAGGACTTAAAAATGATATCAAGGTTTCAAACAATTTTTTTTATTTAAGTCAACAGTTGTTGAGATGTTCCCCCCGCCCACTGCCCCCCTCCCCCTATCTACTAGCTAAACCGTTGTTTCTGGATATGTGAAAAAAAATTATTAGACGAGTATATATAACGCAGTTAAAAGGAAAACTATCACATCTAACCAGGCTGTATTATTTAACGAGTAATAGACTAACTTATAAAATGCGCTTTTATAAGTAAGATCTTTGTGATGTTATTTTATGATGAAAACTACATACGCTTTCATTTGCAGAGCTTATTCTCTTTACAGTCGATACTAAAAATTAAAGGTTCACTGTAATAAAATAAGTTATAAAAATTGTCTCTAGCTATCAGTGCACTCATGTCATTACTTTACGTATTAGCCAGAGAGGTCGAGCGCCTTCTAAATAAGTAACGAAATAAAAATAAAATATATTTATACAATAATTCTTAAAGTACATAATAATAACGATTAAAGGTTAAGTTCGATTCAAGTCGCGCTCGTTTTTTTATAGAGTATGGTGGTACGGAACCCTTAGCTTGTCGCGCCTAATTTTTGTTCGTCGCCAAATCATACTGCTATTTATATACGGATTCGATTGGGCAATCGATATATGTTTTTGGCTTCGACGAATTTAGCGTTTCCGCTCGTATGTCGGATAATTTGCTAAAGTAGCAAGGAATATTCTCGCTACAATACCCGCCTAGCTAAAATGAAGCCACGAAGTGGCAGAACAACCAGAGAAACCGACGAAAAAGAACAGGACTACAACGCGAAACGAGCCCTCCCTAACACCGTGGGGGTAGTATGGGGTGTTATATGTGTTGAATGTCCTACGTCTGGGCCCCGTGGTTGCTAAGTGGTGTATGCCGGGGTGTGTGATATTTAAACAAAAATTATACTACAATAAATCGGATTTTCAAATGACAAGATTTAACATCATGAAAAGATAAAAGAGTAGGTAACCTTACGTAGTCGGTGGATCTGACATTGACGATCTCATTCAGGTAAACTTTCGTTCAGAAATTCTTATTTCGTTCGCTTTCATTCCTTCTTCACCAAAACTAGTATATCCTATCATACCTTTTGAAAATTAATCGAGCTTAGTCCCTACATCCTTCCCACATCATACTTCGCTTTACGTGATCGCCATGTCAGACTACGGACCGTTTAGTGTTTCCTATTCTAGCTAATCGAGCTATGGAGAGACGTCTCGCGATAATATAGTAATAACGCTGCGTTTTAAAAGAATTTTTTAACCGGCGGGATCGGTGTTTGATGTCCGGTTGTAGCGAAAAGAAATGTAGCGACGAAGTAGGAAATTTTCAATAATTCCATATAAATGAAATGCTAAAAATAATAGATCTTAGAGTTGTGTTAAATGCAGACACGCTTGTGATCGTGTGTGTTTATACTGTGGATTGGTCGCTATAATATGACGATGGTGCTAAGTGGTTTTAATTATGTCCTTGACGTGATATTTCCCTACACTGTCTTTACTCTCGTCCTTCAAACTCATATACCACGTCGGAGAGTTTATTCACGATCGAACACTTTACAAACCTCGGTGCATGTTTGGCCGAGAAGAATTTACTAGCGTTTGATTGCGTGAAGTCCACATTAAGTCGCCGACTAGTAGTGATAGCTTGCTTCGGCGAGCGTTATAGAGCTGGATGTTTTTTTTGTACGCTTCTAACAGTGCTTTATCGGCCGATAATTGTCTTAAGCCCACGAGGTGGTGTATTGGCGTGTATTTAATTCTTGCAGAGACTGCAATTGGATATGCGTTTTTTTTGTCTTTCAGCATATTTCTTCGATAATAATGCAGTCTTATTTTTTGATAGGTTTTGAATATACTCGGATGAATGGCGTCGATGTTATCGTGATTTTCCTCGCTGAACTTGGTAATTTTGTCACTCGGTACTACAATTTTCCAATAGTTTCGTTCGTTCATCGTGTTTTTAGGTTTGCAATATCTGAGCAAGACTCCGTCTTTATTCTGGTATTTTTTATGAAAATTTGGTCTGTTAACGGTACCTTTATATAACTCGATATACCAGTTGTCAGGGGTATTGTCTATACTCTTTCAAATTATCGAGCAGATGGTATATAGAGCGTCTGGTACTACGTTCAGACAGCCTTGTCTGTGCACGATGTCAAAATTAAAGCACGACAGTGGCATAATCCATCGATCCAAGCGACCTGACGGGTTCCTTATTGGTTTAAAAAACCATTTAAGGCCCAGGTGATCCGAGATTATGGAGAATCTGACCCAGTCTAGGTAAGCTCTGAAATTATTTACGGAGTCGACTACCGCCAACAGTTCGGGCTCGGTCGTGCTATAGTTTTTTTTTTTCAGTTTTCGACTGAAGTCTGGAGAGAAAAGCGACCGGGTGTTCGATACCATCAAATTCTTGGGTGAGTACACTACCGATGCCCACCGATGAAACGTTGCAGTGAAATCGTGCAGATACCAATGCTTCCTTCAAGGTGTTGAATGCTGCGTCGGCTTCTTCGGGCCATTCGATCGGGTCTTTGCCCTTTCTCTTCCCTAATAGTGGGTTTATCGGGGTTATAATTGTAGAAAAATTGTTCACGAATTGCCTGTATTCAAAGCCCAATCCAAAAAATTCTCTCAATTGCTTTACGCTTGAAGGGCGAGGGGAATCCTTTATGCTCGCCAGTTTCTGCGGATCAGTGCGCAGTCCTTTCGAATCGACAATGTATCTTAAGTATTTTAACTCTTCCGGCATCTAACAATGCTTTCTGTACTTTCTTAAGTGTTTCAATATGTTCTTAGAAAGTGTTTGTTGCTATCAAAAGGTCGTCAAGGTAACCAAATTTTTTTCACCATATTTGTGTCCAAATAGGGAGTCTATAAGGCGTAGCAGCTCTGACCCTGCGTTAGACAGGCCAAACGCTATCCGTCGGAACTCGAAGAGGCCACGGCCAGGAACCACGAAGGCAGTCTTTTGACAGGATGTACCGGTACCGTACTCATCGTTCGAGTTACATAGTGGTATCTGCCAATATGCTGACGATAAATCAATGGACGTCAGGTGTGTCTAGCTTGGGTTCATTAGGAAACTATATTTCATGAACAAAATATGGACACGACTGTTGTTGTTGTTGTTGTTAAGGTACCCTAAGTGTACCTATACTGTAAGTGTCCACGTAAAAAATTGAAGTTGTGGCTCGGAAAAAAAATTCTTAATCTATATGTCGCAACGCATAAGTTCCCGATATGTGACATTGATTGAGTGTAGTGTAGATCAGGTTCGAATAACAAAATTATGTGTATAAGTAAGTGTATGTGTATATGTACAAAATATTTTTTTTTTATTCATGCAGAATCATTATCATTTCTCATGCGCAGGTTTTAGTGAAGTTTAATTGAAAAAAAAAAATACTAATGAAGAAAATCAAATGGAAATGTCCAACGTGTAAGCCAACTAAAAAGGGTGTACGACAAGGTTTGAGTGGAATAACTTTCAAGGATTATGCCTGTGAAGATAATAACCGAAGTCATTCGATTCTTAATATTGAAGCTAAATCAATACTGCCACACATTGATTGTCGTTTTAATCAACTCCAAAACACTTTAATATCGTTTAAGTCTGACATCTCAAAACGATTCAACGAATTATCACTGAAGGTCAGCATATGTGAGACGAAAACAGGCGTCATCGAATCGTCTTTGAATTCTGTAAGCGATCAGGTTGCCCAATTAGAGTGCGAGAAGATTTTGTTAAAGTCTGAGCTGGAAGGTAAAAATTACGCTTAAGAATGTCACGGACAGCACAGATGTAACGACCAGTGGCTTCGACGCTCTATTATTCAAATAAACGGCGTTCCGCAGACAGATGGCGAAAACCTTGTGAATATTATCAAAAATCTTGCTAACAAGTGTGGTTTCTCATCGGATTTAGATACTGACGTGGACTTCATCACCCGTGTTGCGGTCAAAAATAATTCTGATCACAAAAAGCCGAAAACGATTATAGTAAAATTTCAAACAAGATATAGAAAGGATGACTTTCTCAGAGCTCTTTGAAAACTGAAAAATCTCGAGGCTAGTTAGTGACTCACTGCTCAGGAGCGCATATATATATATATCAACGATCATGTGTCATCATATAACAGGTTGTTGTTACAACGAGCTAAGAATAAAGCAAAGGAGAAAAACTACGCCTACTGTTGGGTACGAAATTGTACAGTTATGGTGCGTCATGCAGATAATTCACCTATCATACACATTACTTCAGAAAATGCTTTAAACAAAATTATATAGGAACTAATTCATTCAATATATTTACTGCTCTTTGTATATATTTGGAAACTAATTTCATATTGTTGTTTATTAGCCTACATTGCTGTTGGGTTTGCATTAACTGAACTTTGTTTTGTCGAGATGAGGTATGAGTGCTTATATTAGTCCCTATGTACGGGGCTCGGAATTGATTAGTATTAAAAAAAATCTATCACACTTGTGAAGAAATATTTAATGTTAAGTTACACAATCCAACTAAAACTTACTTATCGTGTAAATAGCTATGGGTATATTAAAGCATAGAATTATTAATGCCAATGTTAGTTCAGCTAGTAAGAAAAATAATCGTCAATATTATATTACTATGAAATTTATCATCAACAAATGCAATTTAAATTTTACTTTACTAAATTTATCGCTATGTACAGGGACCACATTGTGGTTGCTATGATGTGATGGTAGATAGAAGTTTAATTGGTATTGAAAAAAAAATCTATTACTTTTATAATGAAATATTTAAGGTTAAAACATGCAATGAGACTAGAACTTATTTATCATTTAAATATATCTACAGGATGAAAGATTAACAATGACCGTCTTGTTTCCTTTTAGTATTAGAGAAGTACTGTACACTAACCTGCTCTAGAAAAAGAAAGCCATTTGAATATGCTTATAAAGTCTTCAATCATAGTTTGAAAATAGTTTCCGAGTTTAGTGAAATTCACTTCGCACATTGATAAAATCACAGCGAAAGCTTATAAAATGTTAGAATTTATTTTTCGACAGGGTAATGTCTTTAAAAGTTACTTTTATATTATACAATGGACTAGTCCGTTCCCAATTAGAATACGCGTCTACGATTTGGAACTCACAATATTAACAATACATTGACGCCATAGAAGGCATACAACGAAAGTTTTGTAAGCGTTTAAGTTCTAGATTTAAGAAACAATCACATAAAGATCTTGTACCGTTGTTCAAACGCAAAGAACACAGGGATCAAACTTTCCTATTTAAAATTATAGATATCGTTGTAGATTCTTGTTATTTATTGAGTAATATACTTCTGAAGTGTTCATTATAATTTAAGTGAGAGTATGTTAAAATGTAATGGTTATCTTTCAATAAATTAAATAATCTCGCTATGAGTAGATTGACAATTAAAAGAAATTTACCGATACTGATTGTGGTTGTTGATCTAGGAAGCCGGAAGTTGTCGCTCGCCTCCATCTACCGCCGATGCTTACAATCTCTCCAGAAGTTACAGAAATTATCTTACTCGGCGGGTGCAGAAGGTATGCTCCGTCGATGTACAGATATTTCACTGAAACGTTTTTTGCGCGTGTATTAGTGAAATGAAAGAAAATAAATAAATAACAGATTATATATATTGACACAAAACAAAAATTTGGGAACATTCAAAAAAATTACAATAACAAAATCGATAAACCGCTTGTTATGTTAATTATCTGAGCAAAACGATGCGACTACAGAATTTCTGCTATTCAAAAAAAAAAAAGAATTACATATCGAAAAAATATCGGGGGGCTAACAAAATAAAAATACCTGTAATAATTACCCTGCCCTCTGGTTTTAATTGAAAAATTTAGAAATAAATTTTGAAAAGTGCAATTTAAAGGAAAAAACCCAGTCTTTTGATTTTACGAGTAAGAAATTAAATACGTCAATTTCTAACAACTCAATATTAACGATAAATAAGTAAGAAAAAATATTGACAACAGTGGGTAAGGTAGGTTGTGCGAGTCTGTAAAAATTCCGTATGTTTTCACTTTGTTAATGATTTTGTAAAATCTCGTTAACGCTAAAAATTGATACGAATAGATAGAATAATTAATCACAAATAGTGTAAAGAAAATTACAAAAGATTAAAATTTTCAAATTAATGACATAACGATATATAAATTGAAATATTTAGGATTAAAAGCTGAAAAGTTTAAGAAAAGATGAAGTTCAACACGTAATCAAAATTTACGTGTACTATTAAATTTAGGTATTATTTCATCTCTCAAACTGACCTAAGAGCACAGATATGTATTTTCGGACACCAAATGTAACGTATTAAATGTGTTTATAAAAATGTACTTAAGGTCAATGCAAAACGAAGGGGACGGTTGAAGACCGCTGACCCTTTATATGGAATGCTAAAAATGAAAAAAAAATCGTTACTTGAGTTTTAGTTATACGGCACTCGTAAGGCACTCCGCGACGTCTTTGGTTTTACACTTATCGGCGAAAGATCGTACCGTTTCTCGTGTTGGATCTTGTCGTGATGCTGGCTCGCGGGCGCTGCCGGGCGGCGAGAGGGACGGGCGGCGGACGGATTAGCGAGCGCAAAGCTGACTGCGCCCGGCGGTGGCTGGCCGATGTGGAGTCGTCTCAGAAGAATTCGCCTTCAGCCGCAAGACGCCGCGCTGGACCTCACGTCTGGTCTTCGATCTCTCGGCGTCGCGTGTATGTAAAGATATATACATACGAGCTTCGTCAAATAATTTACATATTACATTATTACATTACATTACATATTACACGTTTACTTTAGTTTCATTGTTTTCAATTATAAATTTAATTTTCCAGTGAGAAATTTATTAAACAATTTTTTTTTGTTTAAGTCAACAGTTGTTGAGATGTTCCCCCCGCCCACTGGCCCCCTCTCCCCATCTACCAGCTAAACCGTTGTTTCTGAATATGTGAAAAAAAATTATGAGAGGAGTATATATAACGTTGTTAAAAGGAAAACTATCGTGTTCCTGGCTCGCGGGTGCTGCCGGGCGGCGAGAGGGATGGGCGGCAGACGGATTAGCGGGCGCAAAGCTGACTGCGCCCGGCGGTGGCCGGCCGATGAGGAGTCGTCTCAGAAGATGTCGCCTTCGGCCGCAAGACGCCGCGCTGGACCTCACGTCTGGTCTTCGATCCCTCGGCGTCGCGTGTATGTAAAGATATATACATATATATTAATAATAAAGACGAGCTTCGTCAAATTATGTATATATTACATTACATATTACACGTTTACTTTAGTTTCATTGTTTTTAATGCTAAATTTAATTTTCCAGTGAGAAATTTATTAGGTTATAGTTGAAACCTTTTTATTTTCTCCTAATTAATAAATAAATAAATAAATATGCTCGGTGTGTTGGGAGGCTATTGCAGCTGCAGTGGACCGTGGCTCGCGACTGGGACTACTAGTTTGCGGCTATCTACATGATATCGAGATCTCTGTTCGGACACTTACTTCTGCCAATTAAAATAGTGAAATCTTAAACTATTTTATGATACGAACAAAATGACGAACAAAACGACAAACTTGAACAGACTCGCACTGATTTAAGGTCTCTGAATTCGAATCAAATCGCGTAGCCGGGACCACCCTTTGGTAAACGGTATGTCATAGATTTCTAGTTTCGCCATATCCGTCCGTCCGTTCGTCTGGCTGTCTGTCTGTGGTTTTTCTCGAAAACTATTGGCAATACATAGATGAAATTTAGAAGGTAGGTGTAATCTATGAACCGCTACACAACGACGTAGTGAAATGAAGAAAATTTTTTTGGGATAGGTTGCCATATATGTAATTGAGGTACAAAAAAATTCACCGTATATTAACGCGAGAGGTACCAAACGATAGGACTTAAAAATGATATCAAGGTTTCAAACAATTTTTTTTATTTAAGTCAACAGTTGTTGAGATGTTCCCCCCGCCCACTGCCCCCCTCCCCCTATCTACTAGCTAAACCGTTGTTTCTGGATATGTGAAAAAAAATTATTAGACGAGTATATATAACGCAGTTAAAAGGAAAACTATCACATCTAACCAGGCTGTATTATTTAACGAGTAATAGACTAACTTATAAAATGCGCTTTTATAAGTAAGATCTTTGTGATGTTATTTTATGATGAAAACTACATACGCTTTCATTTGCAGAGCTTATTCTCTTCACAGTCGATACTAAAAATTAAAGGTTCACTGTAATAAAATAAGTTATAAAAATTGTCTCTAGCTATCAGTGCACTCATGTCATTACTTTACGTATTAGCCAGAGAGGTCGAGCGCCTTCTAAATAAGTAACGAAATAAAAATAAAATATATTTATACAATAATTCTTAAAGTACATAATAATAACGATTAAAGGTTAAGTTCGATTCAAGTCGCGCTCGTTTTTTTATAGAGTATGGTGGTACGGAACCCTTAGCTTGTCGCGCCTAATTTTTGTTCGTGGCCAAATCATACTGCTATTTATATACGGATTCGATTGGGCAATCGATATATGTTTTTGGCTTCGACGAATTTAGCGTTTCCGCTCGTATGTCGGATAATTTGCTAAAGTAGCAAGGAATATTCTCGCTACAATACCCGCCTAGCTAAAATGAAGCCACGAAGTGGCAGAACAACCAGAGAAACCGACGAAAAAGAACAGGACTACAACGCGAAACGAGCCCTCCCTAACACCGTGGGGGTAGTATGGGGTGTTATATGTGTTGAATGTCCTACGTCTGGGCCCCGTGGTTGCTAAGTGGTGTATGCCGGGGTGTGTGATATTTAAACAAAAATTATACTACAATAAATCGGATTTTCAAATGACAAGATTTAACATCATGAAAAGATAAAAGAGTAGGTAACCTTACGTAGTCGGTGGATCTGACATTGACGATCTCATTCAGGTAAACTTTCGTTCAGAAATTCTTATTTCGTTCGCTTTCATTCCTTCTTCACCAAAACTAGTATATCCTATCATACCTTTTGAAAATTAATCGAGCTTAGTCCCTACATCCTTCCCACATCATACTTCGCTTTACGTGATCGCCATGTCAGACTACGGACCGTTTAGTGTTTCCTATTCTAGCTAATCGAGCTATGGAGAGACGTCTCGCGATAATATAGTAATAACGCTGCGTTTTAAAAGAATTTTTTAACCGGCGGGATCGGTGTTTGATGTCCGGTTGTAGCGAAAAGAAATGTAGCGACGAAGTAGGAAATTTTCAATAATTCCATATAAATGAAATGCTAAAAATAATAGATCTTAGAGTTGTGTTAAATGCAGACACGCTTGTGATCGTGTGTGTTTATACTGTGGATTGGTCGCTATAATATGACGATGGTGCTAAGTGGTTTTAATTATGTCCTTGACGTGATATTTCCCTACACTGTCTTTACTCTCGTCCTTCAAACTCATATACCACGTCGGAGAGTTTATTCACGATCGAACACTTTACAAACCTCGGTGCATGTTTGGCCGAGAAGAATTTACTAGCGTTTGATTGCGTGAAGTCCACATTAAGTCGCCGACTAGTAGTGATAGCTTGCTTCGGCGAGCGTTATAGAGCTGGATGTTTTTTTTGTACGCTTCTAACAGTGCTTTATCGGCCGATAATTGTCTTAAGCCCACGAGGTGGTGTATTGGCGTGTATGTAATTCTTGCAGAGACTGCAATTGGATATGCGTTTTTTTTGTCTTTCAGCATATTTCTTCGATAATAATGCAGTCTTATTTTTTGATAGGTTTTGAATATACTCGGATGAATGGCGTCGATGTTATCGTGATTTTCCTCGCTGAACTTGGTAATTTTGTCACTCGGTACTACAATTTTCCAATAGTTTCGTTCGTTCATCGTGTTTTTAGGTTTGCAATATCTGAGCAAGACTCCGTCTTTATTCTGGTATTTTTTATGAAAATTTGGTCTGTTAACGGTACCTTTATATAACTCGATATACCAGTTGTCAGGGGTATTGTCTATACTCTTTCAAATTATCGAGCAGATGGTATATAGAGCGTCTGGTACTACGTTCAGACAGCCTTGTCTGTGCACGATGTCAAAATTAAAGCACGACAGTGGCATAATCCATCGATCCAAGCGACCTGACGGGTTCCTTATTGGTTTAAAAAACCATTTAAGGCCCAGGTGATCCGAGATTATGGAGAATCTGACCCAGTCTAGGTAAGCTCTGAAATTATTTACGGAGTCGACTACCGCCAACAGTTCGGGCTCGGTCGTGCTATAGTTTTTTTTTTTCAGTTTTCGACTGAAGTCTGGAGAGAAAAGCGACCGGGTGTTCGATACCATCAAATTCTTGGGTGAGTACACTACCGATGCCCACCGATGAAACGTTGCAGTGAAATCGTGCAGATACCAATGCTTCCTTCAAGGTGTTGAATGCTGCGTCGGCTTCTTCGGGCCATTCGATCGGGTCTTTGCCCTTTCTCTTCCCTAATAGTGGGTTTATCGGGGTTATAATTGTAGAAAAATTGTTCACGAATTGCCTGTATTCAAAGCCCAATCCAAAAAATTCTCTCAATTGCTTTACGCTTGAAGGGCGAGGGGAATCCTTTATGCTCGCCAGTTTCTGCGGATCAGTGCGCAGTCCTTTCGAATCGACAATGTATCTTAAGTATTTTAACTCTTCCGGCATCTAACAATGCTTTCTGTACTTTCTTAAGTGTTTCAATATGTTCTTAGAAAGTGTTTGTTGCTATCAAAAGGTCGTCAAGGTAACCAAATTTTTTTCACCATATTTGTGTCCAAATAGGGAGTCTATAAGGCGTAGCAGCTCTGACCCTGCGTTAGACAGGCCAAACGCTATCCATCCGTCGGAACTCGAAGAGGCCACGGCCAGGAACCACGAAGGCAGTCTTTTGACAGGATGTACCGGTACCGTACTCATCGTTCGAGTTACATAGTGGTATCTGCCAATATGCTGACGATAAATCAATGGACGTCAGGTGTGTCTAGCTTGGGTTCATTAGGAAACTATATTTCATGAACAAAATATGGACACGACTGTTGTTGTTGTTGTTGTTGTTAAGGTACCCTAAGTGTACCTATACTGTAAGTGTCCACGTAAAAAATTGAAGTTGTGGCTCGGAAAAAAAATTCTTAATCTATATGTCGCAACGCATAAGTTCCCGATATGTGACATTGATTGAGTGTGGTGTAGATCAGGTTCGAATAACAAAATTATGTGTATAAGTAAGTGTATGTGTATATGTACAAAATATTTTTTTTTATTCATGCAGAATCATTATCATTTCTCATGCGCAGGTTTTAGTGAAGTTTAATTGAAAAAAAAAATACTAATGAAGAAAATCAAATGGAAATGTCCAACGTGTAAGCCAACTAAAAAGGGTGTACGACAAGGTTTGAGTGGAATAACTTTCAAGGATTATGCCTGTGAAGATAATAACCGAAGTCATTCGATTCTTAATATTGAAGCTAAATCAATACTGCCACACATTGATTGTCGTTTTAATCAACTCCAAAACACTTTAATATCGTTTAAGTCTGACATCTCAAAACGATTCAACGAATTATCACTGAAGGTCAGCATATGTGAGACGAAAACAGGCGTCATCGAATCGTCTTTGAATTCTGTAAGCGATCAGGTTGCCCAATTAGAGTGCGAGAAGATTTTGTTAAAGTCTGAGCTGGAAGGTAAAAATTACGCTTAAGAATGTCACGGACAGCACAGATGTAACGACCAGTGGCTTCGACGCTCTATTATTCAAATAAACGGCGTTCCGCAGACAGATGGCGAAAACCTTGTGAATATTATCAAAAATCTTGCTAACAAGTGTGGTTTCTCATCGGATTTAGATACTGACGTGGACTTCATCACCCGTGTTGCGGTCAAAAATAATTCTGATCACAAAAAGCCGAAAACGATTATAGTAAAATTTCAAACAAGATATAGAAAGGATGACTTTCTCAGAGCTCTTTGAAAACTGAAAAATCTCGAGGCTAGTTAGTGACTCACTGCTCAGGAGCGCATATATATATATATATCAACGATCATGTGTCATCATATAACAGGTTGTTGTTACAACGAGCTAAGAATAAAGCAAAGGAGAAAAACTACGCCTACTGTTGGGTACGAAATTGTACAGTTATGGTGCGTCATGCAGATAATTCACCTATCATACACATTACTTCAGAAAATGCTTTAAACAAAATTATATAGGAACTAATTCATTCAATATATTTACTGCTCTTTGTATATATTTGGAAACTAATTTCATATTGTTGTTTATTAGCCTACATTGCTGTTGGGTTTGCATTAACTGAACTTTGTTTTGTCGAGATGAGGTATGAGTGCTTATATTAGTCCCTATGTACGGGGCTCGGAATTGATTAGTATTAAAAAAAATCTATCACACTTGTGAAGAAATATTTAATGTTAAGTTACACAATCCAACTAAAACTTACTTATCGTGTAAATAGCTATGGGTATATTAAAGCATAGAATTATTAATGCCAATGTTAGTTCAGCTAGTAAGAAAAATAATCGTCAATATTATATTACTATGAAATTTATCATCAACAAATGCAATTTAAATTTTACTTTACTAAATTTATCGCTATGTACAGGGACCACATTGTGGTTGCTATGATGTGATGGTAGATAGAAGTTTAATTGGTATTGAAAAAAAAATCTATTACTTTTATAATGAAATATTTAAGGTTAAAACATGCAATGAGACTAGAACTTATTTATCATTTAAATATATCTACAGGATGAAAGATTAACAATGACCGTCTTGTTTCCTTTTAGTATTAGAGAAGTACTGTACACTAACCTGCTCTAGAAAAAGAAAGCCATTTGAATATGCTTATAAAGTCTTCAACCATAGTTTGAAAATAGTTTCCGAGTTTAGTGAAATTCACTTCGCACATTGATAAAATCACAGCGAAAGCTTATAAAATGTTAGAATTTATTTTTCGACAGGGTAATGTCTTTAAAAATGTAAAAACTTTTATATTATACAATGGACTAGTCCGTTCCCAATTAGAATACGCGTCTACGATTTGGAACTCACAATATTAACAATACATTGACGCCATAGAAGGTATACAACGAAAGTTTTGTAAGCGTTTAAGTTCTAGATTTAAGAAACAATCACATAAAGATCTTGTACCGTTGTTCAAACGCAAAGAACACAGGGATCAAACTTTCCTATTTAAAATTATAGATATCGTTGTAGATTCTTGTTATTTATTGAGTAATATACTTCTGAAGTGTTCATTATAATTTAAGTGAGAGTATGTTAAAATGTAATGGTTAACTTTCAATAAATTAAATAATCTCGCTATGAGTAGATTGACAATTAAAAGAAATTTACCGATACTGATTGTGGTTGTTGATCTAGGAAGCCGGAAGTTGTCGCTCGCCTCCATCTACCGCCGATGCTTACAATCTCTCCAGAAGTTACAGAAATTATCTTACTCGGCGGGTGCAGAAGGTATGCTCCGTCGATGTACAGATATTTCACTGAAACGTTTTTTGCGCGTGTATTAGTGAAATGAAAGAAAATAAATAAATAACAGATTATATAAATTGACACAAAACAAAAATTTGGGAACATTCAAAAAAATTACAATAACAAAATCGATAAACCGCTTGTTATGTTAATTATCTGAGCAAAACGATGCGACTACAGAATTTCTGCTATTCAAAAAAAAAAGAATTACATATCGAAAAAATATCGGGGGGCTAACAAAATAAAAATACCTGTAATAATTACCCTGCCCTCTGGTTTTAATTGAAAAATTTAGAAATAAATTTTGAAAAGTGCAATTTAAAGGAAAAAACCCAGTCTTTTGATTTTACGAGTAAGAAATTAAACACGTCAATTTCTAACAACTCAATATTAACGATAAATAAGTAAGAAAAAATATTGACAACAGTGGGTAAGGTAGGTTGTGCGAGTCTGTAAAAATTCCGTATGTTTTCACTTTGTTAATGATTTTGTAAAATCTCGTTAACGCTAAAAATTGATACGAATAGATAGAATAATTAATCACAAATAGTGTAAAGAAAATTACAAAAGATTAAAATTTTCAAATTAATGACATAACGATATATAAATTGAAATATTTAGGATTAAAAGCTGAAAAGTTTAAGAAAAGATGAAGTTCAACACGTAATCAAAATTTACGTGTACTATTAAATTTAGGTATTATTTCATCTCTCAAACTGACCTAAGAGCACAGATATGTATTTTCGGACACCAAATGTAACGTATTAAATGTGTTTATAAAAATGTACTTAAGGTCAATGCAAAACGAAGGGGACGGTTGAAGACCGCTGACCCTTTATATGGAATGCTAAAAATGAAAAAAAAATCGTTACTTGAGTTTTAGTTATACGGCACTCGTAAGGCACTCCGCGACGTCTTTGGTTTTACACTTATCGGCGAAAGATCGTACCGTTTCTCGTGTTGGATCTTGTCGTGATGCTGGCTCGCGGGCGCTGCCGGGCGGCGAGAGGGACGGGCGGCGGACGGATTAGCGAGCGCAAAGCTGACTGCGCCCGGCGGTGGCTGGCCGATGTGGAGTCGTCTCAGAAGAATTCGCCTTCAGCCGCAAGACGCCGCGCTGGACCTCACGTCTGGTCTTCGATCTCTCGGCGTCGCGTGTATGTAAAGATATATACATACGAGCTTCGTCAAATAATTTACATATTACATTATTACATTACATTACATATTACACGTTTACTTTAGTTTCATTGTTTTCAATTATAAATTTAATTTTCCAGTGAGAAATTTATTAAACAATTTTTTTTTGTTTAAGTCAACAGTTGTTGAGATGTTCCCCCCGCCCACTGGCCCCCTCTCCCCATCTACCAGCTAAACCGTTGTTTCTGAATATGTGAAAAAAAATTATGAGAGGAGTATATATAACGTTGTTAAAAGGAAAACTATCGTGTTCCTGGCTCGCGGGTGCTGCCGGGCGGCGAGAGGGATGGGCGGCAGACGGATTAGCGGGCGCAAAGCTGACTGCGCCCGGCGGTGGCCGGCCGATGAGGAGTCGTCTCAGAAGATGTCGCCTTCGGCCGCAAGACGCCGCGCTGGACCTCACGTCTGGTCTTCGATCCCTCGGCGTCGCGTGTATGTAAAGATATATACATATATATTAATAATAAAGACGAGCTTCGTCAAATTATGTATATATTACATTACATATTACACGTTTACTTTAGTTTCATTGTTTTTAATGCTAAATTTAATTTTCCAGTGAGAAATTTATTAGGTTATAGTTGAAACCTTTTTATTTTCTCCTAATTAATAAATAAATAAATAAATATGCTCGGTGTGTTGGGAGGCTATTGCAGCTGCAGTGGACCGTGGCTCGCGACTGGGACTACTAGTTTGCGGCTATCTACATGATATCGAGATCTCTGTTCGGACACTTACTTCTGCCAATTAAAATAGTGAAATCTTAAACTATTTTATGATACGAACAAAATGACGAACAAAACGACAAACTTGAACAGACTCGCACTGATTTAAGGTCTCTGAATTCGAATCAAATCGCGTAGCCGGGACCACCCTTTGGTAAACGGTATGTCATAGATTTCTAGTTTCGCCATATCCGTCCGTCCGTTCGTCTGGCTGTCTGTCTGTGGTTTTTCTCGAAAACTATTGGCAATACATAGATGAAATTTAGAAGGTAGGTGTAATCTATGAACCGCTACACAACGACGTAGTGAAATGAAGAAAATTTTTTTGGGATAGGTTGCCATATATGTAATTGAGGTACAAAAAAATTCACCGTATATTAACGCGAGAGGTACCAAACGATAGGACTTAAAAATGATATCAAGGTTTCAAACAATTTTTTTTATTTAAGTCAACAGTTGTTGAGATGTTCCCCCCGCCCACTGCCCCCCTCCCCCTATCTACTAGCTAAACCGTTGTTTCTGGATATGTGAAAAAAAATTATTAGACGAGTATATATAACGCAGTTAAAAGGAAAACTATCACATCTAACCAGGCTGTATTATTTAACGAGTAATAGACTAACTTATAAAATGCGCTTTTATAAGTAAGATCTTTGTGATGTTATTTTATGATGAAAACTACATACGCTTTCATTTGCAGAGCTTATTCTCTTCACAGTCGATACTAAAAATTAAAGGTTCACTGTAATAAAATAAGTTATAAAAATTGTCTCTAGCTATCAGTGCACTCATGTCATTACTTTACGTATTAGCCAGAGAGGTCGAGCGCCTTCTAAATAAGTAACGAAATAAAAATAAAATATATTTATACAATAATTCTTAAAGTACATAATAATAACGATTAAAGGTTAAGTTCGATTCAAGTCGCGCTCGTTTTTTTATAGAGTATGGTGGTACGGAACCCTTAGCTTGTCGCGCCTAATTTTTGTTCGTGGCCAAATCATACTGCTATTTATATACGGATTCGATTGGGCAATCGATATATGTTTTTGGCTTCGACGAATTTAGCGTTTCCGCTCGTATGTCGGATAATTTGCTAAAGTAGCAAGGAATATTCTCGCTACAATACCCGCCTAGCTAAAATGAAGCCACGAAGTGGCAGAACAACCAGAGAAACCGACGAAAAAGAACAGGACTACAACGCGAAACGAGCCCTCCCTAACACCGTGGGGGTAGTATGGGGTGTTATATGTGTTGAATGTCCTACGTCTGGGCCCCGTGGTTGCTAAGTGGTGTATGCCGGGGTGTGTGATATTTAAACAAAAATTATACTACAATAAATCGGATTTTCAAATGACAAGATTTAACATCATGAAAAGATAAAAGAGTAGGTAACCTTACGTAGTCGGTGGATCTGACATTGACGATCTCATTCAGGTAAACTTTCGTTCAGAAATTCTTATTTCGTTCGCTTTCATTCCTTCTTCACCAAAACTAGTATATCCTATCATACCTTTTGAAAATTAATCGAGCTTAGTCCCTACATCCTTCCCACATCATACTTCGCTTTACGTGATCGCCATGTCAGACTACGGACCGTTTAGTGTTTCCTATTCTAGCTAATCGAGCTATGGAGAGACGTCTCGCGATAATATAGTAATAACGCTGCGTTTTAAAAGAATTTTTTAACCGGCGGGATCGGTGTTTGATGTCCGGTTGTAGCGAAAAGAAATGTAGCGACGAAGTAGGAAATTTTCAATAATTCCATATAAATGAAATGCTAAAAATAATAGATCTTAGAGTTGTGTTAAATGCAGACACGCTTGTGATCGTGTGTGTTTATACTGTGGATTGGTCGCTATAATATGACGATGGTGCTAAGTGGTTTTAATTATGTCCTTGACGTGATATTTCCCTACACTGTCTTTACTCTCGTCCTTCAAACTCATATACCACGTCGGAGAGTTTATTCACGATCGAACACTTTACAAACCTCGGTGCATGTTTGGCCGAGAAGAATTTACTAGCGTTTGATTGCGTGAAGTCCACATTAAGTCGCCGACTAGTAGTGATAGCTTGCTTCGGCGAGCGTTATAGAGCTGGATGTTTTTTTTGTACGCTTCTAACAGTGCTTTATCGGCCGATAATTGTCTTAAGCCCACGAGGTGGTGTATTGGCGTGTATGTAATTCTTGCAGAGACTGCAATTGGATATGCGTTTTTTTTGTCTTTCAGCATATTTCTTCGATAATAATGCAGTCTTATTTTTTGATAGGTTTTGAATATACTCGGATGAATGGCGTCGATGTTATCGTGATTTTCCTCGCTGAACTTGGTAATTTTGTCACTCGGTACTACAATTTTCCAATAGTTTCGTTCGTTCATCGTGTTTTTAGGTTTGCAATATCTGAGCAAGACTCCGTCTTTATTCTGGTATTTTTTATGAAAATTTGGTCTGTTAACGGTACCTTTATATAACTCGATATACCAGTTGTCAGGGGTATTGTCTATACTCTTTCAAATTATCGAGCAGATGGTATATAGAGCGTCTGGTACTACGTTCAGACAGCCTTGTCTGTGCACGATGTCAAAATTAAAGCACGACAGTGGCATAATCCATCGATCCAAGCGACCTGACGGGTTCCTTATTGGTTTAAAAAACCATTTAAGGCCCAGGTGATCCGAGATTATGGAGAATCTGACCCAGTCTAGGTAAGCTCTGAAATTATTTACGGAGTCGACTACCGCCAACAGTTCGGGCTCGGTCGTGCTATAGTTTTTTTTTTTCAGTTTTCGACTGAAGTCTGGAGAGAAAAGCGACCGGGTGTTCGATACCATCAAATTCTTGGGTGAGTACACTACCGATGCCCACCGATGAAACGTTGCAGTGAAATCGTGCAGATACCAATGCTTCCTTCAAGGTGTTGAATGCTGCGTCGGCTTCTTCGGGCCATTCGATCGGGTCTTTGCCCTTTCTCTTCCCTAATAGTGGGTTTATCGGGGTTATAATTGTAGAAAAATTGTTCACGAATTGCCTGTATTCAAAGCCCAATCCAAAAAATTCTCTCAATTGCTTTACGCTTGAAGGGCGAGGGGAATCCTTTATGCTCGCCAGTTTCTGCGGATCAGTGCGCAGTCCTTTCGAATCGACAATGTATCTTAAGTATTTTAACTCTTCCGGCATCTAACAATGCTTTCTGTACTTTCTTAAGTGTTTCAATATGTTCTTAGAAAGTGTTTGTTGCTATCAAAAGGTCGTCAAGGTAACCAAATTTTTTTCACCATATTTGTGTCCAAATAGGGAGTCTATAAGGCGTAGCAGCTCTGACCCTGCGTTAGACAGGCCAAACGCTATCCGTCGGAACTCGAAGAGGCCACGGCCAGGAACCACGAAGGCAGTCTTTTGACAGGATGTACCGGTACCGTACTCATCGTTCGAGTTACATAGTGGTATCTGCCAATATGCTGACGATAAATCAATGGACGTCAGGTGTGTCTAGCTTGGGTTCATTAGGAAACTATATTTCATGAACAAAATATGGACACGACTGTTGTTGTTGTTGTTGTTAAGGTACCCTAAGTGTACCTATACTGTAAGTGTCCACGTAAAAAATTGAAGTTGTGGCTCGGAAAAAAAATTCTTAATCTATATGTCGCAACGCATAAGTTCCCGATATGTGACATTGATTGAGTGTAGTGTAGATCAGGTTCGAATAACAAAATTATGTGTATAAGTAAGTGTATGTGTATATGTACAAAATATTTTTTTTTATTCATGCAGAATCATTATCATTTCTCATGCGCAGGTTTTAGTGAAGTTTAATTGAAAAAAAAAAATACTAATGAAGAAAATCAAATGGAAATGTCCAACGTGTAAGCCAACTAAAAAGGGTGTACGACAAGGTTTGAGTGGAATAACTTTCAAGGATTATGCCTGTGAAGATAATAACCGAAGTCATTCGATTCTTAATATTGAAGCTAAATCAATACTGCCACACATTGATTGTCGTTTTAATCAACTCCAAAACACTTTAATATCGTTTAAGTCTGACATCTCAAAACGATTCAACGAATTATCACTGAAGGTCAGCATATGTGAGACGAAAACAGGCGTCATCGAATCGTCTTTGAATTCTGTAAGCGATCAGGTTGCCCAATTAGAGTGCGAGAAGATTTTGTTAAAGTCTGAGCTGGAAGGTAAAAATTACGCTTAAGAATGTCACGGACAGCACAGATGTAACGACCAGTGGCTTCGACGCTCTATTATTCAAATAAACGGCGTTCCGCAGACAGATGGCGAAAACCTTGTGAATATTATCAAAAATCTTGCTAACAAGTGTGGTTTCTCATCGGATTTAGATACTGACGTGGACTTCATCACCCGTGTTGCGGTCAAAAATAATTCTGATCACAAAAAGCCGAAAACGATTATAGTAAAATTTCAAACAAGATATAGAAAGGATGACTTTCTCAGAGCTCTTTGAAAACTGAAAAATCTCGAGGCTAGTTAGTGACTCACTGCTCAGGAGCGCATATATATATATCAACGATCATGTGTCATCATATAACAGGTTGTTGTTACAACAAGCTAAGAATAAAGCAAAGGAGAAAAACTACGCCTACTGTTGGGTACGAAATTGTACAGTTATGGTGCGTCATGCAGATAATTCACCTATCATACACATTACTTCAGAAAATGCTTTAAACAAAATTATATAGGAACTAATTCATTCAATATATTTACTGCTCTTTGTATATATTTGGAAACTAATTTCATATTGTTGTTTATTAGCCTACATTGCTGTTGGGTTTGCATTAACTGAACTTTGTTTTGTCGAGATGAGGTTTGAGTGCTTATATTAGTCCCGGAATTAGGCTCGGAATTGATTAGTATTAAAAAAAAATGTATCATCCTTGTGAAGAAATATTTAATGTTAAGTTACGCAATCCAACTAAAACTTACTTATCATGTAAATAGCTATGGGTATATTAAAGCATAGAGTTATTAATGCCAATGTTAGTTCAGCTAGTAAGAAAAATAATCGTCAATATTATATTACTATGAAATTTATCATCAACAAATGCAATTTAAATTTTACTTTACTAAATTTATCGCTATGTACAGGGACCACATTGTGGTTGCTATGATGTGATGGTAGAAAGAGGTTTAATTGGTATTGAAAAAAAAATCTTTCACTTTTATAATGAAATATTTAAGATTAAGACATGCAATGAGACTAGAACTTATTTATCATTTAAATATATCTACAGGATGAAAGTTTAACAATGGCCGTCTTGTTTCCTTTTAGTGTTAGAGAAGTGCTATACACTAACTTGCTCTAGAAAAAGAAAGCCATTTGAATATGATTATAAAGTCTTCAATCATAGTTTGCAAATAGTTTCTGAGTTTAGGGATCTGGGGGTTCAACTAGACCAACAACTGAAATTCACTTCGCACATTGATAAAATCACAGCGAAGGCTTATAAAATGTTAGAATTTATTTTTCGACAAGGTAATGACTTTAAAAATGTAAAAACTTTTATATTATTATACAATGGACTAATCCGTTCCCAATTAGAATACGCGTCTACGATTTAGAACTCACAATATTAACAATACATTGACGCCATAGAAGGTATACAACGAAAGTTTTGTAAGCGTTTAAGTTCTAGGATTTAAGAAACAATCACATAAAGATCTTGTACCGTTGTTCAAACGCAAAGAACACAGGGATCAAACTTTCCTATTTAAAATTATAGATGACGTTGTAGGTTCTCCTTATTTATTGAGTAATATACTTCTTAAGTGTTCATTATAACTTAAGTGAGAGTATGTTAAAATGTAATGGTTAACTTTCAATAAATTAAATAATCTCGCTATGAGTAGATTGACAATTAAAAGAAATTTACCGATACTGATTGTGGTTGTTGATCTAGGAAGCCGGAAGAAGTCTCTCGCCTCGATCTACCGCCGATGCTTACAATCTCTCCAGAAGTTACACGAATTATCTTACTCGGCGGGTGCAGATGGTACGCTCCGTCGATATACAGATATTTCACTGAAACGTTTTTTGCACGTGTATTAGTGAAATGAAAGAAAATAAATAAATAACAGATTATATAAATTAACACAAAACAAATATTTGGAAATGTTAATTATCTGAGCAAAACGATGTGAATTTTAAAAAGTGCAAAAAAAAAAGAAAAGAACCCACTCTGTTGATTTAACGAGTAAGAAATTAAATACGTCAATTTCTAACAACTCAATATTTACGATAAATAAGTAAGAAAAATTTTAACAACAGCGGGTAAGATAGGTTGTGCGAGTCTGCAAAAATTCCGTATGTGTTCACTTTGTTAATGATTTTGTAAAATCTCGTTAACGCTAAAAATTGATACGAATAGATATAATAATTAATCACAAATAGTGTAAAGAAAATAATAAAAGTATAAAATTTTAAAATTAATGACATAACGATATATAAATTGAAATGTTTAGGATTAAAAGCTGAAAATTTAAGAAAAGATGAAGTTTAACACGTAATCAAAATTTACGTATACCTACTATTGAATTTAGGTACTATTTCATCTCTCAAACTGACCTAAGAGCACAGATATATATTTTCGGGCGCCAAATGTAACGTATTAGATGTGTTTATAAAAATGAACTGGTCAATGCAAAACAAAGGGGACGGTTGAAGACCGCTGACCCTCTATGTGGAATGCTAAAAATGAAAAAAAAATCGTTACATTGAGTTTTAGTTATACGGCACTCGTAAGGCACTCCGCTACGTCTTTGGTTTCACACTTATCGACGAAAGATCGTACCGTTTCTCGTGTTGGATCTAGTCGTGATGCTGGCTCGCGGTCGCTGCCGGGCGGCGAGAGGGACGGGCGGCGGACGGATTAGCGGGCGCAAAGCTGACTGCGCCCGGCGGTGGCCGGCCGATGTGGAGTCGTCTCAGAAGATGTCGCCTTCGGCCGCAAGACGCCGCGCTGGACCTCGCGTCTGGTCTTCGATCCCTCGGCGTCGCGTGTATGTAAAGATATATACATATATATTAAAGATATATACATATATATTATTAATAAAGACGAGCTTCGTCAAATAATTTCAATATTATATTACATTACATTACTTATTACACGTTTACTTTACTTTCATTGTTCTTAATTCTAAATTAAATTTTCCAGTGAGAAATTTATTGGACAATTTTTTTTATTTACGTCAACAGTTGTTGAGATGTTCCCCCTGCCCACTGCCCCTTCCCCCCCCATCTACCAGCTAAACCGTTGTTTCTGGATATGTGAAAAAAATTATGAGAGGAGTATATATAACGTTGTTAAAAGGAAAACTATCGTGAGGCTGGCTCGCGGGCGCTGCCGGGCGGCGAGAGGGACGGGCGGCAGACGGATTAGCAGCGGGCGCAGAGCTGACTGCGCCCGGCGGTGGCCGGCCGATGTGGAGTCGTCTCAGAAGATGTCGCCTTCGGCCGCAAGACGCCGCGCTGGACCTCGCATCTGGTCTTCGATCCCTCGGCGTCGCGTGTATGTAAAGATATATACATATATATTAATAATAAAGACGAGCTTCATCAAATAATTTACATATTACATTATTATGTTACATTACATTACATATTACACGTTTACTTTAGTTTCATTGTTTTTAATTCTAAATTTAATTTTCCAGTGAGAAATTTATTAGGTTATAGTTGAAACATTTTTATTTCTCATATTGTACTGTAGCATATTTTAAACCACACCTGTAACTGTTTTTTCTCCTAATAAATAAATAAATAAATATGCTCGGTGCCTTGGGAGGCTATTGTAGCTGCAGTGGACCGTGGCTCGCGACTGGGACTACTAGTTTGTGGCAATCTACATGATATTGAGATCTCTGTTTGGACACTGTTACTTCTGCCAATTAAAATAGTGAAATCTTAAACTATTTTATGATACGAACAAAACGACAAACTTGAACAGACTCGCACTGATTTAAGGTCTCGGAATTCGAATCAAATCGCAATCGCGTAGCCGGGACCACCCTTTGGTAAACGATATGTCATAGATTTCTAGTTTCGCCATGTCCGTCCGTCCGTCTGGCTGTCTGTCTGTGGTTTTTTTGGACTCTATTGGCAATTCATAGATGAAATTTAGAATCTATGAACCGCTACACAACGACGTAGTAAAATTAAGAAATTTTTTTTTTGGGATAGGTCGCCATTTATGTAATTGAAATACAAAAAAGAATTCACCGTATATTAACGCGAGAGGTACCAAACGATAGGACTTAAAAATGATATCAAGGTTTCAAACAATTTTTTTTTTATTTAAGTCAACAGTTGTTGAGATGTTCCCCCGCCTACTGCCCCCCCCCCCCCCCCCTCATCTACCAGCTAAACCGTTGTTTTTGGATATGTGAAAAATACTATACTAACTATGACTAACTTATAAAATGCGCTTTTGTAAATAAGATATTTGTGATGTTATTTTATGATTAAAACTACATACGCTTTCATTTGCAGAGCTTATTCTCTTCACAGTCGATACTAAAAGTCAAAGGTTCACTGTAATAAAATAAGTTATAAAAATTGTCTCTAGCTGTCAGTGCACTAATGTTATTACTTTTCGTATTAGCCAGAGAGGTCGAGCGCCTTTTAAATAAGTAACGAAATAAAAATAAAATATATTTTTACAATAATTCTTGAATTACATAATAATAACGATTAATGGTTAAGTTCGATTAACGTCGCGCTCATTTTTTTTTTATAGAGTATGGTGGTACGGAACCCTTCGTGTGCGAATCCGATTCGCACTTGACCGGTTTTTTCTAGTTCTACCCTTTTTAGCTTATTATTTTTAGCCTATTTTTGTTCGTGCTTAAATAATATTACTATTTGTATACGGATTCGATTGGGCAATCGATATATGTATCTGGCTTCGACGAATTTAGCGTTTCTGCTCGTATGTCGGATAATTTGCTAAAGTAGCAAGGAATATTCTCGCTACAATACCCACCTAGCTAAAATGAAGCCACGAAGTGGCAGAACAACCGGAGAAACCGACGAAAAAGAACAGGACTACAACGCGAAACGAGCCTTCCCTAACACCGTGGGGGTAGTATGGGGTGTTATGTGTGTTGAATGTCCTACGTCTGGGCGTCGTGGTTGCTAGATGGTGTATGCCAGGGTGTGTGATGTTTAAACAAAAATTATACTACAATAAATCGGCTTTTCAATGACAAAATTTAACATCATGAAAAGATAAAAGAGTATGTAACCTTACGGAGTCGGTGGATCTGACATTGACGATCTCATTCAGGTAAACCTTCGTTCAGAAAATCTTATTTCGTTCGCTTTCATTCCTTCTTCTCCAAAACTAGTATAACCTATCATACCTTTTGAAAATTAATCGAGCTTAGTCCCTACATCCTTCCCACATCATACTTCGCTTTACGTGATCGTCATGTCAGACTACAGACCGTTTAGTGGTTCCTATTCTAGCTAATTGAGCTATGGAGAGACGTCTCGCGATAATATAGTAATAACGCTGTGTTTTACAAGAATTTTTTAACCGGCGGGATCGGTGTTTAATGTCCGGTTGTAGCGAAAAGAAATGTAGCGACGAAGTAGGAAATTTTCAATAATTCCATATAAATGAAATGCTAAAAATAATAGATCTTAGAGTTGTGTTAAATGCAGACACGCTTGTGATCGTGTGTGTTTATACTGTGGATTGGTCGCTATTAAATATGACGATGGTGCTAAGTGGTTTTAATTATGTCCTTGACGTGGTATTTCCCTACACTGCCTTTACTCTCGTCCTTCAACTCATATACCACGTCGGAGAGTTTATTCACGACCGAACACTTTACAAACCTCGGTGCATGTTTGGCCGAGAAGAATTTACTAGCGTTCGATTGCGTGAAGGTTTATGTGATCCGAGATAACAGAGAATCTGACCCCGTCTAGGTAAGCTCTGAAATGATTTACGGAGTCGACTACTGCAAACAGTTCGCGCTCGATCGTGCTATAGCTATTCTCATTTTGCGACAGCAGACTGGAGTGAAAAGCGACGCGACCGGGTGTTCGATGGCATCAAATTCTTGCGTGAGTACATTACCGATGCCAACTGATGAAGCGTCGCAATGAAGTGTGAAGGGAAGCGAGAAATCGGGACAAGCCAAGACCGGTGCGGATAGCAATGCTTCCTGCAAGGTGTTGAATGATTCGTCGGTGTCGGCGGGCCATTTGATCGGGTTCTTTAATTATAATTTAGATATTATTATATATTATATATAATTTAATTGTTCACGAATCGCCTGTATTTCGAGCGCAATCCGATAAATCCTCTCAATTGCTATGCGGTTAAAGAGCGAAGGAAATCCTTTATGCTCGCCAATATCTGCGAATAGTGCGCAGTCAATCCGAATTGACAATGTATCCTAGGTATTTTAAACTCTCCTTTGTAAAAAAACGCATTTTTTTTTGGTATACCGTGAGTCCGGCATCTGACAACACTGTCTGTACCTTCTAAGTATATCAATATGTTCTTGGAAAGTGTTTTTTTGCTATTAAAAGGTCGTTCGTGTTCGTTTTCGTTTAAACGATGTTACATACATACTTTTACTTTGCTGGAATTACGTTTCGTTTTCTTCGTATCCATTTGAACGTTGGTATAGGCCTCGTAATTACGGCTCAGTTCGATTAGATGTTGGAATGTAGTTACTTTCGCCATAGATAATAGTTAAGAATACTGCGGTAGCAAATTATCTTTTACTATTTCCAACCACGACGGGTCGCCAAGTGGATTACTTACGCCATTATTCATTGATTGTATTTTAACGACGAAAGAACGAAAAAAGAAACGGTTTGGCCTTTTCTTTTGTTTATATTCTCTAATCTGCCGCTCCAATCTGTAGTCGTTGTCGATCGGCAAAAAAATTTGTTAAATTTATTTCGCAATTGCTGTAATGAAATAGGTAACGTCGTGGCGGTGTAGCTAATCTATAGAATCCCAACTCGTTACCATCCAACAATTCGGATAGATTAAAAGTTTTGGTTCGTCGACTGAACGTGTTTTTCGAATCTTATTGACCCGTCTGAAAAATTCGTCGACGCTTGAGTCACCGTTATATTTCAAGTTCCGATTCCTTAAATTGTTTTCTTTAAGGACCAAGATGTTACTACGAGTTTCGCTTATACCAGATGCTATAGTGTGATTGAACAACTTCGAATTCAGTACGTATTGACTCATGCTCGGGTTGTAGTGGGTCTTACCTTCGGTATTTGTAGATACTGGTGACGTAAGTGCCCTGCTTATGGCTGCTATTAGTATGTGGAGGTAGAAAGTGTGCCCGAGTTATTAGTTGTGAGGGCGAATCTGTGCCTGGTGTTAACCGTGTCGATCGGTACATAATGTTCCGGACCAATATTATATTTGGGGCATTGTCTGAATCTGTATTCACTAAGCGCGGTGATTCGGTTGGCGAATGAGCCGTGTTCAAAAGTGTGTGAAAAAAAAGAGCGGGAGAAAATAAATGAAAAAAGTTTAAAAAATTAAATCGGTATAAAGAGAATGAGATTGTATCAGGTGGGTTAGCAGTAAAGACTGTAAAGACTGGCTTAGCATTATATACCAGTTCATTAGGAAACTATACCTCATGAATAAAATATGGAGACGACTGTTGCTGTTGTTGTTAAGGTACTTTAAGTGTACCTATACTGTAAGTGTCCACATAAAAAATTGAAGTTGTGGCTTGGAAAAAAAATTCTTAATCTATATGTCGCAACGCATAAGTTCCCGATATGTGACATTGTTTGAGTGTAGATCAGATTCGAATAACAAAATTATGTGTAAGGGATGTGTATATATATCTAAAAAAAAAAATTTTTTAACTTTAGACTCCAAAAAAATATTTTTAATCAGTATGTCACAACGCTTAAGTCCCCGATACCGGAAAATGAATGAATGAAGATCTGGTTGGTATAAAAAAAAATTTCTACGTTGTGGTTAGTTGGAAAAATCTTAAAACTCTAAGCTGTAAAATCTAAGTCCCCGATAGCAAAATTAATAAATGAAGGTCTCGTTTGTATAAAAAAAAATTTCTAAGTTGTGGTTGTTAGTTGACTAAATCTTAAAATTCAAAGCTGTAAAATCTAAGTCCGCGATAAATGAAAATAATTAAATGATAATCAAATTCGTACCTATCAATATTTTTTAAGTTATCACTCGAAAAAAAATATTTTTAATCAGTATGTCACAACGCTAAGCTCCCGATAGCGGAAAATGAATGAATGAAGATCTGGTTTGTATAAAAAAAAATTTTCTAAGTTGTGGTTAGTTGGCAAAATCTTAAAACTTGAAGCTGTAAAATTTAAGTCCCCGATAAATGAAAATGAACGATAATCAAATTCGTACCTATTTAAGTCTATCTGTAGGTATATATATCTTAAAAAAAATATTTTTTAAGTTATGACTCGAAAAAAATATTTTTAATCAATAGGTATGTTACAACGTTTAAGTCCCCGATAGCGGAAAATGAATGAATGAAGATCTGGTTTGTATAAAAAAAAAATTTCTAAGTTGTGGTTAGTTGGCAAAATCTTAAACTCGAAGCTGTAAAATCTAAGTTCCCGATAAATGAAAATGATTGAATGATAATCAAATTCGTACCTATCTAATATAATAATAATATCTAATCTAATTATGAATCTTACCAAGTCAAAACTTATTCCGTAAACTAATGAAATTAATTTTGATAGATAATGAGAAAATAAAATTATTATGTTCGGTAATAATACTTAATAACTATTAGTAATAAGTATTATTCCCAACAAATTGTAATAAAATAGCTGCCAGCGAAAACATTACCAAGTTTAAAAAGAAACAAAAATTGCCTCGTAAACTAAAATTAGATCTAAAAAGAAATAGTTTATTATAATTGCTTAGCTTTAGTTGAGAGGTACTTAATTTGTTTTATAATTGAGCTCAACCGACTAATCATAATGCTTTCCATGGTGAAATTTTGGTTAAATTTAAGAAGCAAATGCTAACTTAAGCACTTGTAGATCAAATGTTCTCAACACCAACCTCATTAGTGATCAATTACTTATGTAAAGAAAATAAAATAATTCCAATGAAAGCCCATTACATGCTTATTACTATCACTGTAAGCATTGTGAAATTTAAAAATATTAACGAATAAGTAAGTAAGGAAAAACATTAACAACAGAGGGTACATAGGTTGTGCGAGTCTGTAAAGTTCTGTGAAATTTTGTTAACACTTAAAATTTATACAAATCGATATTAATGAACACATATAAATAAATATCTAGGGTTAGACATCTTCGTAATATTATTTTTTATTGATCGTTATTGACTTTTATCTGTCAACTTCAATTCGTGTTACTCTGTGTCTCAATCAGAGTCAACTTGAGTTAAGGACTCGTGTCAACTTCATATCAAACTGTCAACCACTTTAATAACCAACTTCATTTCGTAACACACGTGTAAAAACTTTTAACACCCCCACAAACTTTAAAGAACACCCCTCTTTTTTCGTCGGTGGTGATAAAGGTGTAAAACGATAAAATAATGTACCTACCGGTACCTACCAAAAATTACTATGATACAACACGACAACCTTGGTTGGTTACGGCCGCGCCGTCGGGTGCGCCGTTGTAAACAATGTCTCTGTATTAAAAATATCTTAAAAATATAAATGTTAATATAAATTTCATACATTTATACATATAGTGAGATAGTGCAATTGTGAACATATTCGTAACTTTCAAAATAGACAAAAAAAAGTGATGAGAGTGTTTTTAGATAAGTAATTTTAATCGTAAATAATGACTGAATATAAGTAATAATATTAATGGATTTCACATGTTTTTAATCCAAAATACTGTTTTGTGTCAAACTTTGGAGTGAAATGTTGGTGAATATCTGACAATATCACATTTTTTTTACTTAAATAACGATTTAATTGTCCACCCTATTTATTTCGATTTAGATTCAAACGCTTTACATATTTCACTAATAATGGTTACGAAAGATTAGCAAGTGTTACGATACGTTATCTTTTTGAGTGTTCCAGGTTCGCCGCCCTAAACTAAATATAAATTTTTTTATTTTTTAATATTAAATTGTATAGCGATGACTTCGATTACGACACGAAGGCTTACTGCGCGTCGCTTGGAAACACAATTAGAACTAACTTTGAAAGAACTAAAGACTTCTAAAACTGAATGTGAACAAATACTGTCTGAAAGAGAGGAGAATGAGAAAGAACTTCTTAAAATTCTTGAATAACATAAGTCATTAAAGACAAATGTGTAAAATGAACTGTGAGTTGAACGGACTTATAAACAAATCGCTATATTAGAAAGTAATCAAAATGACATTCGTACGTCACTAGGGCAGTCTTTGTTCAATGAACTGGTTGCGAATGCACCGAACATGGTTGCTGTCAATTTACCAGATATACCAGTTTCTGGCTTCGGCATCGACGATTCAGGAAAAAACATAGCACACAAGTCAAGAAATACCAGCATGAATAGGCATAAGAAATATATAAAAATAAACAAATTTTTTAAATAAAACTCAAAGGTCAATAAAAAGAAATAATTTGTGTATTAAACGTATAAAGTTTAAGCAAGTGAACATAAAATTAATTGACGAGTTAAATATGTCTTCAAAAATGTTACACAGTAGCAAGCTTAAATATGATACCGACACACAATTATTAAAATCAAATATTTTACGTTTGGAAAAATGTATTGAATCACTTACATTCGATTATAAGAAAGCTCAAAAAGCCATAAATGAATATTCTCATGCATTAGGCGAGCTGATAAAGCTCTCCACTTATAATGCAGAAAGGTTTGAGTCACTTACAAACAGCCACACATGTAACTGTAATGAATGTGGTGTTTCTCAATTATTGACTGATAATCAACATTGTACTGAACTGGGCCTGCCTACTTTCTGTACTCATAAATGGCATAGTACCTTCTTAAAGGCAGAAACACTTAAACCTAACGTAATAATGTACAGTGATGGTGTCAGATGCAATATGGGCTCGCTAATTAGTCTAAAAGGACATACAATAATTAATAAATGTTTTCCCTTTACTTGTTTACATAATATTATGAGTAAAATTATTAGACAGTGATATTGATAGGAATTCAGTTTTGGTGATATTCATTGGAAATCAAGGACGAGCTAACACAAAAGATTTAAAGAAATATTTTGATTCCTTGAACAACTTCGTTTTTAAAAATTGATAATTTTTCCCTTTTCGTATTGCAATCAATTATCTCCTTCAGAAAATGACATTCAATATAAGTTAAATTTGACACTACATAATTTATGTGTATATAATAATAAATTTATTTTAATAGATAGTAATAATTTTGAGAATTATTATATTAATATGACAAGAGGCATGCCTCGCATATCTATTTTTCGTAAGCGACAAATAGCGGAGTCACTTTAATATTAATGTAATAATGCCTCAACACGTCTACTTACCTTTTGACGTGTATTTTTTATGTTTTTTTTTTTAAATAAAAAAAATATTTTGATGTAATGTGATTATTCAAGAATGGTATAATGGCCTACTAAGACCCTAATGTAACGTATTCGTACGACTTATAATACAAATTTTATTCATTTAATATATACGTTATGACATTATTATCGATATTGTTATATTTTCTTTTTTCTTTTAAAATAATTGTGTTCATGTACTAATATGTTTATATTATTTGTAAATTGTAACGTTGATAAGTGTTCTGTAATGTTCCTACATCAATAAATGCATTTTGAGTTTGAGTTTGAGTTTCACATCATTGTACAATTGTATAATGGTCATTCTTTTGATCGGTCATAATATGCATGAACCGTTCTGACGATATAATATTTCATAGTTTATACTTGCCCAAAACTGTGTACACGTGGTACGATAGTTTAAATATTTCATAAATACCTATCTCTGAACTCTTGAGTATTACGTTACATTGCGCGAACAGCATTTTCTCTTTGCACACGACATACACATGTCTAATATTAGTGCACAATAGCACAAGATAGATATATATATCATCATCAGCCCATTTTTACCCCACTGCAGGGGCTTAGGCCTCCCCCAGAGTGAGAAGGGGGCTTGGAGCTTAAGTCCACCACGCTGCTCCACTACAGGTTGCGAACTGATGTATGTATGTATATATATATATATGATGATCAGAACATAGTTTCATACATTTTGGGCAAACATTTCGCTTAGATTGCTTAGACATAATAATTGATTATTCACAACAAATATGACTGGTTTCTTTCTACCTAGTAATTTTTAATTATATTTTTGCAAATTTATTGTTTCCTTTGTTTACTCCAAATATGATTTAAAAGGAACTGGGATCTCCTTGCGCACTGAAAATCCCAGCTTATTTCTCACCATTATGGGGTGTTTGTAATTAAAATGAATTTCTTTATGAATAAATCACTTCCGTGATTTGCTACTATTAGAGCTACTTTAAGGGAACTATAAATATGCTTACCGATAACCAGGTTAGGTATTTGAATTATCATATAGGTACCTAATATCTATTTCATGATATGGAAGTTTTCTGGATTATTACTGCTTCGCATTCGCATAAGTACACCAGTCATATTGGCTGATTGGTAAGACCGTTAGTTCATGCCTGAAATAAAATAATAAACCGGGCAAACACTGTCATAAGACAATGTCTGCAGGCGACCGCGAGCACAACCACAATTTATAATTATTATAGAAACAGCTACTCTACCTTTAATATTTTTTCTTTAGCGAATCCTAATACTCCATATTAACATAAGGATGAAATATATATCTGTATTCTTCCCTATACCTAGAACGACGACATGGTCCGGCGGTGAGCAATTCATGTTCTCCGTATTAGCACTAGCATCCCTATAGTGACCCATCGTAACATATATGAATAGGAATTACCTAATCTACCTAAGGTTAAGCGCTTATCCTTAAGTTTACTGGAAACTAAGCATTAAATTCGTCACGTAATTTCATAATTATACTTGACACGCGATTTTATTGCTTTATACTTTCTATTCCATTCTATGTTAATAAAGAGTCATATTATTCAATTAATGAACTTAATATGTGATTCTATTACAATAAACCCTACAAATAGTTTTATAACCTTTAGGTACAATTTCTATTTCATGTTGAAGATCATCATATTATTCAATAATGAATATGGTTCAAAGATATCATTAGAAAATCACATGGAATTAACGACAATTGTAGGCACGTTATAAATTACTTAATTATTATAAATATCCACTCACCCATAAGTTACTGCACGACAGTCCTTTATGCAGGGTCTGCATGGAGGCGGAAGAAACAGCCGCCCACGTGCTTATCGAGTGCGAAGGAGTGGCCGCCTACCGGGCCAAACACCTCGGCTCGGATCAGTGAGGTCGCTCCCAGAAGCAATCGGCAACGTGAAGAGTCTGCTGGGTTTTCTGGTGGAGCTGGGGTGTCAGGAATGATGCTGCCTACCTACGCAAAATAGGCGCTTTGACGTCAAGTTGCGGAAAAAGAGCCCGCCCTTAAGTATTAAGTATCATAAGAAAATCAAATGGAATTAAAGACAATTGTAGGCACGTTATAAATTACTAAGGCACGTTATAAATTACCCACTTACCTATAAGTTACTGCACGGTAGGTTCTCGTCTGTTTTTCAGGTCTGTTCCCAATGAGAGATGACGCAAAAGTGATACTAGCAGCCATTTTGAGCCTATTTATAGACCTTGATTTACTACCAATTTAACCATAGCATATCAACTTCCTGTGAGCAGAGATGCAGGCGGAAGGGGCGTGACGCCACGTGAGTACAACCAGCGGAAACCGAATTGACTTAAGAAGGTGGTGTTCTCACTTATTGGATTCCAGACGTCGCTGTACGGAACACATAATATTTATGGTGTAAAGAAATATTTAATTTTCTGAAGTTCTCTCCATTTATGTTTACATTTTCTATCTCTCAAAATATCCTTATAAAACTTTTAAAACAAATAGTTTATTATTACTGTTTAATAAATGATTTTGTTATAATAAAAGTTTTTTTTTTGTAAAAAAAACCTTTGCTATTATAATGAAGCTTCCAATAATATTCAGGGGCTCGCAAACCCGTAACCATAAGCGGTTAGAAAACAATTATAAGTTTATAAAATTTTTATGAAGTTTGTGAAAAGTAGGTACTTAACATATTAATCAGAATTTTTTTTTTTTAATTTAGCCTGGTGCCTGATTTCAAGATGTGAGGGCCATGCTCGAACTGAACGAAAAATTGTACGTGACGATGGCAAGAGACCCGTCAGCATGACCGTCGTTTCTAAGAAACAAGGGAGGTCGCTGATGTGGGACGCCACTTGTTTTGATACGCTTGCTGGCTGCGTCCCACATCCGAGAAACCCTAGCACTAGCATATACCGTCGCTAGGTACAGTTTCAATCAAACTTTATGGCGGATGTGAACATAGGCACAAGTCGCGTCGCAGTAACCAGTTTTAGGTGTAACGGGACGCAGTGGAGCGAGGGGTATATGACTGTAGCTGCGCAAGCACGCATAAAGCGTTGTATTACCGCCATAAAGTTTGAGGCGAACTATAGCGTGGTGTAAAACGAAACGCTCACACGCGTAGTGTGAGCGTGCCATATGGAAAGATTTGATCGAAATTAATTTCGATTTTGTACCTACGTAAAAATTTACATACTGTAACCATCGATGTACCAATAAAACTAGATGGGCTGTCCGCGTTCTACAGTGTCCGCGCAGAAAGTCATCCAAAACGTAATAAGTCCTCCAACCGGGTTTTAGTCAATCTAATGGCTTAGCGCCGAATAAACGTGCGCGATGTCGACTAAGTGTCGAGTAAATTCGTAAAATTACTCGTCAAAGACGCAAAAAAGAGCTGAATATCGTATTTTCGATAAGGAAACATTTAAATTTAACTTTAGTTTATGCCTGCGGACGGTTATTCAATTGTTTTTTTAGTTAATGTGAACATTTTCACGATTCAATTCTACGCGCGGTAGCCGCAGCGCGGCTGGTCCGAAGAAGTCTATTCTTAAACGTCTTATATTAGAATTTTTCTCAACGAATACATGTCAAAGCGTTATGAATAGAGCTCAATTTCCATGGTTCAAGAAAGAAAAATAATTTCGCTCGAAGAAGTAAATTCTAAAAGGTCTTGTATTAGAATTTCATAATGCGAATATATGTCATAAGTGTTACGAATAGAGCTCAATTTTCTTGATTCATATAAAAAAAGATATATATAACGTAACCAACTAACACATTACGGCACAATACGGACGGTTTTGTTTCGCCTTTACACAGGCGACTTCGCATCCTGTTAAAAATGGTAGATCAATGACTGTAACGCAAGGAAAAACAAACAAAACCGTCAATAATCAATCGAGAATTTATATTATTTCATTCAAAATGAAAATATATCATTCACTAGTTCAATTCAATGATTTCACGAATCCATCCGAGATATTTCGAGACTCTGATGTTAATAGCAGATATTTCTTCCTAACGAGGTCGCGATGATAGTATGCCAACCACTTCGCCGTTTAGGGACAGAGTTCTGCGAATAATCCTGTTAAATAAAACGTATAACTGTACCGCAACGTGGCCCCAAAATTGTAAGCAACAAAATATATGCCACATAGTAAATATACGCCACAATGTAAATATAGCTATCACAAAGTAAATATACGCCGTTTGATTTATTCTACCATTTGCCCCCGGCAACGCTTCATAGTGATCGCCCACAATTTTGATTGAATTATTACTTCTATAAACTCTCATTTTCCTTTCTTGGACCTGTCTAAAGTAAATAACGAACGTATCAACTTAATGATACGTTCGTTATTTATAGTCTTTTCTATAGAAATTTCAACACCACTTTTCACCCTTAGTTGATTTGATTGCTAGTGGTACAACAAATTTTAGAACTCATATGACCATAAGTCTTTCCCAACAGTACCTTAGGCATTTTTTTCGCCCTGCTATATCTGGGACAAGCCATGATCAAGAAACACACCTATATTCAATGTATAGACGTATAGGTACTTATTACGTAATGAAATGCCTTCCTTTTCTAAACACTAAAGTAGACCCATCCAGGCATCCATGTTTCAAATAGACTAATTTACGACCACAAAAGTTTCAACCATATTAATTTATAATGATTGCAATGCTCGACTTTCCATTCCGTCACCCCTTATTTATACCCCACTACAGGGCCTTAGGCCTCCCCTCAAGATGCTGTATATTTTGATTGCATTGGCTTAAAAGTTTGATTTTTTCAAAGCTTCAAGGAACTGTATTTGAGGCTTAGAGCTTAAATCCATCACGCTGTTCCAAAGCGGGTTGGCGGATTGTAACGACCGCCATCTATTGACAGCAAAACTGCTTAACTTGCTCTCCGAGGCACGGAGTCAGTGGTAGTTAATGTAGATACTTAGAAAAAACTCATTGGTGCACGCCCGGATTTGAACCGCGGGCGCATGGCCTTATAGATTTGAAACAGGTTCGCTGCGCTCGGGCTATCACGACACAATTACACGATCACACTAATTATTTAATTACGAATGACTCCGTGATTCTTATTACCCTGCAATGGAACAGTTTTTAAACTTTGGCATCGCGGACGATGGCATACTGGAAACAGTAAAACGAATATAAATTGTTTTCATACATTACAAATGCATCGGCTGCTTCGTTGTGACTTTTATTTCGAGTGACTGTATCTTGTGACGATTCGTCACAAGAATTGCGGACCATGCCCAACTACCGTGACACCGCTATCCATGTAATATATCTATGGTGTAATATTATTATCAAAATAAATAAATATTAGATTGGAATATAATATTAGAATGTAATCAATTACACTTTTATTTTGCAATAGACATTCCTAGCAAGTACTATGTATAATTAGACTAATAAAAGTAGGTTATATAATCAATATCTATATACTTTACAAAAAAATACACATTTTCAGCAAAACTATGTAATGAGTTACGCTCTGTCGTTCAATTGTAGTATGTATAGATCGCGTCAAACTTTATGGTGGATCTGAATACAAAGCTATATGCGTACTTGCACAGATACAGTCATATAATCCTCGCTCCACTGCGTCCCACTACGACCTAAAACTGGTTATTGCGACGCGACTTGTACTTACTTTCGGATCCACCATAAAATTTGATTGTAACTGTTGTACTATGTGACAACTGTTGTATCTCATGAATGTTAAAAAAAATAAACAAATCGTTTCCTTAGCCAGTGATCACCCTTGTATAATATTTAAAAATCTTTGTATAAGGCCAAATAAAACACACACATGCAATAAGTTAATTTATTTAAATGTTTTCATTAACGAGTTTAAACCTTACATAAACTATATCGAAAGTTTAAAGGCCACCTTAATTTGTTTCTATTATTTTTAAAAAGTTAAAAAAAAATGTTCTTAGCTAGTATTCTATTACTGAATTATAATATTTATATCTTGAGTAAAAAAACAATTAGGTCGCTAACTTTGGTGTTGCCTTTGAGCATAGTATTGTTGCGATAATCAAGCAGCTTTAATAAATATCTTTATTTATTCTCCCATCATGTCTTCATATTGTTTTCCGAAGTAATCACCGACCAGGAATAAATTCCAATATCTTTAGGTGTACATGTTCCACACGTATGTTTCTTGAACTAAAAAATAATAAACAAAGCTAATTAATTTTGTATGTTAAGACATTATAAACAGTTTCAAACTATTCTCGCTTTACAATTTTCGGCGCTGCAACTTTTGGGAATATAGATTTAATTAAATTTCTATTACTATAGTAAATCTCAATACTTTTAAAGTAATAATAAATTCTATGGGGTGTCCCAAAATCAACGTCAAGGCGGACACAAGTAGTAAGCGGCTAGTGGTGAGCATTCCGTACAAACCTGTAGGTATATAAGTAAAAATAAATTTGATTTTGTTACAGCTTAAAGGTATTATAAACCTGAGTATTTGATATGAATTTCAATTTAATACCTCTACGCGTTCACGAGGAAAGGGGTAGTAAGTTTAAAATTATTAAAAATATTTTTATTATACGATGTAACTAAAAATGTATGCTTTTCGCAATTTTTCCTTTATCTGTGCTATAAGACGTTGCTTCTTCGTCTGAGTTTACGGGACGTACCCTGTAGGTTTTGATTCCCTTGCGAGTATAGAAAATTAGCAACATAAACGGCTGTATCCTTTGATTGCGTTGGCTTAGAAGTTTGATTTTTTCACAGCTCCAAGGCACAGTAGACTTGAGTATTTGATATGAATTTCAGCTTGATACCTCCATGCGTTCCTAAGAAAAAGGGTCTTGACAAACAGACAGATGGACAACAAAGTGATCTTATAAGGGTCCTGTTTTTCGTTTTTGAGGTTCAGAACCCTAAAAATGAGAAAACTGGCACTCTGTGATGATTTGAGGCAGTTTTGTTTTAATTTTAGACAGTAATTTACGGAAGGGTTATTCAGGGTTACAGCATTGCCAAAAAAAAAGTCTAATAAAAAGTAAAGATTTGCAGTCATAGTACTTGAAAAATCATTACAGAGTTTCAATTTCATTTTTTTTTTGGTGCCTATAATTTACTATACTATACTATACTACTTTCCTCATCGCTTGTTATCCGCTTGACGTTGATTTCTGGGACAACCTGCATAAAAAGGTCTTTGTCACGTAGTGAATGTCCTCTAAGAAAAGACAAAAGGACTTGTTTTGGTAAATTAAGCTCCTGTTAGAATATGTTTTTACATATATTTTAGACATGTAATTGAAGGCATGCACGCATTCTTGGCGTCACGTGACAAGTGCCGTATTAATAAAGGCAAGTATAAGCTAATTGATTTTGTTTAACTATATGTTTTCAAAAAATGATTTAATACCATATTTATGAATTACTATATGAAAAATACGAGGGTCGAGGGGATCTTGGCATATACTACGGGAGGTCGCCGAGGGCGAGGGGGGTGGAGGGTTAAAATTGTTAAAAATGGGTCACGTAGTATGGGTATGTTCCCTTACATAGAGCAAGGAGGGTTATTATCGGCCAATCAGCATCCTTTAAATTAGCTAATTTAAAACACGTTCACTAGCCAATAGATTTTTAGTATATTTCATATATATTTAAATTACCAGTATATACAGTGTCCGGTTTATTGCTCAGATGCATCAAGAAGAACATGTAATTGGCTAAATTATGTTCTCTCTGGACGTGCGTGTCGATACCGTGTGGAACCTAGAAATTAAAGAAGTATAGTTTAATTTTATTTTCATTATTCAGCGGCGCCAATATTAGTAAGAATATTAGAGGCACGATTATTAAATAGTTGGTAAAAAAATCTAAGCAGCAAATTATATCAAGCCATTGTGTCCTACTGTAGAGGCTTAAGCCTCCCTTCGAGATGAGGGTGTTTAGAACTTGATCCACCAAGCTTTTCCAGTGCGTTTTGGTGAAGTTTAACGACTGCCATCACCAACTGGGACCGACAGCTTAACATGCTCTCAAGTGACAATATTTATAATATAGACATGTAATCCAAGAACAAAAGGGCTGATGTAGGCGTTCCTCATGTGTATTGTAACACACACGTGACAGATAAAGTAATAAATAACAAATCATAAATAAAAAACCAGCAAAATGCTAGTCGAACCACGCACAGTATAGGGTCCAGTGGCTGACAATCACTATAGGCATACTTAGAAAGAGACTTTTTGATACTATACTCATATTGAGTTCACGATATAACGGCTAATAACGACGAATGCTTATCAAAGTACATTTTCAAAGAAAAAAAGATTAGCTTTTCGGAGAAGGAGGGGGGAAAACGTGCCTAAAAAATACGATCACTTTAAAGCTTAATAATGAACCCCGGAATCAAAAAAAATGTTAATAGGCAAGTAAAAAGAACCGCTTTAGGTGTGGTACCCAAAAACAAATATTGTTTTCAATTTTTTTTACACAACTTCGTAGGCTTGATTAATATAATATGGAGTCTTCTTCTTCTTCTTAGTTATTGGCGTTCTCTGCATATAAAGCAATTTCGCCAGAGTCGAGTATTCTGTTCGTATTTTTAATAAAAAATAACAAGAATAAGCAGCGTAGTACGGTTATTATGGAGCTTTTTCAAAATATCGCCAGAAACCAGGACGTTCCACGTGCGCCATTTTGAAAAAAAAACTCCTAATATGGAGTCAACTCTTAATACGGAGTCTCTGAGTAAAATCGCGGACAGACGGATGGACAGACAGACTTGGAGAAACTATAAGGGTTTCTAGTTAGTTACTACGAAACCTTATAAAGAGATAAGAACAGCCAAAAGATGGCAGAGACTATCTAGACCAATAAATAAGCTCACTTCAAGTGGCACAGTTTTTGCCGCTTTATACAGATTCTGCGCATTATAAAAATTTATTCCAAGAGCAGCAGTCCTATATTTTGGTATCGATAAGTAAAATTCACCAACCATCCACCAACCCGCACTGGAGCAGCATGGTGGATTACGCTCCAAGTCTCTAAGGGCTTGCTGCCACAAGATTGAAAATTAAATCATTGATTAACAAATCCAAAATATCACAATTCAATCACAAATATCACTAAGAATAAGTCATGTTCGGGCGGGGCTACACTAACGTTGGACGTCATTTTAAATTACCACAATAACGTGTCGCTACACTTGCTTTCGAGATTGTGTAACGACACAAATAACGGGAAAATTAAAGGCATTATACGTCATTCAAACGAAATCACCCCGCACCTTATTTAACTCTTCTTTGCCAGTGTTGCATATAAAGCAGTTGGACTCAATCTCGTCTTCGGCGGACTCCAACTGGTCACGCAGCTCATCGAACGCATCGATGATCAAACCTAAAACATGTGTGTTATGAAGTGGACCTTCTTATATCGAGGACTGTTAAGAAAAACGTCAAGTGGTAAAAGAAAGAATACGACCATAACTAATAATATAAAAATTAACATCTGGCACTATTTCTACTTGTAAATAGTAGGTTCACTAATTCATTTGTTAACTCGATAACAGATAGAAAGTACAGCTCGCGCCAACAAACAGCCACTAATAAGGTGGCACTCTATTAAGTCTAAATCAGATTTCTTGCTAAGATCTTTAATCCCATTGGATTAGAAAAACAGAACTTCGGGGTAAAACTCTATCCATTAGCCATCGTCACAGACAAGTCAACCTTTAGACCACGCTTTAACAGGGAGTAGCATTCGTCAAGGCTATGTAGTGACACTACATAACTACGTCACTAGTGAGCCGTCAGTTGGAAGCACGTCGTAAGCCATTAAATTGTCAATTTTGAACGAGCCAGTGAAAACTAGCCGACCTCTCCCCGCAACCCGCCACTTTTTGGCGATTTCGTTTTCGTACTGACGTTTATTAAAGCGTGGTCTAAAGGTTGACTTGTCTGTGGCCATCGTAAATCCAACTCACTCTGCAAGATAGCCAGTGGAATGATGATGATGATGAAGAAGAAGGATATATCGAAGATGATCCTGTACACTTCGGAATCAACTAAGTCGGGAGGCTCCAACGTGTCTCCTATTCCACCGCCGGCTCTCACGCTTTTATACAAGTTGAACACGAAACACTGTAAAAGAAAAAAAAAGGTATCAAGTTAGACAAGCGAGTTAAATAATAATAATAATACCTGGGACATCCCACACAGCGCCACCTAGTCTGAAACTATACAAAGCTTGTATTATGGGTACTAGACAACTGTTTTACATACTTAAATATTGTTTTAAATATATACATATTTAAATATTTTACACCCAGACACAGAACAAATACACATGTTCATGCACACAAATATTTGTTCTGAGCGGGGATCGAATCCACGAACCTTGGCTCCGCAATTAGGTTTGTAACAAGAATATTCAGATATAGCCGAACAGGAGACGCTTATTGTCTGCCAATGCGACGTCAGCAGACAGTAAGCTACTAAGTTACAGGAATGTCCGAAATGTCCTTAACTCCATCTGACATGTGATATTGTATAATATGTAATTGTTATCTCCGGGTGTGCAGCACGCGTGCTCCATAGAGTGGGACATGCCGGTCAACAAACTCCGAGCGGGCCCAAGCATCGGTGACGCTAGGCTGGACATTTTAGACTCAATCTTGAGCAAACCGTCTACTTGATATAGATAGTTACGCTAAGTATTGTTAAACTGGAGAAAATAAAAACAGTTCCTATGTACTAAAGTGTAAAGGCACCTCGAGTGAGCAACCACGTCATCTACAGCCGGCTTCCATCGATCATCTTTTTTCTTCTCAATCCACACAAGCCACAGGTTTGTGCGGAGGCAGTTAAATTATTGACCCGTTTCACATCAAAATCACTCCATCAGTACGCATTTCCTATGGCTGTACGAATAAGACACACATTGTCTTCGTAACTAGCGACATACCGCGTCGCCAACGTTCACTACATCGTATACATATATATCGTAATTACACTAAAACATTTCTTAGTAGGGTAAAGGGGAGATCCATTTTCTGTCGTCCTTTCTTATGTTTATCACTTTCTTTTCCACTATTCGCTTGTCATTTCAAAACTGGAGTGAGAATCACGTGATAAAAAAGCTCATATTAAAAAAATCTTTATTTTGAAATCACAAACAATTATATTTTATTTATATGTATAGCTGCCTAACCCAGAATAGGGTAAACTAGGTTCCTCTCCTAAAAGTCCTCTACCTGCCAATACAAGTCCTATCAAAACCGGTTCAACCGTTCCGGAGATTAGCCCGGACAAATAGACAGACACATATATGATAATATAATAGCCTATGATTATCTTGAAAGTCTACAATAATCAAAGTAGACTTTTTAGAGAATTTTTGAAATTATATTACTAATTTCGGAGATAACATTTAACACCCAAATAAAAATAAACTACATCTTTATAATAATAGTAGAGATAAATTAGTAAACAATTTTTTTAGATTATGCCTGGTTTAGACACAACAACTGGCTATCATGGTCCAAATCATCTTCGTTTTTCGTTTTGACTCGGTCAATCGACTGACCGATCGGCCGAGTGTTCAGAGAACCTAAATGCCGAGCCAAGGATCGCGGGGTCGATTCCCGACCGGGACAAATATTTGTGTGCATGAACATGTCTATTCATTCTGTGTTTGGGTATTAAAAATTATCTATATGTGTATATATTACAAAAAAGAATATTTAAGTATGTATACCAGTCGACTAGTACTCCATAATACAAGCATAATATTTATTTACTTTGGAATTAGATGGCGCTGTGTGGGGTGTCCCAGGTATTATAACGAACATACGTTTTTATGGAAACATAGTTAAAATATCGACTCATACTACCTCTAATCTCATCCTTCTTAATGATTTTATTACAGAAGTTATGATGCTAATGGTCAAGGTTTTTTTTACGACTTCATCGGAGCGGCCAGGTGGCACACTAGGGTGTCACCGGCGCGAAGTTGTCGGGTAACCCCTATGGGTTACTCGAGGCGAAATAATGCCAGAGGCGCGGGCCCCCGGTAAAGATTATCGTTATTAATATGACGTGGAATGACTGAATTGGGACAGACCTAACACCTGGATAGGTGATGAAGGAGTAATGACGATTTTGATTCAGAAGGGAAGTATTCCCTGAAGTGACTAAACGTAATTATTATAATAAATTTTAATTCATAACTAAGTGGCAGTAAATGAATAGAAGTTATAGAGTTACTGAGTGAATGCATGTCAAAAACCCGGAGTACGGAACTCGGAGCGACTCCACGAGCCCCCACACATGGCTAACTGTCGACTGCGCGGCTAAAAGTTGATGTAATATACACAGATTACAGCAAATGTTTCGATAGAATCGACCACAAGCTGCTGTTACAGAAATTAATAAATATTGTTGTCAGAGGCGATCTGTTGAGATGGTTTACATCACATATAGATAGGAGATCGCAAGCCGAAATGGTAAGTAATTATATGTCCAGCTGGGTAGACGTACCCAGTGGTGTTTCGCAAGGGTCCTTGCTAGGCCCACTCTTATTTATCATTTTGATCAGTGACATCAATATAGCTGTTTTAACTACTCTCGTGATTTGCGGATGACATGAAAATATTTGGTAACATTTCATCATCTTTAGACGCTTCCAATCTCCAATTAGACTTGTGTAGCTTAGAGCAATACTGCTCGGAAAATAACTTAGATTTAAATCCTTCCAAATGTTCTGTTGTCACTTTCACACGTAAGCATAGCATGATTAACACTACATACTTTTTAAAAGACTTGCCACTCCAGCGTCTCACATCGATCAGGGATCTTGGTGTTCATCATGATCAGAAGATGATATTTGATGTCCATATCCATAGTATTGTGGCGAGAGCTTCACGAGCTCTTGGGTTTCTAATACGCAACTCGTCTTGTTTCCGAAGGGCAAAAACTTTATTGTACTTTCGTTTGCAACAATTTAGAGTATACTTCACAGATCTGGAGTACTCGATATTTTATTTACGCTTCTCGTATCGAGACCATACAAAAGAAGTTTATCAAATTTTTGTGTCGTAAGCTAGCTATCCCCTATAATACTGAACTTTAGCTATAGTACAGTTATGTAAACGACATCATCTGCTGCCACTGCAAGGGCGACGTGATATTGCAGATGTTGTCTTTTTACAGAAAATAGTCTTGGGTTTAATTGATTGTCCTGATCTCTTAACTAATGTAAAGTTAAATGTTCCCTCTAGATACCTTAGACTTTCCCATACTTTGTTCACACCTATCGTATCGAGTAATTATAGGTAGAATACATATCAGTTGCGAGCTTGCAATAATTTTAATAACATCTCCAAAACAGTCAATATTGATATAATTCGCAATTCTATTTGTGAGGATCTGTAATTGGCTTTTTGTTTTTATTTGTAAGTCTAGTATATAATAGTTTGCTGTTGATCATCCTACAAAAATAAATAAATAAATACACAGGTAGATTAAGAACCATGTACTTTCTTACCGTAAGCATGTCGTGACAATTCTTACTGACTTCATCATCTTCTTCTTGTACATAGAACTTGCGGAAGAAGTTGAACGCTATCACTGGGTAAATGTAGAGAATGATTGTCAGCAACATCACCGTCAAGAGGAGCTGAAAAAGAATAAAAACCTCTTCATTATGTTGTTGGATGTGTGCCGCTGTTTGGATACTGTACACGACGAAATTCATTATTAATTTATAACCTAGGTTTACATAATGTTGTACATAATAAATATTTGTTGTTTTGTGTTTCATTTCAAAACCCAGAAATCATGCGAATACGATGGGGTCGACGCTTCAGCATAGAATGACGTGACCTCGCGACTAGGGCGAATATTTATACCTCTGAGGTGAGGGACGAAGTCCGTATAAATATGGATGGACCAAAAAACGGCTGCCATACCTAAACGGAGCGTCGACCCGGCAACATGATATGATTTTCTGGACAATAAAAGGTAAATACATCATATAAGAATTGTAAGAAGTAAAAATGTAAATAGTAAATAAGGAAAAATATCACGAATATATGGGGGAGGAGAGGGACGCAGGGTATAAGTGGTGGGGCAATCTCGCGGTATGTGCAGGCTCGGCCTATAAAAAACGGATAGTAAATATGGCCAGCATCACTCCAAATTCCTCAGAAGAACAGAAAAGGCGAAGCCCTGGTCCGCCGCCTCCAGAACAGAAAAAGGCGTTTTTGTTCATATCCTAAAGAATCCCGTATAGGTACTATTGTAGAATGGGAACCGTGTTACTAAATATCTAGTAGGTACTTAGATCTATGGTACCTTGGGAGTCTATGCCTCATATTTTAACACTCGTAAGTAAATCAAATAGAAATATTTATTTCAGACATAGACTATACATACTGTTAGCGACGTTTCGATGTGACGTGGTACAACGCTATCAAGACGTCACATCCCTAAGATTGATCAGAAATGAGTCAATATGGCGGAACTTCAAGAAGTGTCAATGATTGTAACGCATTTATAATGTGGATTTATGTCTAATAAATATTGTTTCTTCCCTTCACTTCATCAGCCCATTTTTACCCCACTGCAGGGGCCTAGGCCTCCTCCAGGGTGAGGAGGGGAGCTTGGAGCTTAAATCCACCACGCTGCTCCACTGCGGGTTGGGGACTGTAACGACCGCCATCTATTGACAGCGTCCGGGACCGACTGCTTAACGTGCCCTCCGAAGCACGGAGTCAGTGATAGTTGTATACTTAAGTCAGAAAAACTCATTGGTACGAGAACACGCCCGGATTCGAACCATGGCCCTATGGGCCATATAAATTTGAGACAGGTTCGTTGCGCTTTGGGCTATCACGACATAAATATTGTTTATAACCATCAAATTATACCCGTATTAATAATACCTACATTACATTTTATGACAATATTTGTTAGTACCTATAGGGCACTTCCCGTCTACCTAGAGTCATGGAATTTGACAAGGAGTAAGGTCTAAAGCACAAGTAAAAGAATCATTCCGAAAATTGTTAATGCGTGTGTTACATTTTAATGAAAAAAAAGAACATTTAATTGAAATATGCGTTTACATGACATCCTGGAGGAAGTAGCGACAAATACATCAATATACTACGATAAAACGTCATCATTTTCTGATGGAAGTAATTTTACATGAAAAATACATAACAATAAGGCTATATAAATATCCGACTTTTTTGAGTTATATTAATAATATCTGGGACATCCTACACAGTGCTATCTAGTCCCAAAGTAAGCAAGTATTATGCTTGTATTATGGGGTACTAAACAACTGATATATATATACTTAAATATTCTTTTTTTTATAGTGTATACATAGATACTTTTACACCTAGACACGGAAAAAATAGACATGTTCATGAACACAAATATATGTCCCGGGCGGGGATCGAACCCGCGACCCCCAGCTCCGCAGTTAGGGTCTCTAACCACTCGGCCAACCGGTCAGTCTATATATACAGCTACAGAATTGCGTGAAATCCATAAGATTGTTTGACATTTGAGAATATAGAAATATAGTATACTTGCGACGTAGGCAGTGAAATGCATTCTCGTGGCTATTTCGACTCATTATCGATAATGTTAAATCGACTATTTGATAGAAAATTTAATCATTATTGTATTAATCGAAATTTCGAATACTGCCGCCTCGAAAAAAGAATGAGAAAAAGTTTTGGATGCGAATAGTACGAACTACCCCCGCGCCCCTCTGTCAGCTTGGTGAAAGGCCAGACGTTCAAGTGACGAGGGCAGAGGAAATCTGGTGCGGTCGACCTTTAACCGCGCGAACACAGCTCAGATCGTCCGCAAGAGGGGTAAAAATCACAAGCTTTGTGACGTTGTCATATATAAAAACTAAAAAAAAATATTCACTTGCAGGCAAAAACAAAAGTTATATGTATCACCTTAGTTTGTTTGTTTCAAATAAGTTGGTATCAAATTACGAGCAAAACGCGTCTCATCACTAGGGACTGTCAGAAATGTGTTTTCTCCTCGACTTTACTAGACGTGTTTTCTCCTCAGGACTCATCAAAAACTGTGAAGAACGCGTTCTCTCCTTGGGACTACTATGACCACGGATATACCTCAATATCTCGATACGTACCTTGTTGAACATTAGTATGAAGTTTATGCAAAAGGCCAGAACGAGAGCGACGTATTGAAGGTTGTAGAAGTTCCTCGACAAAAATGAGACGGTGCGGCGCGCGTATTGTTTCGAATCCACTTGAGGTACAGCCGATTGCGCTGGACTCTGTACTGCTTGCTGAAAAAAGTAATTATACCTGAGGCATCTAACACACGACTATCTAGAGCTAAACTAAGCACAACCTGTATTATGGGTACTATACAACTGATATCATACATACATAGATTTTTTTTATCATACACAGAGAAAAAGAATTCCTTCAACCTAATGAGTTTCCTTCAAACAAGATATTTCTGTTTTGTATATAAGGAAAAATGAAATTTCTTTGAAACATTATTTCAATTACGTAAGGAGTAATTTGTGTGAAGTAATCTACTTTTGATTTGATTTGAAAGAAAATATATATTTTTAGATTTAAGAACTTGACTTCAGAGACATATTTGTTTCTTGATGAAAATTTCCTTTGTACATACATACATATACACAGTACACTTGTATACATACGAATTTTTAAAATATTTATTCTTGGCGGGAATCAAACCCTCTAACTTTGGTTTTGCACTTAGAATGTGTTGATACTTAGAATGCATGAAAGAATTAGTACTAAAGACAAACTCGCGCCACTGTTCGAAAAACGTGTCTCGGCTACCTAGGCCACTTGCACGGCTCGCGCGTATACCGTCGATTGTGTCAAAAAACGGTGGTTGGCATGTAGTGATCCAAATTGACACGTGAAATTTGACGATGAAGTGAAATGAACGTGAGGACAGTGTCGACAGTTTCATTGTGACACACGGAACCCGGGCCGTCGTAACAAAATTAACGAGGGTACTTGTATACCTGAATTTTCTCATCATCTCAGTTCTTCTGCGCAATCTCGAAATTCATGGATACGGATGATCGGCGTTTAATTCCACGTCGTGTCTTGGCAGTACTTTGATTCCTAGCCAAGATATGAACAGCAGAGCGCCCCTCGGTCCGCATTGTATTAAGTACGCGCCGATTAGGGCTTCCACGCAGTCAGCTATTGATTTATCTGAAGAAAAAAAAAACTATTAGTATAAAAATTTTTGTATATTTGAACTTTAGATAGCTTCTATTAAGAAGGGAATTCCCGCGTGATAGTCCAAGCCCATACAAGCGTTTTAAATTAAAGTCTCATTTGAGTTAGAACTAGGTTTATATAGAACCAAAAAATATTAATAAAATTGCTCTTCCCGTAGGTCGCTTTTTGACTAAATTTTTCTATATAAATCATTAAATAATGAAATTGACTTTGACTACTTATTGAGATACGTACCAATTTTGTATTACAGTCGTACTCGAATTCATAATCTATTTTACATTGAATTTCAATACTTATTTCAAACTTTTTGCATACATTTTAACAAACCAATCTATACTAATATTATAAAGCTGAAGAGTTTGTTTGTTTGTTTGTTTGAACGCGCAAATCTCAGGAACTACTGGTTCGAATTGAAAAATTCTTTTTGTGTTGGATAGTCTATTTATTGAGGAAGGCTATAGGCTATATGTATAAAATAATACTATCTGTCTGTCTGTCCATTTGAGCGAATCTCCAAAACGGCTAAACTGATTTTGATGAAACTTCACAGATATGGAAAGGAAGTGGTCAAAAGTGACATACACTACTTTTTGTATGTCTGTATGTACGTCCATCTGTCTATTCGAGCTAATCTCCAATACGGTTAAACCGAATTTAATGAAATTTCACAGATATGGAAAGGAAGTGGTCAAAAGTGACATACACTACTTTTTGTATGTCTGTATGTACGTCCATCTGTCTATTCGAGCTAATCTCCAATACGGTTAAACCGAATTTAATGAAATTTCACAGATATGAAAAGGAAGTGGTCAAAAGTGACATACACTACTTTTTGTATGTCTGTATGTACGTCCATCTGTCTATTCGAGCTAATCTCCAATACGGTTAAACCGAATTTAATGAAATTTCACGGGTATGAAAAGGAGGTGGTCAAAAGTGACATACGCTACTTTTTGTCCGTCTGTTTGTCTGTACGTCTATGTGTCTATTCAAGCTAATCTTCAAAACGGCTCAACAGATTTTAATGAAACTTTGCAGACGTGAAAGAAGGTTGTCAAGAGTGACATCAGCTACTTTTTGTGTCTGTCTGTCGTTTGTCTTCACTGATCTATCAACGTAGATAAAGCCGAAACTACTAAGTCTAGGAAGCCGAAATTTGGAACAGGGGTTTATTTTATAACGTATCAATTTTTTATGAAAGGAATATTTGGAAATTTCAAATTTAAAGAGGGAGGGACGGAAGGGCTTTGTATGAGTCTTTGTTCTTTAAAGTTAGGTAAGGTTCTTTAAAGTTGACATAAATAAATAATGATGTCTTTCAGGGTTTTTGGATTTCCACATTTTAAGGGTGGGAAACGGGAGGTGAAAAGTATGGGAGTATCGGTTTTCCTAAAGGAGTGGGGAGAATGAAGATTGAAAGTTTGAATGGATGTACCCAATATTAGATTCAGCAAAAAGTATGTATAAACCACTTCGAAAGTTAATACTACCTAAAACAGGAATGTGTAGTCTACGCAAGCGAAGCTGCGGGCGGTCGATAGTCAAAAATAAACTGGTGACATTTGTTTCAATACAAATGTCATATTTCATACAGCGTTATTCTACACGATTATAAAACTAAAAAAAAAACTTACCAGAAGCCGAGGTGAAGAACGTAAGATTAGGCGGCAGTAGTTCAGTATTTTCATCGTACTCTGCAGCAGTGGGTAAAAACGACGCCATGTTGTTGCTCCACGTGCCAATCTCAAAACCCTGGAATGAAGAAATAATTAATACTACCTAGTGTCCGTCCGCTACTTGCTCTGCCTAGTATGCTTTTCGTCTTACTATTGAACCACGATTTTATCTATTTAACAGATTGACTGACCGATTGGGCGACTTGTTAGAGACCATAGTTGTAGAAATTTTCAACAAAATTAAATTTTTGAGATATACATTGTAACATTATATTATTGTATGTGGCAGCACCGGTTGTGGTTGATTGGCACTGACAATCAGAGATGATGCAATCTGCATTGATATAAACATGTGTTGTGTGCGTATCGTTAATAAAACAGCTTTCGGCATAAATGATAACAAGTGTTTAATTACAACAAACCTAAAACTATTACATGGCGCAGTCAAAGTAAAATTAGTTGCAATCAATAAGTTACAATAGTGTCGTCTAGCAGAGATGGAGGCGTTAAAAACCCCACCGCCATTATTGGTCTCATCGGGTGACATGGCAGAAAACTACAAAAGATGGAAATTAAGATTTCAACTTTATTTCACAGCGTAGGGGGCAGAATCGCGATTAACTAAAGAAGAAAAAATTGCGCTGTTTTTGCATGTAATTGGAGATGAGGGAATAGAAATCTTCAATACATTTGAATTCGATGAAACAACGCCGAAGACGGAGTATGAAAATGTGGTAAAAAGATTTGATGATTATTTTACTCCACTGAAAAACGAAACAATGAACAGACACATATTTTTTAGCAGAGAGAAAAAAGAAACGGAAAAAATAGATGATTTTGTTACAGCATTGAGAACACCGAGTCTTGATTGCAATTTTGAAAACCTACGTGACAGTTTGTTGAGAGATCAAATAATAAGAGGTATTAAAGATAAAAAAGTTAGAGAGAGATTACTGAAAGAGACAAATTTGGACTTGAACAAGTGTATCAATATTTGCAAGACATATGAGATGGCTGAGAAACAAGTCAAGGAATTGGACAATGAGTCGGCAGTAGCAGGGATTAGAACATCTATAGAACAAGAACAATCAACGTCATACGGTTCAAATCAACGGGGTGGTTCGAGTCAAAGAGGTGTTTCAAGTCAGCGAGGTGTTTCAAGTCAGCGAGGTGTTTCAAGTCAGCGAGGTGTTTCAAGTCAGCGAGGTGGTTTGAGTCAACGAGGTTCGAGTCAACAAGGTAGTTTATATGAACCACAGCGTCCACAGCAGTCATTGTGTGCTAGATGTGGATTTATGCATGGATTTAAATGTCCAGCATACAATAAACAATATATGAAGTGCAAGAAAATGGGTCATTTTGCAAAAATGTGTCAAAATAAAGTGCGGTCAGTGAAAGTGTTAAATACTAGTGAGGAGCATGATAGCGATTGTGACGTAGTACTCGGTTCAGTAACAATAGGAAGTGTAAAAAACTGTTCAAATTATTTGTTTGAGTCATTACAAATTAATGAAAAAATTATAGACTTTAAATTAGACACAGGTTCAGACTGTGATGTCTTACCGGTGAGCTATATTGAAAAGTTAAGGTTACAAAGTAAAATTGATAAGAGTCATTCTAAGCTATATAACTATGATGGTTCTCAGATTCCTTGTGTAGGAATAATTAAAATACAATGTAAATTAGTTAACGGGAAAGGGGTAAGTTTGTTTTTTCATGTAGTGGACAGTAACTGTATTCCAGTGTTAGGACATAATACTATTAGGTCATTAGACTTATTAGAGAGAAAATATTTGAGAAAAATAAGTATGGAAAATTGTAGAGGTTATGAAAAAATAGTAAATGAATATCAAGATCTATTTGATGATAAAAAGATTGGTATGTTGAAAGGAATAGAATACAAAATACAATTAAAAGAAGATGCAGTAGGAAAAATTGAACCGTGTAGAGGTGTACCTATTTCACTATATAAACCTTTAAAAAAAGAACTGGATAAAATGGAAAAATTAAATGTGATAGAAAAAGTGTGCGAACCCACAGATTTTGTTAGCAATATAGTCATAGTTAAAAAACCAGATGGAAAAATTAGAATGTGCTTAGACCCTAGTAATTTAAACAAGTGTATAAAAAGGGAACATTTTAAATTACCTACCTTTGAAGAAGTATCATCAAAAATGTCAGGATCTATGGTCTTTAGTAAGTTGGATGCATCGACAGCATTTTTTCAGGTAAAGTTACATAGTGAAAGTGCAAAGTTATGTACTTTTACTACCCCATTCGGTAGATATTTCTTCAAAAGACTCCCATATGGATTGTCATCCACTCCTGAAATATTCCATAGGCAGTACAAACAAGTATTTGAGTCAGTTGAGGGATGTGAAGTTTTTGTAGATGATATTATAATACACGGGAAAAATAGAGATGAGCATGACAAACGTTTATTACAAGTTTTAAAAGTAGCTTATGAAAATGGTATTAAATTTAATTTACAAAAATGTGAATTTGGTGTGACAAAAATTAATTATTTAGGTCATGTTCTTTCGGAGGCTGGGATTAAACCAGATCCTCATAAAGTGGAAGCTATATTAAACTTACAGAAACCAAAAAATGTAAAAGAAGTACAGAGATTCCTGGGTATGATCACATATGTGGCAAAATTTATTCCGAGTCTGTCACAAGTCTGTTGTCCACTTAGAAAGTTAATTAAAAAAGATACAGAGTGGGTTTGGGAGAAAGAACAAGACGATGCATTCAATGAGTTAAAACATATTTTAATTTCTGAACCAGTTTTACAATATTACGACACAAACAAACCATGTAGGCTGTCAGTGGATGCATCGCAGGATGCATTAGGAGCTATTCTCCTTCAAAATGACTTACCTGTTGCATATGCCTCAAAGGCAATGACAAGTACACAGAAAATGTATGCCCAAATAGAAAAGGAGATGCTTGCCATTGTTTTTGGGTGCTCTCGCTTTCATCAATATGTGTATGGAAATACGGTAGAAGTGGAAAGTGATCATAAACCTCTCGAGTCTATATTTAAGAAACCATTATGTGACATTCCATTGAGACTACAAAGAATGAGATTACATTTACAAAAATATGACATTATTGTGAAATATACACCTGGAAAGAATTTGTTATTGGTAGATACTTTATCTAGAAATTGTTTAAATACTGATGATAATATTTTAGAGTGTGAAATTGAAGCACAAGTAGGCATGGTAGTCAGTAATTTACCAATTACAGATAGAAAATTAAAAATTTTTAAAAATGAGACAAAAGGATCAGGACTTACAAATTTTAAAACAATTTATTATGTTAGGTTGGCCTGATGTTGATAAAATACCTGTTAACTTAAGACCATATTATACTGTTAAGGATGATCTATATATTTGTGAAAATTTAATTTTTAAGAATAACTGTATTGTAGTTCCCTATTCGTTACAAAAGGACATGTTAGAAAGAATACATTATAATCACTTAGGAATAGATAAATGTAAATCACGAGCAAGATCCTGTATGTTCTGGCCTCTTATGTCAAAAGAGATTGAAAATAAAGTTTCATCATGTAGTACATGTGACAGGTACAGGAAATGTAATGGTAAAGAGCAGATGACAATTCGAGAAATGCCTAATAGGCCATGGAGTATATTAGGATGTGATGTTTTTCATTATCGTGATCACAACTACTTGATAGTAGTAGATTATTATAGCGAGTATTGTGAAGTGGGAAAGCTGAGAGATTTAAGTTCTAATCATACTATTGAATTGTTAAAATCTATTTTCAGTAGGTTCGGCATACCGGACATACTATATACAGATAACGGCACAAATTTTTCAAGTAGAGAATTTGTAAGTTTTTCTCATGAATGGAATTTCATACATAAAACAAGTAGCCCTGTTTATCCACAGTCAAATGGGTTAGCAGAACGTTTTGTCCAAACCATAAAAAATATTTTTTAAAAAGCAGATTTTGATGGAAAAGATAAGTACTTAGCTTTGCTTGAATATAGAAACACATCATCATCATCATCATCATCATCAGCCCGTGTCTCTCCACTGCAGGATATAGGCCTCTCCCAAGGCTCGCCACCACACACGGTCCTCCGCCTTTCGCATCCAACTACCCCCGGTATGGCGCTTCAGGTCATAGAAACACACCAGTTTCTAAAGAATTTAATTACAAATCACCATCAGAATTATTAATGGGGAGAAAAACTCAGGGGTTGTTACCTTGTTTGCATAGTGGCAAGAGTTCGGATATCCAAATACAAAACGCTTTATATAACAATGCTTTTACACAAAAGAAATATTATGATAGGCAAAGTAAAACATTAAATGATTTGGAAATTGGCCAGAAAGTAATATTAACAGACAATAAACATACTCCCTATAGCTATGCAAAAGTTTTAGAAAAAGATATAAGACCTAATACATACAAAATTATTACAGAAACTGGTAGTGAGTTATTAAGAAACAGGAAATATTTAATAAACAGTAAGAATAAAGAGGATTTAATTATAAAAAGTGAAATGGATGCTGTTCCGGTGACAGAGGATAATATAGAGTCTAAGGTAGACAATAGTAACTGTTCTAATGTGGAACCTTTAATTGAAAAAACTTTGCGACCGGTCCTGCAAAACAATGTAGATGTTAGAAGATCTTACAGAGAAAAAAGAAGACCGGCTTATTTAAAGGATTATGTTTAATTAGGTAGTATTCATGTGATTTCTAGTTTAAGAAGGGAGATGTAACATTATATTATTGTATGTGGCAGCACCGGTTGTGGTTGATTGGCACTGACAATCAGAGATGATGCAATCTGCATTGGTATAAACATGTGTTGTGTGCGTATCGTTAATAAAACAGCTTTCGGCATAAATGATAACAAGTGTTTAATTACAACAAACCTAAAACTATTACATACATAAAAAATAAACTGGTGGCGCCATCTCTATGTGTTACACAGTTGCATTCGAATGTTTTCATTTCAAGTAATACGCGTTTTTTCGGAAATAATAATAATACATGGGACATCACACACAGCACCATCTAGTCCCAAAGTGAGCAAGTATTATAATTGTATTACGAGGTACTAGATAACTGATATACATACTTAAATATTCTTTTATAATATACTAGCGACCCACCCGGCTTCGCACGGGTACCAGAGCATAATAAGCCATAGTGTTTTTTCTGTCATAGTGTCCTATCAGCTTGTTGCGTCGAACATGTGGATTAGATTTAATTAGATTTAAATGTAACATAAGTTCATCCTACTTGGAGTATTTTTAATGTATTGTATTTCCAATTCTGTAAATATTTGGAAAAGTAAAGAATAAATACATAAACATAAACAATAATATTTCTTTTTATACAACACTGATAACTTCTGCCATTTTACATCACGCGTGTCGCATCGGGCGACATGGGGCCCCGGCCGCTGTCGCGCTGTACATATTTCGCAATAGCTCCGGAGATGTTAATTTCAATTGTATGGTGTAAAGGGCAATCATAATCTGCATGAAATGCTTAAGGTAAATGACGTATTTAATTTGATAAGGATTAATACTGTATCCGTATAAATTGCTTTCCAATCGCCTTATCATATGACACCATTTTTTCAAACATAAAAATAGGTATAGTAAGCTATGCATAAAAGATAGACATATGCCATTGCGGACTTTTCTTTAGTCCTATAAAAGAGAAGTAATTCCTCTATACATTATTTTCCTATATCTCAAAGGGATTAAGCAGCGTTTTCGATGAAAGCTCTCAGCCGGCTTGATTTTTTTCCGACTTCTTCAACAATAATCGTCATATTTCCACAAATATGCACAAAACATTAATAAATTATACTCCTAAACCTTCCTCTTGAATCACTCCATCTATTGGTGTCAACCATATGCCAATCCGTTTGGCAGTTCTTGAGTTTATCGCGTTCAGACAGATAGACGCGGCGGGGGACTTTATTTTCTAATATGTAGTGATACATATACAGGTGGAAATTTTTGTCACCATCCAAATTTTAATATATGATCTTTGCTAAAAATAGTGAAACACGAGTTTTGTTTTCTTTTAGTGTCACACAGTACAAAAGTATTGACATATAGGGCGACAAAGTTGTCGAATTACCGTGGAGATGCGCTAAATACTTTTTTCCTCTACACCCGTAATTGCACTTTTCTCATTCATATTTAACTTAGTAACCACGCTGTATAGATACTTTATAATAATATTTTTGATGTGGAAAAATTCGACCTATTTTTTTTTTTCAAAAATGGAGTGTTTAGATGCTACTTAAAGCCTAGAAAATTTTTTATTGATGATAAAAAAATCACTTGATATTGATACTTTTTTTTTACACCCAGCCACGAAAAAAATCAACATGTTCATGCACACAAATATTCATCTCGGGCAGGAATCGAACCCGACCCATGGTTCCGCAGTTAGAGTCTTCAACCACTAGGCCAATCGCTCAGTCAACCGATTCATAATTTAAATCGTATATTTTAATTTCTATGTCACTTACGCTTTCAGCATATTCCTTCTCTTTCTTTATTCTTCACCTCAACCGGCTTGATGTTTTATTCTCTTCTCAAATTTTCTACCTCTCTCTTTTATCGCTTGTCTGTTCAAGTCTTCTACCTCTTTCTTCTTCTCCGATTTCTCGTTTTCATTGACGTTCAGCATTTCGGCCAAACTCCATCCAAAATCTAAAAGTGGCCATTCGAAACCCAGGCAAGTCGCTTCGTCGATTTTCGGTATACCGAGGCCAACGTCGATCGCGACCGAGCGTCGTATCTCATTGCTATTAGGAGCGCGTTTATTCTGTAATGTTATAATGACATCTTTGATTATTTATGCTTAGACAGAGCCACGCGAATGCAAGATCAACAAAAAAAAGGCCAAACCTTCTTCATCCATAACTTTATTTTATTTATTTATATTAAAGAGAACCAACAGTTATACACAAATTAAAATAATTAGCAGTGAGTGGTTAACAGCCAACCGTTTACAGGTTCCTACTGATAGAAATGACATGGAAAACCTCTTCCCCTCTTCCCACTGGAGCAGCATGGTGGATTAAGCTCCAAGCACCCTCATCCCTAGGGGAGGCCTAAGTCCTGGCAGTGGGGCATAATGGAATAATGTGGATTTAATTTTTATAAATTAAAAATTCACTAGTAAATGACAAGACAAGAAAAAAGTCCATGACAAGAATCAAATCCACTACCCAAATCAAGAAGAGCCTGGAGTGGCAGACACCTGTCACATTTACATAAATATCTTTGTAGTACATACCTAGACATATCTTTACACGACCGCTATACAACGGTATAGTGAAATTATGATTTTTTTTTTGTAGACGGTACATCGTTAAAAAAGCTCTTGAGGGACGAAAAAGAAATCCCAGCGCACATTAACGAGAGGCGTATCTATAGCTCTTTAACTTATTCGCTACTCATTAACCATATTTAGTCAGATTAAAGGTCACGGCCCATTTGATTAATAGAGGGAATTAATTGATAATGATTGATGACTAGTTAAAAGGTTAAAAATGACATAAGTTTCAAAATTATTCAAGTATTGAATCATAGGATGGAAAATTCTGTAAAAAATTTAATTAGTACAACTTGAAATACTGTTAACGAAAAATAATTTGAAAAAGATATTTTATCACCTAAAAGTATGTTCTTAGAGTAAATACATCTAACAAATTAACGCAAATACAAATTTTTCTGTGGGTAGTTATTACATTATGACGGTAAAGACATTCGAAAGAAGCCGAGCGAAGCTTGGTCGTTCATGTATTCATATTTAATCAGTATATAATTCGCATCTAAATACATTTTTTCAAATCAACTTTCATTCTCATCATTGTTTCAGCCAGGAACGATAGGACGTCTACTGCTGGACCGCCTTTACAAGGTCATTTTTCCACCATGTGGCTGAACGTCCTACGCTGCGCTTGCCGTGGCGTGGACTCCACACCAGAACTTCTCGGCTCCATCGGTTATCAGTTGTGTGTGCTATGTGACCTGCCCACTGCCACTTCAACTTGTTAGTCCGCTGGGCTATGTTGATGACTTTGTTATGTCAATACTTGTATTAACAACTAAGTTGTCGCAAATAAACTCAATTTTAATGCATACTCATCATTACATGTTAGTAAAAGTGCTCCGGGGAAGCTTGTTTATTTTAATATACCATTATTACATTAGTACATATATAACGCGCATCGACCAACTAAAATGGAACTAAAAGATCGACAACCAACTAAATGCGTACACACGTTTGCATATGCAAAAATGCATAGAAACATTGAAACAAGATGCATAATGACATGTTTTAAAATTATGCTGTAGAGCCAACAACACATTTTCCTAGTAACTGGTACACTTAACTTTCTACCTCAAAAACTACTGAACCAATTTTGATGAAACTTGTACTGGTCTCTAAATTGGTAAGTTTTTGACATATCTAACATATAAATATATATTTATATCATAAGAACAAGTTTGCATCTGCAGTGGAAGGACGCAAACATGTTCTTATGATGTAAATATATATATTACGAGTATAACATATCTGACATACAAATATGGCACACATGTTTAGAAGCTGCTATAGGTTAACATATACAAAAACTGTGCAATTCTAACAATAATACATAGGTGCATACGGGTCAAATTGATTAAGTGCCTTCTTTTATTTAAGTCGGTTATAAATGTGGGAGTTTAAATGTATGTCTGTAATAATGTTTATGTGTTCATGTGTTGCATTCTTAGTTTAGTAATAAAAAAAATATTATATGGGTCACTATTATTACATTACATTATTACAAACATTACACATCGGCCATCGAGAGAATGCGTTTCTGACACATAAAATTTATAGCTATAACATCTACTAACTAATTTTTAATTTAATTTTGTGTCATTCGTGCATGTAAACGTTAATAATATTTGAAAACGGGAATCGTCCGACGGTACAAATTTATATCAACCATCCGAATACTATGGCGATTACGACCTGTCAGAAACGCATTCTCTCGACGGCTGATGTATAGTTAAACACACAACATAGCGTGTTGCTCTTAGGGTTATCACAATGAAAAGAAAATCACCAGAACTAGTTCATCACAAATCCTAGCGACTATAACCAAAGATGACTCAATTGACTTATATTTGTGTAGTCAAATTTCTGGATTGTATAGGTACATCTACTTCTCTGAGCGAAATACTGTTACATAACATTAAAATTTTAATAAAATGCATACATATTATTTCATCAAAATTCTAATGAATCACTCACCCTCGATGCCGAGGGTGCCGACAGCCACGATGCTATGAAAGCGGTATGTTCAGCAGGCAAAGCTGCCAAGGCGTTCCTGGTACGAGCTGCAGACGCCAGCCTGACGCCCCCATCTGCTGCTGTGAAACGACAGCTGCACTCCATGCTGGGAACAAATAGCTGTCAATTCAATATGTATACCAATACAATCAATGTCAATATCAGTTGTCTAGTGCCCATGATAGAAGTTTTGCTTAGTTTGGGACTAGATGGCGGTGGGTGGGTTGTCCTAGGTATTAGTATTGTTGAAATTGTGAGATGTAATAGTATTGGGATATGATTCAAGAACTGAAGTAGAAAAAGTGATATAGCTGTAGGATCAAGAACAGGAAGACACAATAGGCATGATGACAGATTTTGAAAAACTGTTCCAAAGTGTTCAGAAACATATATTACTTACAATGAATAACATATTTTTACTTATAATAAAGATTCAGGAGGAAAAAATCACATTTTACTTTTTAGATTTAAAATTCGCGCCAAAACGCTTGTCAGTGTCATGGCGTCGCTAATGACGTCACGTTTGAGTAAACTTCGAGTAAACAAAACCAAACAAAACGTATTTGTAAACACTGACGTTCCTTATACGCTCATTGAATATTTTTGTTTATTAAATATGAATTCTAAAGTGTACAGGTGGTGTGTGGACCCTCAGTGTGATGACATATTAATAAAAACGCCTGATAAGTTATTCGTGTTCATTCCACAAAAGAAAACGATACGAGATGATACGAGACAAGTGGCTTAAACTGGCAAGGCGAGATCCAACAGCAATGTTGCCTAGTACTCACCTTTATTTTTGTGAAGATTATTTCGACGTATTTCATTTACTTTGAAGATTCTAAAATAGTTATATCTTGTTTGAGGCCTAAAATTAAATTAAACACAATCTTTTTCGAGGTTAGGTTTAATCTTGCACCACTATTGTAGTCTTTATAGGTATTTTATTTAAAATTTAAATTATTCGGTATGTTTGTCAAATAATAACATACATAAAGGTTTTGACGTTTTTAAATTCTGCTGAACAAAAATCTTTATTTGATGCTAAAAATTCTCCCAGCATTAACACATCAATTTTAGGCAAATTATCACTGTTTGCCTTAGTAAATCCTTGTTGTTAATAAGTTGTCTGGAAGAGATTGCTTTTAGTGATAAGACCGCCCATTGTACCAAACTATAGTTGTAAGAAATACCTATGTTATTTATTTTTGTTCTAATTTTTGGTGTACAATAAAGAATATTATTATTATTATAAATCCTTGTTGATACTTGACTTGCGTTATTTCATTTTTGTTTGGTTTCAATAATACGGACGGAATAAACAAAATTGAATATTAAATGAAAAAAACACAGCGTTCCTTCGAGTTCGTTTACTTGTTTACTCAAAAGTGACGTCATTCGCTCTGATTGGTGTTCAAAATATCATGGCGGACTTTCGTATTTCATAGTTTTATTTTATCAAAATTATTATTAATCTCGCTATTAATAGAAAAATAAATGCGTGTTTCGTATTCCATGACTCAAGTTTCATTAAATAAATATATAATTTCAGTGATTTTCAATTACTGTCATCATGCCTATTATAGAGACACTATGTATCTATTTTATGTATTGTATAAAGATTACGTTTTATTGTAAATCTGACTGTACCATATCAGGCCATTTATATCCCACTCAGGATGAGGGTGCTTGGAGCTTAATCCACCACGCTGCTACAGTACAGGTTGGCGGATCTTAACGACTGCCTACTGATGAAGGTATCTGTGACCGACAGCTTAATGTGCTCTCCGAGGCACGGAGTCAGTGATAGTTGTGTATTTAAGTCATAAAAAACTCATTAGTACATGCCCGTTTCTGGGATTCCAACCACAACCTTCTAAACAAGAAGCGGGCTCGCCATCACTTGGCTATCATGACACTCGCAATTTCACTGCATTCTAAGGAATTACTTTAAGCGTGAAATTGCAATGGGATTTTCATATTATTAAATAGATGAAAAGGCTCAGTTCAGTTTAGTCAGCTCAAGGCAACAGTTTTGCAGTTTATATTGTAAAAAGGACTTGCATACTTTCAGATACAGAGACTGCGAGATTAGTATGTTTCAATGATTTCCATTGTTTAATGAATTATGGCATACTGCAGCGAAGACATGCTATTAGTGTTAACTTTCTGCTACAGGTAGGAATTTTAGTGACATTTGATTTGTCTGATCACTGAATCTGCCATTTTGCTCACGTTTTCAAATACGAGACGCTTCATCTTGATGAATATGTTATCTAAATTTAGAATGAATTTTCTGGAAAATAAGCAAAATCACACAAAAATTGCCCCTCCCCTAAACAAAGTCCTGTATCCACGCCTGCAGGAGACAAACAAACTAGTTGTTGCCATGCACAGGGAAATCACACAATTTTTATTATTAATGTTTACAAATATGCGTATGAAAGGAAGTTATTCAGATGTATTGAGGCTTATAAGAATCTTATAATTACCTACGTTAAAAAAATAATATAGTTAGTAATTAATGATATAAGTTACTATTAAAACATGAATGTTATTAACTTAATATTATAACATACATACCTTAAATTTATGACCAACAAAATTATCTTAATTTTTTACACATTCAAATGAAATACATTTTGAAAAAATAAGGATATGTTTTGACAAATTGTTTATAATACGCCAAATGTAAGTTAGAAAAGTAGTCTTTTAAATAAAAGAATAATAAATTTATAAATTCACAGAAATGTTTATAGCAATAATATTATGATATAATTCAAAATTGTGAAGAAAGAAAACAATACTTAATTCACTTCCTTGAACACAAACAAACCACAGACAACCACAGATTACCACCACACCACACCACACACACCACTCACCACAGACAGAACCACAGACACCACAGTACAGAACAATAGCAGAACAATTACTACAAAGTGCAGTTCCAATCAAACTTTATGGCGGATCGAAATACAACGCTTGCGTAGGTTCAGCCATATCAGTGTTGCCAACTTAGGGGTTTTCCCCCCAGATTTAGGGCGTAAATAAGTGAGATGGGATTTTTTTAGGGCTCTAAAATTTTTAGGGGTATTTTCAGGGATTTTTTGACTCTTTAATATTTTTAAATTGATAATATTATGTTAATATTTATTTCTTGCCTTAGCGACTTATAACGACATATAGTACGTAATTCTACAACCACTCTGTGGTGACTGGCGGCAATACTGGCGGCCATTTTATTTATTGTCTGTGCATATGCTGGTTATTGTTGTGACTGTGACTTGAACTTGAAACTTGAACGTATGTTTGACATTAGCTTATGTCATATGTCATATAGGATACCGCCAAAAAAATAGGATAGGATAAGAATATTCTTACGACGATTGTTATTTCGATTTTGGTTTGTATTGTGTGTCGACAAGAAATGTGTTAATGATGCCTAAGGAAAATAAATATAAAAAAACGTACAGTCAGAAGTACACGAAGATTTGGGAAACAGATCCACATCTAAAAGGTAAATAGATTTCATTACATTTCTGTAATTTATAAATGATCAAGACAAACAATTCAATTGTAAATCATTACGAATTTATATTTATTGATTTTTTAGGGCCACAACTCAATAATTAAGGCGATTTTAGGGGTTTTTGACCCAAATTTAGGAATAAATATTTTTGAGAGTTGGCAACACTGAGCCATATGCCCCTCGCTCCACAGCGTCCCGCTACACCTAAAACTGGTTACTGTGACACGACTTGTGCCTATGTTCACATACGACATAAAGGTTGATTGGAACTGCACCTGCGCAAGCATGCTTATAGCGTTGTATTTGATAGGCTATAAAGTTTGAGGCGAACTATAATCATAGACTATAACCAACTATAACACACCACCAACTCCATACAAAATAATTGGCAACGAACAGCGTCACGAGTGTAGGCCATCAGAACTAATTATAGGGGCAAATTTGGAATACGGTATTCAAGTAACACAAAAGTGCATACTAAGATACCACATGGTACACACAATATCACCAGACCAAGCATTTACAAAGACTTATCAGAGCCCACTCGAAGTGCGACAGCTGTATAGAAGAATACCTACCAGGCCCAATTTATCGCTTTTCTTTGTATATTGTTTTCATTAAAGATAACGACTACGCCATTGTAACGTTAGAAGCGTTATTATTATGTGTAGATGTCCGTGTTACTCAGCATTTTACAGTTTTTGATACTATCAGCTGCAAGAAAACGTTTTTATGGCCTTAAATTATGCTATTTTCTGAACGAAAGGTCACATGTGTAGCTCTAAATTGTTTACAATTTAAGAGGGAACATGTGAACTGCCATAATGCAAGTAGTTGTTCAGTGAATTCAATTAACAATGATTTGATACTACATTCTGTACATGGTTGATATTGTACAGTGTTAATTAGTTAATATTACGCTCTTATAACGGCACATATCCAGGGTCCAGAGATGTACCTATATGCAAATAAATAACAGCAAACTATCTTAAATTAATTCACACGTGTCCCTTAATCCTGATTTGGGCTGAATAATAGAGCTTGTGTAGGCATTTAATCTATCAATGGAGTGAAATGAGGTCTTAAATATACCTCTTTAGTGCTCTATTGTAACATGGCGAGTTCGCGTTCGTGTTTCAGAAAATGTGGAAAACAAAAAGAGGAATGATGGTGTACGGCGGAAAATTAATACGGAGTATTTAAGGATTTTAAATGGAAATATACCTACAAGAAACCACGAACAACCTACAAGTGAGGGAAACCATCAAAGCTTTCCAAGAGCGAATGAAATTTTAGATGAGACTGGTTCCGTAACCGGATATAATATTTATAAAGAGGAACGTGCCGATAGTCCAAACGTTTCGGAGAGTTTGGACGAAAGTGAAAATCTACAAATTCATGATACCTACTACTATAGTTGTATTAGGTCCTAAAGAAATTAAAAGTATTATTTTGTATTCCTCATAAAGACTCACTACTTCATACCATTAGTACACACTGTTTAAGAAATAAAACTGCATTCCTGATTTTGTACTTTTATTTCACAAATGTGTTCCAAATCAACAATCAAAGTTCAATAATTAAAGGGCCTTATATTAAGACTTTTCGTCAAAAACAATAATTCTGTACATGTGTATATGTGTGTGAGATGTGATGTAATGTGAGGGTGAATAAATGTAAATATGTTTATGTATGCGTGTATCTATGTGTCTATCAACATAAATCTCTAACATCGTTCTCTGTACATTACCGTCATTACACCCAGATTTCTTTCCCATCATTACTATTATTAGTTTCAGGGTTTTTCCTGTCATTGTCAGCTTCAGGATTTTTGGTGCCATTATCTATGTTCATTTCATTATCACTATTTTTTGCGCTTTTGCGAGTCCTCTTTGTTGATGCTCTTAAACCTTTTATGGTATTGCGTTCCGAAGCGTTTCTTAGTACAAGTTTTTAAAATTTTACTGTGTCATCATAGGTAAAATTTGGATCCCACGAATGAACCATTTCAAAAAAGAACTTTCTGAAGTTTTTAAAATTTTTCAAAGGTCTTTTGAAACTTCTCCTTTACTTCCACCGGACCATGAGCGCTGACATAAAAATCCCGTGAAATCAAAATATCCAATAATTTATAAGCGCATGTTATGGCTTTACCTTGTGAAGTAGAACACAACAGAGTTAACAGCTTAGCAAGTTTTTTTTTTTCTGCGTCCTGTCAGCCAAAGTCATTTCAAAAATTTCAATTCGTCCCTGGTTTCAATAGGTTTCAAGCTAAAACTTTCACTTTCTTCTGGCAATGCGTCTATCAATAATGTGACATTTTCTACCATAGCATCAAAATTTATTCCATCTACTTGTACAATTTTGAAAGGCATTTCTGAAAAATAAAACGTATATTAGTATAACAATGCACTTTCATTGACGCACTTATAATGTTTACAACAATTTATAATTGTAATCATTTTTCATTTTTTAATAAGACCTAAAAAATATTATTCCCACGGATCCCTAAAAGCTTGACATCTAAACGGTAGTTATTTCGTTCATTGGATAGCATGATTTTTACATTAATATATTTTTTCCCTTAATTTACAAAATAACAACTTAAATTTAATTTGATATTACATAATTTATAACTGATCAGCCATTTATCAATATTCACACATAAAATAGGATAATCACCATTATATGTGTCGTCTACAGCCCATATATTTTATATGGATTTGGTAGTAACAGCTATATTTTGAAAGGACGTGAAAATTTTCAATTAAATATACATGGTATTTATCAACAAATTTGCATTTCTAATGAAGTTTAATACAAATAGTCAGAAATTCAGAGCAATTTTCCGTACCAAAAATTATAATTCTTCACAATTCACAGTCTTTATTTTGCTAAACTAAACAACTAAATGTTGTAAAATACAGATCTTAAAATTATAAGATATTACATTACACTCAAAGTGTACTTTCGTCTGCATATACGTATTATATTACGTATTCAAGCGTATTAAAAGTACCAATTTATCGTTTGTGCTGTAAAATGGGTAACACTATGCTTTTATTCAGTTTAATGTTCCGCTTTTGGGTGATTGTTACCTTTAATAATTCTGTTATAATGTAATTAATCAGCTCTCGGGGTGAGTGTAACCCTTAAAGCTGCTATTATAATGCAATTACACAGCTAATTTAACGTTAAGTGCTGTATTATTTGTGCCCAAATCAGAGTTATAATAGCTGAGGATGCGCTGTCGACGCTCTTATTCAGCATAATTGTACAGCTACTTATTCAACGGTGAACTGTAATTCAGCTGTTATGCAGTACTTTTGTGTTACTTGATAATTATTTTTAGAGTGGATCGCTGTCTGTATAGCGGGAAATTCAAATTTTAAACATTTTTTACATTTACTTTTGTTTAAAATATGAAATTCTCGCCATACAGGTAGCGATCAATCAGCTTATTGAGTCGAATTAAAAATTATCCCAAATATTGATATTAAAGTCCCCACACAATTATTTCTTTACTTGAATTAGATGAATTAAAACAAAATCTTTATATTTTTTTCAAAGTATATTTAGTTACATTACACACAGTACTGTACAGTACAGTACAGTTAGTTAGTTAGTTAGTTTACAAAGTTCATTTCGGCCGGTAGTGATAGCCGGGAAGCGTCCTCTGCCACACCGCATCGCTTCTTCCCACTTGTGTCGCCTATTTATCGCGAAGATGTTCTACTTATGGAATCTTAATCAGCCCATTTTTACCCCACTGCAGGGGCCTAGGCCTCCCCCAGGGTGAGGACGGGGGCTTGGAGCTTAAGTCCACCACGCTGCTCCACTGCGGGTTGGGGACTGTAACGACCGCCATCTATTGACAGCGTCCGGGACCGACTGCTTAACGTGCCCTCCGAAGCACGGAGTCAGTGATAGTTATGTACTTAAGTCAGAAAAACTCATTGGTACACGCCCGGATTCGAATTCGAATTTATGGCCCTATGGGGCCTTATAAATTTGAGACAGGTTAGTTGCGCTCTGGGCTATCACGACACTAAAAGCTAAAAGCTAAAAAACTAAAAAAGATGAAATATAAAAAGGAAATTTACTACACTAGCAACCAGAATCCTTCAGTTTTAGAGAAAAAACCGGCCAAGTGCGAATCGGACTCGCACACGAAGGGTACAAAATAAATTATTATTGTATTTGGATTTTCACAATGGAGGCAATAATGTATTGTTGAACGATCTCTCAAAATATGACTTTATAGCTTAGCATGTAAAAATGTTATTAACAACGCCTTTGTATTGTAAGATCTTTGTAAGTGGAATAAATGTATTTTAGCACGTTTTATTTGTTTCATTTTTCCAGGCGACTGCCCGGGACAAATATTTATTTATGTGCATGAACATGTCTGTTTGTTCCTTGTCTTGGTGTAAAACATCTTATATATGTACTAGCAACCCGCCCGTAACTCCGCGCGCCGGTTATTCGTTTCTTATAGTATTCACTTATTTATTTCAGTTTTGTACCCGCTCTTTCCTTTCCCGTTTCCGTTAAGTCATTACTTCTTGTTCTTGACCTCGGTCCTGTCCCGTTTTCGGTTCCACTCTCATCAAGCAAAGTGGGCGGGGATGGGGGCATGGGAAATTCTACGATGTTCGTATATCAAATAAGATACATGTATATTCAAGAATATCACAAAACCTACACAAAGCAGAAAGCAAAAGCGATATTATAAATTTAAACATTCCGTAAGAAATCCTTAAATGAGTAAAAACTGTATCAAAATCCGTTGCACAGTTCAGAAGAAGAAAGCGAAGAAACAGAAGAAATGAATCCTGTAGCGCCAAGAATGATGCGAGGAGAGCGCCGCGTCGTATTGATACTAACTTAATCACGCACTTATGTGTATTTTATACCTAATATTCGGCTGAACGTAGTCCTAACTTCGAACTAAACGAAAAGATAAAACATAAGAAATTTCAAACACAGTTTCAAACAGTTACCTACTTTGCGCCATCTGCTCACTTGAAACTTTTTGTTTAGTTCGGTAAGTTCTACGTGCTCTATATGTTTGGACTACGTTCAGCCGAACACCTGATATAGGTTTTTTACTTTTATGCAAAAATATAAATATATTTAATTAAAGAATATAATTTTAGAAGATAATATTTATAAAAAACCAGTAGGTACCTTACTGTTATACAAATTTTAACCCTCATTTTTCCTTCAGCCCTTTTTATACCCCACTGCAAGGACTTAGGCGTCCCTTCAGGTTGAGGGAGCTTGGTGCTTAAATTCACCACGCTGCTCCAATGCGGGTTGGCGGATTGTAACGACCACCGTCTATTGACAGCAATCGGGACCAACAGCTGAACGTACACTCCGAGGCACGGAGTCAGTGAAAGTTATGTACTTAGGCCACAAAAACACGGCCACATTTGATTGAAAACGTGGTTTGATTCAAACCACGGCCACATGGCCTTGTAAATTTGAAACAAGTTAGCTGCGTTCGGGCTATCACGACACTCAGATGTATATCAATCAGTATATGAGAATGTCATGAGTGACTACACTCATGAGATACATATTCATACATACACATTCAGTGCAGAAAGCTAAAATCTATATACAGGTGAGTTTTTGAGATGGGACTGTATGCCCAAATCCTAAACTATGAGAAATAGCAAAAAGTGTTCAAAGGCATCATGAGCTTGATTATTTAAATGATTGATAACTATTTTAAAGTATGATATTTATGTATTAGTGTTTTTTGCGTCATTGATTTTTTTTATTGATTGATTGCGTCATTGAAACTCATTGGTACATACAAGCCCTGGGATTCAAACTACGACTTTCTAAACAAGAAGCAGACCGCTACCACTCCCTTAAAGTTAAAACTTTACGAATTTCTGGATCCATTATTTATATTGAAAAAAATACTCGATATTAATAATGAGTAGAGTCAAACATCACGAGAAGGGGTATCCAACAGACGGCTCCCGACTGTGCCCGTCGGCGGGATATCCCTTTCCACGACACCCGAGGCCGCATCTTTTTCATGTTTACGTTTTACTTAGTTACCAAATTGCACCGATAATTCTTAAACCTACTGCTTAGAATAAGTTTGAAAAGTTTAATATAAGATCCCGCTGCTGTTTTAGTCCATTTGCATAAGACCAGACTCATGTGAAAACGGCATTTAAATGTAATAATATAATTGTAATTAAATTAAAAATCATCGTGCTTTTGGCAGGCAACTGCGTTTATAGGTATTGTTACGAGCTGCTAGTTCAGATTTTTGGGATGCACTAAAACACTAATTTATTTATCTTTATTTTATTATAGAACGAAATCACAAATAAACTTAAGAACAATCAATATCGAACACACATTATACCGTTATATCACTCCGCACTTCGCAACTAATCTGATGACCTGGCAGCGTGCTATTGTAGACAGGCGTCACAGTATTACGGGCACTCGTGGTTAAGATTTTCGTACGATGGTATATTTTGTTCACATTTTGCGTCAGTTCGCAGGAACTTGCTTGTGTTTGTAGAGACTCTATATGAAAGCGTCGCAATTTGAAAATAACAGCCAACTAGATCTCGCTGTACTATTGTTTTTATTTTATATTTTATAGAATAATAGTGAATAAAATAGTGACCATATGAAAACTGCTTTTTCATCAGTTCGGTGGAGTTTTTTTTTTCCACTTGTAATGTAAATCAAACCAAATCTATATCGTATCCCACACAAAGTATTATTTATTTCGGAACGTGAACTAAAAACAGAAGGCCCATAAATAAAATTCAGGTGTCAAAATGTTATCAAATTTAATTTATGTGAAAACATCGATGGCAAAGCAATCGTCTTTGGAACATCCACTATTAGACAGCTGAATTTTATAGAAAAACTGTGGATCAGAATCCTAATGTTTGGGAGTTTTCGGTTATTATTAACAGATTGTATTCTCATTAAAAATATTAGAAACTACATGGTTACATTAGCTTATTAAAAGGTATGCAAGCGTCATTTCAGTGATTTGATCGTAATTTCGGTAGCACAAAACTTTTTTAAATGGTACTGCAGCTTAAATTATTTGTTCAAAGAAGTGCATATACACATTTTTTCTCATTCCAGAGCCTTTCGTTACTTTCTAGTAATGACATTAAGTTACATTGCATACGCCTGCACCCGCGTTGTGAACTCATTTTGTGATCAATTTGCCACTGATGTTTTTTTTGGAATTTGACTACTTTTTTTGGAATTTGAAATATGGAACCTTGAAATTGTTTCAGACTTCTTGAAGTAGACCTTGGTTACCTACTTTTATTTTTATGGTGTTGACTGACTGACTAGTTTCTTGTCTCATAAGATTTCTATGTCGTGTTTGGCTTGTAACTGCAGCCGTTGGGTTTTTCAGTTGGGATCCAAGTCTCCAGTTTATACGAATAATCCTAACCAATACCTATTATAAATGCGAATGTAAGTTTGTTTGTATGTTACGCTTTCACGCCTAAACCGATTTTAATGGAATTCAGTACATATATAGATTAAACATTGGAAAAGAACATAGGTTACTTATTGTTTCTGTTCGTTTGTCTGTTTGTCCGTCCGGATTGATCTCCGAAATGGCTGAATCGATTTCAATAAAACTTTGCAGACATAAAAACGAGCTTGTCAGGAGTGAGCTTTTTAAGATTGAAAATGTTCATCTGATCGTTTTCTTGGGGGAAGGTAATTCGGCTATATTTACGAAATTTAGGAAGGTAGACAAAAGACGGTGGTGTTAAAAGATGCAAGGGTTTGTGATGCTTCGTATGATATAAAATTTTCTAAAATTGGTTAGTAACTATTTTCGGAAAATCGAAAAAGGTGAAGAAAAAGACGAAATTTTCTATTGTTTCGGACAAAAAGTTCTTTAATACTTCAAAAACAAAAACGAATGTCGAATAAATGAAAAGCTCTCGTTTGTCTACCGTTTGGCAAAAGAAATTTTTCAACCGGTCGGAAACTGCGGGTTGGGTAGGTACCCTTTTCATTGAATGACTATCAGATCAGTTACCCCGGATACAGAGATTTGGCTATATTTTAAAAAGTTATAAAGGTAGACGAAAGGCAGTAGTGTCAAAAGATGCAGGAACTCGCGGGACATCGTATGATACCAAATTTTAAAAAAATATAACTTTATTCGAAAAATTTAATAAAATTATTTGACAAAAGTGTGTTATAAGTTTTTGTCATCGGAAATGACTTTCATTTCGTTGGGGTATAGGGGGTTATTCGGGAGTTTTGTGAGACAGGCAGATTGCACAGAGAGTTTTCGAGATATCGCGATGAACGTGGTGTCAAAAGACGCAGTTCAGCGAGCTCTGTAAGACGGCATAAGACAATTTGAAAAAAAATCAAAAAAAAAAAATTATCGGCAAAAAACGAAAAAATCCCAATTTTTTTCCCCGATTTTTATTTTTGGAGCCCGATATCTCGAGAACTAAGTCCGAATAAGAAAAAAATAAAAAACGGCTCGGGGTAATTAAACGGGGGATCGATTGAGACTAAAATTGTTAGAATCGGACAACCGGAAGTAGTGGTTAAGGGTTGCCCTTAGTTGGAAAGCGGATATGCGTCGGTGTTACATTTCGTACTAATTCGGTTTGTTCGATCGAAATGTCGTACAGAATGTTATATTTCAAAGTTTTAAGTTTACTCAGATACAGTTGTTTTATTTTTTTTTTTTTTGCGAAAAAAATTATTTCGAAAAATATTATCCAAAATATGTGTCTTTATTTTATTCCGTTAGGTTCATTTCCAATGTCGTAAGAAGTTCGTGAGAAAGCAGGAGATCCGTTGATTTTAGTTTTGATGTTCATTTTCAATATCCTCCGATAGTTGCGAGAAGCGTGAAATCTGTAAATTTTTTCTATGTATATAAAATCGTCGTATATGTCTGTTCCAGCTAATCTCCGAAGCAATTAAACTCTACCAGCAAAAAATTTTTAATCAAAATCCATTTATTTTAAGTATAATGATTTCTTACGGACTACGCACGTGCTATTTTCTACGGGCAGGATAATTGAAAAAGCAACCTACATAGCAGCCAGAGAGAGTTCTTGCCTACTGCCCATTTAGTCTTTAGGTAAAAACGTAATAAATTCTGACGTCTGTGTCTGTAACAATTACCTTCAAATACCTAGGTAATGAAAATCGTATATTAAGGTTCGGTTTCTCTCGGGAATTTGGTAGAAATTTGAGGAAATAACGTAAAGTAACATAGTTTAAATTTAGATAATACTTGCTGTTTGTAGGGTGGCCCCAGTTGCCTCCTTGGTAGTATCTGTTGATCGCACGGACGAGAGTCTTTCAGTCTGCCTTCGTCCGCTACAGCAGGTGATAATCTGAATCAGGACATATTGATTCCCAAGAAGTGTCGTCATAAACAGCTCTTTGCTAAAAGCTCTATCAAACTAATGCTGTTCAGCCTGCCAGTTGCTATGAATCAGCGATAGCTTACTGTCAAAATAAAGTGTCTTTAAAGAGTGTACTTAAGTGACTAAATCTTATTAAAATAATATTTGTTGTAAACATAACTATGGTCGTCGTCCCAGCAAAACACACCACTTAGGAATTTATTTGGACCACGTGTGGTTCGCCAACTCTGATAGATTTCATTGCTTAAAGACATCGGCTCGGACAATGCCAAAATATCCTCAGATGCTACGATTGATAAGTTCCGTCAACAATAGGTAAAAATACAATAATCCACTTGTACTTGTCATCCACTCTGATATTTTTCAGAGAAATTAAAAAAATATATCAGGAGTTAAAACGTACCCGTGTATGTATATATTACAAAAATATACAATTGCGTTTTCCAAAAATATAAAATTTACATGGTAGTATAAATAATTCGTATTAGGTCTATTAAGCTCTGTGATAATTAAATTAAACTATTATTAAAAATTTAAGTCTATTAAATTATTACAATGTACTGAATGCATTTACTATTAAAATTCTACAATTTATATTATAAGATAATAAAATTAATATCTTTGCCATGAATACATAAATATTTCATATGATTAATTTTTATTGTCGACCTATTTTTCAATGGCCATTTGTGAATAATATTAGATTAGCTCCTAATTCAATAATCACAAAAATGCAAACACATGATAGACATAACCCAATAGATAGTTTTATGTAATATATTTATAAAATATGGCCTTTGATAGTATAGCAAGTATTAATTAAACACATTCGTCAAGTTTTCTTACGACATTTACTTCTCCAGTATCTGACACCACAAATATTTCACACGAGTATATGGCGACACGGAAAAAATTAGTTTAAGGTAGGCAAAAATCAATTTAACAACTCAACTGCGAGTCCGCGGCCCGTCTGATTACAGCAAATACACAATCTTGAAGAATCCCATATCTACTTTCACTTTGCTGCGGAGACGGCAGGCTGTTGGAGTTTCGAGGCCAAAAATTTGGGGTGTGACCGTTTTGTGTCGTTTCTGGCATAGAGGCTCGCCATAGCGATTCAACGCGGTAATACCGCGTGCGTTATAGTCCAGTCATTTTAGGCATTCTAAACCCCAATCTGCGGAACAATTCCTAGGAAAAATCCAGCTTTTTCACACCTTTATTACGGTGTCGTAATGAAGATGTGAAAAATCGACATCGGTATCGTGCCGATTAAAAAAGTTATGAAAGTGAAGTCACGAAAATCAGTTTTTCGCAAATATCTCGCGACCTGTTGCTCGGAGGTCAATAGCAACCATTATAAAAATTGTTTTTAGTAAAATTATGTACAAAAAATGTCTCTTGCATTTTTCTGTAAAATCAACCGTTTTCAGATTAGAGCGCTCGAGCGCTGAGAAAACGACTATATTATGACGATGCACTCGTTTCCTCATCACCTATGAGGTAGAATGCAAGGTGCGTTTTTTACATGGTTTCCTCCGTAGGCATAATCTATGATATTCAATAAAAGGTTTTCTTATTCAAGAATAAATATTTTTTTATTGGAATTCTGAAAAATACAACAAAAAATAAACTAGTATACATATTTTTTTATTCATTATCGATATATTCAGCTTCTCTATCTGTAATAGTTGCAGACAAAACGTCGAGTGGACTCATTTCTAGATTGACATCTACATCTTCATCATTTGTTGACTCTGCGTTTAAGCATGACTGGCCACGGCAATGTCCCTCAATCTCAATCAATTGAACACCTCAATCCAATTTTTTTGCATCCACATTTGCTGCCACAACCTTTCGTACAATTGCAAAAGATGGTGTTCAGTAGATCATCGGGTGCTGGTGGTAATAAAGTCGTTATTGGCTGTAGTATATTATTTTTTAATTCCCAACCCCAAGTTCTGGATCAATTTCTCTTCCTAGTCAGGTTTGTATTTGATAATATACTCGATAAATATGCTGTTCGACGAAATTCAATTAAGACACTCCGACGGAGTTCTTCCATTATCATCAGTAAACACTTCTATCATGGTTCATAACTGCAAAGTAATAATAACACATAATAACACATACAATCACAACAACGTCTAGGTCCCAAACTAAACATTTGCTTGTATTTTGGGTACCAAGCGAATACACCACATACATATAACAACCAAGACCCGGAGCCAGTATTAATATTCATCATATAAATACTGACCCGACCTGGGATTCGTACCCGGGACCTCCAGCTTCGCAGGCAGGGTCGCTGCCCACTAGGCTAAGCGGTCGTTCAAGCGGTAACGATCGAAATTGTTAATAAAATAGATAGTCAAAGCCGGTGAGATAAAGATCCCTTAATGAAAGTCTTTTATCCGCATTTTTTTGAGAAATATTTACCGTACTTACCATTATGGACAAGTTTAACTGGGGAAGGCAGATTAAGCAACGCAACCGTAGAACCGTAGATTTTGAGCAATTAAAAAATAAACGTTCTGTCGGAACAGAGAAATTTGAAATGCACACAATTTCTATGAAAAGTATGATATGGCACTTTGACTTTAACTTATGAAAATTTACTCAAAGTACGTACTGAAAACTTTTTACGTAGGTAAATGTTGAATATAATTGAAGAAATATTATGTGAAGAAAGTTGGAATAGACGTCCGAAAGCGAAATTTCCACACTTTGAAAGACGATATTTAATGGGAAAAAAAATATTGATGTACAAAAATTGTCCATTACAAATGTTTGCTCTCTCACGCAAATACTCATGAAAACTATTTTTTCGTGTCAAGAGTTTAAAAACCTTCTTTAAAATTTACAAAGTATAAAAGAAAAATATAAGGTCTTTATCGATTTGATTTACTAATTTTTCTATCAGAAATTTGAAAAAGATAATTAATTTTTACCCGATTAATGAGAATTTTCAAATATTAAAAAAAAATTATACGAAACACAAAATATTTACTTACGCCCATATAAAATAAATATATATTTGAAGCAGTGTAAATAAACTTAGTATATAGGTTTTGTATGAATTTTTATAATTTAAAGCCTACTTTATATAAGTACCAATTTTCTTATTATCACGCCTTACTTTTCTTGACAATTTTGTATATTTGAGACGTTGTCCTAAAAGTATCTTTAATGGAAAAAAAATATTTACAGTGTAACTTACAACTTTTACAATTGAACTTGCCCATCACTACATACAATAAATGTTTTTCGATAAACATTGTGAAGAGACTTTCTTAATCAAGGTCCTTTACGTAACAGACCTGGAAGAGTTAGCGTTTACAGCACTTAAAATAAAATCTATATTATATATTCTTTGATAAATTTTCATTATTTTCAGAAATTAATTAAAAACTTATAATATTACCTCATAAATTTTTATTATAATTTTTAAATGTCCGAAATACTTTAGACAATGTTTATCAGAAAGATCGTTCCTATGTTGTTTAAAATAATTTTTATATAATAGGTATAATATAATATTTTTATTTTCTACTGGTCAGTATCAGAATACTTAAACTTATCCGTATGTATGTGTTTATGTTCGCTAACCATGGCTGTCCAGCTACTCTGCACGTCCCCACCTAGAGCTTGGGGAGTTAATTACTCGTGACATGGTTTTCCTCATGCCGTGCTCCTATTTTCCTTAGCCTGACCGAAAGCACCACAATGGGTTCACGAGAAGCCATTGAAGAGTTCTGTTATCCATCTTCTAGCTCCATCGTCGGATCAGCTCGATGATACCATAATTTTCTTTACTTCTAAATTATACATATTTGTGAAATTTGAATTAGATTCGAATAATCTTTGAAAAGTGTTCTCGTGATGTTGAGACAGTCCTGGCTACATCATCAGTGCGTGGCAAAAATCATGATTAACTCAAATTCAACTCATATACAAAGTTTCGTGTCCGGCCTACTAACCTCTGAGGAGTTCGCTCGTGCAAGCAAATTATCATAGGTGCATCATCAGGTTATGGTAAAAATTATGCTTAACCATCAGAACCATCTAACTTATATACAAAGTTTTGTGTTCGTGCTACTAACTGCTGAGGAGTGCCCCAAATGAGGAGACAATCTTGGCTGTAGCATCAGGTCATGTTTATCATTTTAGTGTATTGCCATCGAAGTTACATATTTTCAAACAGCCCGATAGCTTCAGTGGAAGTGGGTGAAATATTGATCGCCAAATTCCAGGATATACAAGTGAAGTTAAATAAAAGTTTTTTAAAGTTATAAAAAAAATAGGTCATTTGTAACCCCCATCCTCCAAAAGGCATTTCGGGAAAACCTAGTGTTATTTATATAATTGAAGAATTACAAAACACAAATATTTTATTAAAATATCCATTCATCCTTCTATCCCATCATCCCTTTTAGAATTTCAATTTCATTTGTGTTACTATCATATATATTTCAGTTGCGGTTTCAGTTAAATATGTAACGAAATTCCTTAAACTTCTTTTCCTCCGAAAATACCAAAAAGGACGTTTCCCTCCAAATTTCCTCTCGAGGTAAAAAAAACATATCCGAATTTGCAGGGATTTCCTCCCATCTGGTACCAGTGCCTGTATTCGTTTGTAATATTGTAGCTTTACACCAACGACAAATTTTTGAATTCAATCTAATAAGTCCAGAGGTCACCTTCGACAAATGAAACTCACAAGCACCTCTTTATTATATTTTTAGATTATCCATGTTCTAATCCTGTAATATATTAAATAAAACACTTTTAAGTCAATAAATTTAGTTTTACATAATAATCATTTCAGATAAGATCGATCACCAGGAGGTGCTGCATCCGGCGTGTTTCTATGAAAAAAAAAACCAAGCGAATCTTAATGAAGTTTTTTGCATAACATAAATAACATTACAAATAAGATTCTTGGATAGTCAAAGTCAAAGTCAAATATCTTTATTTCGTAGTTATGTAACATGGTCTTGAAATATTTTATAACAGTGAATTTGTTATTTTATGTAAAAACGTCACCACAGTGGCAAATTCAAAAAAACTTACTTTCTTTGTATTAAGTTATATTCTTTGATACATTTTGTGGTTGTCAACCACAAGGGTGTGCTGCGTTAGTTGTATTTCTATAGAAAAGCGAGGTTCATATTGATGAGCTTTTTTGCGTTACATAGACATTATCTCAGATCCAGTTCCGTGCGGTGGGTCCAATGCTAGGTAGCGCCAACACGACATGAGAAGTTTAAAATCATTTTGGTGGAATCTTCAAAGCGCCCGCTGCCGCGCCGCTGCGCCCCGCCGCCGTTAATTATTCTAAGCTCACCACAAGCATGTATTTAATGGCAGTTTTAAGCACGATACCACAAAATCATACATGTAGTGGCTTTGAAAAAAGCCGTGTTGGTTTTGAAGGCTGTAACTGCTGCTGTTAACAAATGATTAAAAAAAACAGTAGATTTTTCGCTGTTGCAATGAAATGATGTGTAAGAAAAAAATAAATTATTTGTATATTTAATCAATGCGTCTTTCCGTCTTTAAAAACTCATCAATGACTTCACTATAAAATAAACCTGATCGTTTCAGTTCTAAAAGTAATTCCTTTTCTATCGCGATAATAGAAAGATCGGAAGTTCGATTACATTTGAAATTTTTACTTACATTTGAAATTTTCATGAAAGATGAATCACTATGATCGCTATAATAACAAATAATAATAATAAAATAAAGTTAAAAATTAATGAATTCCCATAAAAGAAAGTTAATTTTTCCGACGTTTTTCGTGATTGGTAAGTGTGGAATCGTTGCTTACACTTCAATTTTTTACGAAAGGTGTATTATTGTATTTGTCAATATTTAAAATAATAAAACATAAATAAAATAAAAAATTAAAGGGGTTCCCCTATAAGGAACCAAATTTTTCCGACGTTTTTGGTGATTAGTGGTTGTAAGATGATTACTTACACTTGAAATTTTCATGAAAGATGAATCACTATGATCGCTATAATAACAAATAATAATAATAAAATAAAGTTAAAAATTAATGAATTCCCATAAAAGAAAGTTAATTTTCCGACGTTTTTCGTGATTGGTAAGTGTGGAATCGTTGCTTACACTTCAAACTTTTACGAAAGGTGTATTATTGTATTTGTTAATATTTAAAATAATAAAACATAAATAAAATTAAAAATTAAAGGGGGTTCCCATATAAGGAACCTAATAATTCCGACGTTTTTGGTGATTGGTGAGTCTAAAGATCATTGCTTACACTTGAAATTTTCATGAAAGATATATTACTATGATCGCTTTAAAGTAAAATAATAATAAATAAATAAAGTAAAAAATAAAAGGGACTTTTCTGCAAGAAACGTATTTTTTTTTCGAGGATTTCTGTGATCGATGAGTATGAGATTGTGACTGGTTGGAACTACACAATCCGTCGAGGCAATGACGATCCTAAAGTAGCCAAATTAATGAAATAAATGAAAAAAAAAAAATAGCTTCGTGAACATTTAGTTCCATTATAGTGTGCTTATGAAGAAAAACATAGTACCGCCAATTTTCTTGCGGCATGGCACTCGAAATTAAACCAGGCAGTCGGTAAAAAAGTCCCAAATATCTTCAAAGTTTTACAACTAGATGGTTCCTACTATAACATATGTGGTGTCGTGATAGTCTGAACGCAGCGAAAATGTTTCAAATCTATAAGGCTATGTGGCCGTGGTTAGAATCCGGGCGTGTACCAATGAGCTTACTTCGTACATAGGAAAGCACGTTAAGCAGTCGGTCCCGGTTGCTGTTAATAGATGGCGGTCGTTACAATCTGTCAACCCGCATTAGATTGGATTTAAACTCCAAGCCCTCTCATCTTGAGGGGAGGCCTAAGCCCCTGCAGTAGAGTATCAAAAGGACTGGTGGAATGAAATAAAATATGTAATATTCGTCACAGAAATAAAGCGAACCCTCTTATACAACTATTGAAGAAGTTCAGAAGTTCATACTGTCAACTAGAACTTCAATTGGGTGGGTGACATAACAATAGGTCAGTTTTTGGAAATGGTACCTAAGATCTTAGGCAGTAAGGTCGTCTGTCGTACTATAAGCCAACCTGATTCATCGAACCACCGCAATATTTCATAAACGCGACAATCTCATTCCGCATAAGGGACGCGTAGTCATTCACCTGTTTAGAAAAAAAGTATTTTAACAGTTCAATCTTTTACTCGATTTCACTCAATTTGATGCGAAGCCATTTTGAAGAAGTCTGGATTACTTATTTATTTTAAGAAAATAACACAAATTATGTGATTTGATGCGGAATAAAATACATTTTTGAATATTTTTTTGTAATTTAAAATTTGTTGCACTCAATTGCACTCATAATTTCGTTCTGTGGAAGCAATGGAAGAACGGCACTGAGTCCTACATTTTTCGGTTTCTGTGATTTAGTTCTTCTTAACTGGCGCCTTTTAGTCCATATGGCTTTTTTGATTTCTGTAGTTGGAAACATTTTGGTGAGGGCTTTCATCACGTACGATTCTATTTTCCTACTACACATTAGCACGTACACCAGTAGAAATATATTGGCACTCTTGCATATAAACTTTTGACATTCTTCCATACTGCGGGTATAAACTTTAAAAGGGGTCTTAAGTTTTTTCTTCACATTTTAATATATAAATTATCAAATCGAGTGGTTCGATTCCTTTTTGAAGTAACATATTTTTCAAAAATGTGATTATGTAGTGTTTATTATACTCAAAAAATGCCATACAAACCCATTTCAAAAACTCATCTGTATATAGATTTTAGGTTTCTGCACTGAATGTGTATGCATGAATATGTATCTTATATACATCTGAGTGTCGTGATAGCCTGAGCACAGCGAACCTGTTTCAAATTTACAAGGCCATGTAGCCATGGTTCGAATCCGGTCGTCTACCAATGAGTTTTTCTGACTTAAGTACATTACTATCACTGACCCAGTGCTTCAGAGAGCACGTTAAGCAGTCTCGGTTCCGGTTGCTGTCAATACACGGCGGTCGTTACAATCCGCCAACCTGCATTGGAGCTGCGTGGTGGATTTAAGCTCCCAGCCCCCCCATCTTGAGGGAAGGCCTAAGTCCCTGCAGTGGTCTATAAAAAGGGCTAAAGGAAAAATGGCAGTAAATAAGGATGACAATTTGTATAACTGTAGGTACTGGATTTTTATAAATAGGGTCTTCAAAAATTATATTTTTTAATTAAATATATTTATATTTTTGCAGGAAAGTAAAAAATCTATAACAGGTGTTCGGCTGAACGTAGGCCAAACATATAAAGCACGTAGAGTTTACCGAACTAAACAAAAAGTTTCAAGTGAGCAGAAGGCGCAAACTACGGTTATCGAGAAAAACATGTTTAAATTTTTTTTTATCTTTTGGTTTAGTTCGGTAAGTTCTACATGCTCTATAAGGTTGGACTACGTTCAGCCAAACACCAGGTATAAAATACACCTAAGTGGGTGATTGAGTTAGTAGCAACATGACGCGGCGCTCTCGTCGCATCATTTGCCGTCGAGTCGCTGCTGGAGCTCTCTGGTACGCAGCCTGGGCGCGAGTAGACGACGCTACGGAATTCATTTCTTCTGTTTCTCCGCTTACTTTTTCTAAACCATGCGTGCAACGGGTTTTGATACAGTTTTCAGTCATTTAAGGAATTTCTTCCAGAATGTTTAAATTTATAACACACTCGCTTTTGCTTCCAGCTTCGTGTGTGTAATAGGTCTTGTAATAATTGTTGAATTGTATTAGGATAGTTTTGAATATAATCTTATGTGATATACGAACATCATAGAATTCCCCATGCCCTCATCCCCGCCTACTTTGCTTGATGAGAATGGAACCGAAAACTGGAAAGAAAAGAGCTGGTATAAAACTGAAATAAAGAAGTGAATACTATAAGAAACGAATAACCGGCGAGCGGAGCTACGGGCGGGTCATGCACATGAATAAATATTTGCCCCGGGCGGGAATCGAACCTGCTTTCTTTGGTTCAGGTCAGTCAACCAGACAAATAAAAGACATGAAACGTGCTAAAATACATTTATTCCACATATCTTTGCTTTCTAAAATCAAATCCTTAATCACAATTTATTAACTATAATACAAAGGCGTTGTTCATAACATTTTTACATGCTTAAGTTATAAAGTCATATTTCGAGAGATCATTCAACAATACCATAATCCCTCCATTAGGAAAATCCAACAACATACATAACTTATTTTATATTTCAGACTGCAGTGTGAATTATGATTTATTTTTTAAATTTTATTCACAATAATGTAAACACGTTTATTAGCCAAAGCAAACGACATAAGTGCAAATAGAATACAATAGTTGACAGTGTTTGTATACAAGTTCATATTTCTGAAACTCGAGAAAACAAATATTATTTTTTGTCATTTTTCTCTAAAACTGGTTGCTAGTGTAGGTAATTTCTTTTTTGTACTTCATCTTTATCATGGACAGAATCATATCGAGTTTTCTAAATACGCGGACGATATGTAATTTTAAAATTGTAAGCGTTAAATATTTCATAATAGTTATACCTACTAGAACGACGTTGATTAGGCGTATCGGAATCGCTTTTATTCCCGAACTTCAAATTATTATAATAATTGTTGCTAATGACAGTGGCTAAACCATGGAACGAGTTACCCATTAAAAGGTTGGAAGAGTTTTAACATGGTTTCAACGGATTTTCGTCGACGTCGACGTTTTTCAATACATTTGCGATTAAAAATAAGTAAATATTAGATCTTAACCTATAAAGTTGCCGTTCTTCAGTACTGGCCATTACAAACAAAAAAAAAATTTGATTGGCTGTGAATTCTAAATTGAAATTAATTTTGTTTTAAAAACATGATATTCTTTTTACAAAGTCAGTCTTTTGTTTATTGATTAGCGTTGTGTTTTCATTACATTTGAACATTTTTCGTCATAATTGACACTTTAAAAATTCATGTAATTTGGGATATGAGTTCCGTCGTAGCACTAATGTGGCACAAACGGCACGTAACATCAACAACGTTTACGGAGAGAACTTAACAAACGAACATACAACCCATTATTGGTTTTCCCGCTTCCGTTCTGGAAATTATGACTTGAATAATGAACCTCGTGGTCGTCCGAACACTTTGATCAACAATGATGAATTGAAGGCGATTGTAAAAGCTGATGATACTGAAACTATAGCTGAACTAGCAGCAGCTTTTGATGTTAGCATCAAAACAATATTGGACCATTTGCGACATATTGGCTAAGTAAAAAAGCTTGATAGATGGGTACCCCACGAACATAACAATCGCCAGCGCAACCTACGCGTCGAGACCTGCCTTGCGTTACTCAACGGGTACAGAAATTAAGGAATTTTAAACCGGATTGTTACCTGTGATGTAAAATGGATTCTGTTCGACAATCGAAAGCGCTCAGCAAGTTGGTTAGATACTGGTTCAGCACCAAAGCAATGTGTTAAACGAAAAATAACCCATATAAAGGTGATGATCACTGTTTGGTGGTCTAGTGCCGGTTTGATTCATCACAGGTTTTTACAAAATGGCATGAGCATTACTGCAGATGTGTACTGTATGGAGAAGCTCGCATGTCTGCGACCAGCTTTGTTCAATCGGTAGTCCCCGCTGCTCCTTCACGACAACGCGTGACCCCATACTGCACAACAAACAGTCTCCAAGATGCTAGAGTTGGGGTTGCCTCCCGTCCAGTTGATTTTCACAAGAAGGACGTCAATAAACTGCCACTGCGTTTGCGTATATAGACATTTTACACCCAGACACGGAACAAATAGAAATGTTCATGCACAAAAATATTTATCCCGGGCGGGGATCAAACCTACATCCTCTGATCTTCAGTCGGCGACTTCCACCGCTAGACTAATCTGTTCAATTAACTAAGGTGAAGACGAATGGGCTGGAAATAATGAGGTAAATAATATGATTAGAGAACCGGAATAAAGAGACTAAAGTAAAAATAAACGAGAACGTAGAAAGGTAACTGAACATGATTGGAGGACTATTTTTGATGAGATAAAGGGATAGATTAATAATACCTTGGATATACCACACTGTGCCATCTAGTTTCAAACCAAACAAAGTTTGTATCTACTCTGGATACCAGACAACTGATATAAATACTTAATTAATCGAGAGCGAAAGGCATATGACTGAACCTGCGCAAGCATGCATAAAGCATTGTATTCCGATCCGCCATAAAGTTTGATTGGAACTATACTACTCTAATTTTATAGGTAGCCTACTTGCCAATAACTGGCCCCTGTAGACCGTCATCCGAGATCGCACGCGTTGTTCTAATGTGTCGCGCCTAATATAATACAGCAGATTTGTCACGTTCTCCTATCATCAGATGTTCTCATCTATGTTTTCGTTGAGCAAAGTTTATGAAGTAAACTATATAAAATGAGGTGAACAATTAATAAACAGTATCAGAAAACTATTAATTCTTAGCTCTTCGATTCCCTATTACACGAATCGATACTCGAAATCGAATCGAGCCATTTTATTTCCTTCGAAAATTTAGATTTTGATGTCCTCTAAGCTAAGCTTCCTCCAAATTGTTTTATACGTATATACAAAGTGTTTTTCAATTCATTATTACTTCTGACGGCATTTTTAACATATGCATATAACTTCCAAAATTTTCCTAAATGGACACATTTGATGTTAAAAAGGCTTTTCAAGTTTGATATAGGTATGTATTAGGTCGAGCCTCGGCCGATGGTCTATTAAGATTTATAAGTGAAACTGTTAAAGATCCAGTTTAAGAGAAACCCATTCACTTTGTGCATTGGATATACCTACTTACGAATATTGTTAAAGACTGATCAAAAATAGCGAGACAATGCGACAGACTTTCGCGTGCGACAATATTTAAATAGTTATCGATTTTCCAATTTTTTCGGTTTTATGTATTTTATGCATTGATCTTATGCTGTTATTTGTAGGACCACCAATTTTATTTTAATATGGATGTTAAATATTCTACAAATTATTTACAATTTGATCAGGTGTTTGTAATTTTTTTAGATTTAACAGATCAGGGCAACATTTTTTGTGATTTTCCCTATTTTTTCTAATCAAAACTGTTATTTAAAAACTTTTTGTGTCCTTTATTTAATTTTTTTGTAAGTACGGCTGGCTTTCATTGATACTTTTGCGCCCATTCAAGAAATATACCTACATCTCATTAGAGTATGTATAAGCACAGTTTAATATGAAATCATTGTTATCCCTGTATATAGAGAAGGGATGGTTCATCTATTGTGAAGTATAGAGCGTATAACAACAGTAACTTGTTAATGAATGATAATGATTCCCCATTGCACTTACTAAAGTTACATTACTTTTAGTACTTATTTTATGTATTAACAACAGGTTTCTTGTCTCTGTATCATTTTTGATACTTAAATTTTTTTTTACTATGCTCATGTAACACAAATGATACAAAAATCAATGTAAATTTAATGGTAATTCATAACATGAACGTCGAGTTCGAGTCGACTACTGAGTACTTACTGGACTTGAGAGATGGATCATCAATTTTAAAAGTAAAAAGAAAATCTAGGATATTTGTGTATATTTCATTAAAATAAATAATTAAAAACTGAAAAAACAAAAAAAAAAAACAGTGAATGTTGACTATTCAAATGCAAATAAGACTGAAAAAGGCAAAATGTCAATCCCAGTACATATTGATAAGAAATTGAAGTAGGTAGGTATACCATGGTTATATATGGTATATAATTGGTACTTAATTATTCATGCAAAGTAGCTTGTCATATACATGTGCATAAAAACATCTCAAAATAATATGTACTTATATAAATAAACTAAGTGTTGATTCCTCCAGTGATGTCATTAATTTCTCAGAACAATTATTTCTGTTGCGTGCCAGAAAACATAAGTACCTACCAATTTCTTAGTCATTATTATGGTCCAACAAGAAGTGCAAATTGTATTTATGTACAACTATATACCTAATAAAAAATATCCTTTTTCACATTATAAACGCTAAGCAAACTCTTCTATTAAATGTAGTTCACCAACAAACCAACTTGTTAATGCCAAACGAGGAAAATGTATTTATTAATATTTCATATTTGTGTTATGGATTTCCCATACTTATTTTTCCATGGCTATGTGGTAAGTGTAGGATGCATAAAAAATATTGTAGTAGAAGGAAAGAGCTGATACTTGTATATGAATCGCTGTATTTATTCGAGGCATTCAAATTTCATCCTGTTTAATCTCTACTATTTAATAATAGTTAATATTAATTTTGATAAACCTAATATTGACCCTATTTATCAATATGACAACAAAATATAAAAATAAAAAAACAACTATTGCATCAACATCATATATTTTCCTTTATCACATTATTTTCATTACACGCCATAATATTATACTTTGAGTTACAGTACACAAATCACTTTTACATCTTACTAATATGAGATTGTTCCCTTATTGTCTGATATACATTTAATAGTAAATTATGAAGCAAGTACAGTAAGCTGGATATTACAGTTGAGGTGTTTAAAGGCACAAGGTGAAGCCGAGTGCTTATAATAAACCGAGACTACAATAGCCAGCTTATTGAGTACAAGCATCATACAACGTTTTTCGATACATTTGTGACTAAAATAATTACAATAATACTTCAAATGTAATAAGGGCCGAAGCTAACGGCGCGAGCGGGTTGCTTGCCGCGGTTTACACATGGGTTACAAACAGAATGCTCATTTGTGATTGGTTTAAAGTAAAAAGGCCTAGAATTGTAAAATACATTACGGTACAAGTTTCAATGTCATAAAGACCATATTAATAGCAAATGTATTGAAAAAGATATTATATGAATAAATAGGTAGGTATAATGACCATATTTATTTTAATTATGCTTTCATATTATATTAAAGATTATTTAGTTTTTTGAATATAAATATGTATCTATTGGACGATCAATTCTGTGATATCATTTTTAGTAACTAATGCAACCAAACTACCACTCGCTGGTCGATTTTCTCCTTTAATCCATTTTTCAAATAGCTCAGCCACGAAAGTAAGAGGCGTCCAGGAGCTAAAGTCTGCTTTTGGCATCCATTTTCAATTCATTTCTGTATCTAAAGTAACTGGCAAAATGGCAACGGCTAAAGATTTTTCGGGTAATCCAGAATCTTTTGCTCCCAATGATTTAGTAAGTTGGTGTACTGCAGCTTTAGCCATACCATAACCGATCATGCCAGAAGTTGGATCTAAGGCTGCTTTAGCCCCAGTCAAAGCGAGGATACCTTCTGGTGAAAGGTATTTAGATGCAACAGTGGCCGCAATAGTGGAACTCCATACTGACTGGCGCCACATTAAGTCAGCTTGCTTGCTTAGGTCTTTGGCTGCATTACCACCGGCCCAGCCTCCAGCGACGCATATTACTGCACTAACCTTTTGCCCTTGTAGAGCGTTTTCAAGCTCCTTCACAACATGCTCTTCTTGTTGTATCCACGACGCATCTTTTGGTACAGTGATATTAAAATCAGCGGACTCATTAGGATTTATATCGACGCTTGCCACCCACCAGTTTGCCTTTTTGAAATGATTAACGCAAGCGGCACCGAGCGCACCTCGACCACCGTATACAACGATTTTTCCACTAGCCATTGCTACGTGTATACTTCTCAAAGGTTATAAGCCGACTAAAATATAATAGTATCTCCGTGGTCACTGTTGCTGACACTGACCTGTTCGTTATCTTGTGCCGTGAATGATACAGCCTTGCCTCTCACTTTTTTATCGAATGTTGCGGTGCGGCACGACCGCTATTAACAAGGACGTTTTTAGAGAATACAGAATAACAGCAGTTACTAAGTTAATAACACGGTTACCTAGTCAGTTTCCATGTGTTTAATTTACAAAGTGTTAATTATGTGTAGGAATCACTAATAATGTTCTTAATTTAGTTACTGTTTTTGTACACTTGCGTTGGTTTGGTAGCGCTTCGTTAGTAATTAGTACACAAAAAAGCCTAGCAGTACCAATAGCAAACACAAAGCACTTCAACTTCAATGCAGAACCCAGAACTCTTTGGCAGAACTCAAATGGAACTTAGCTCAGCTCAGCCACTTAGCCAGGCCAGATCAGCTACAGAACCAGAACCACAACCGGAACTTGTTGCTTGACTTGTGTTGTGATGTGACCACTTGTGACTCTTGTGAGCACACACGTGAGCACGGACAGCAACGGACAGAACGGACAGAATCATAGACAGAACAAAACAACATGAAAACAACTGACAGGACAGAACTTGAACTCAGCAACAGTGTGACCGTTTTTTAACACAGGTTTTTTATCAAGACAAATGCTAAAACTAAAGGTTGCCCGTGCTAAAAAATGCTAAAACACATAGTTATTAATGGCAAAAATGTGCTATGAATTAAAACAATATAATTATTTTAATTAAGTTTAGAGTTCATTTTGAATTCTCATTTACTCCATACTCCATACTCATTAATGGAAGTATTTTTGTTTAACATATTTTAATAGTTCTAAATAGCTCGATAGATGGCGCTGATCGAACACGCTACTAGAACTCACACATTTTAACTTCATTTTAGTGAGAAAGATAGACAACTAAGATAGGCAGCGCCATCTTGACAAAAAAAAAATTTTAGTGGGTCTTCTGTATAACCATTGGTATAGCTGAATAATGTTCTGTAGTAGAGTGTCTCGTCAGCGCCATCTATCGAGTTAGGTTTTTTTTTAAATTAGATGTCAGAAAATCCTTCTACGTGTAGCACTAGATTTGCTTGTCATCAGTTCTTGAACTTCAGTGGTAATTCTTAATTGACGATAACTCGTCGATTAGTTGTTTCTGAGATTCCAAGTTTATTTAGGTAATATTAGGGAACATATATAAAATGATATCCAGAGTGTTGTCATATAAATCAGGAAGGTTTTGCCATACTTAATACATAACAGAGAGTCAACCAATTCATTTATTGCAATTGGATGCGAAAGGCGGAAGACCGTGTGTGGTGGCGAGCCTTGGGAGAGGCCTATATCCTGCAGTGGAGAGACACGGGCTGATGATGATGGTGATGATGATGTGCCAAAATATGCTAAAAATAATTAGTGTGCTAAAAATATTTCAAGGAGACAAAAAAATCCTAAACTAGCACCGAAAATGCTAAAAACGGTTACACTGCAGCAAGTCAGCAGAAAGAGACAGTGACACTCCACTCCAATAATCATATCAAAATATTGTAGATATACCTCTGTCTACGTTTTGTGAAAGAAAGAAATATAATATAAATAAAATAATTACGTATACATCACCTACATCACAACAACGTCTAGGCCCCAAACTAAGCGTTAGCTTGTGTTTTGGGTGCCAAGCGAAGACACCACATGCATTTAACATTAATAGATATAATTCGTGTATTTCATGTGTAAAAGAAATGGATATCTAACGTAGGCGGCGATTTTCGACTTTGTCGGAGTAAATCTTCTGTGTAACTTACCTGGATCTCAAACCTGGATAATGTTCTGTGGATCCTAATGATCATATAAACGAAATAAAAATGTAGGTAACAACATAGAAGTAAACATGTATGAAATAGCCAAAAATATCGCCAAAATCGTTCATGTGAGGCGATTTAGCTCTCAGTCATGCGTTTCAGACGTCCATTTAGAGTCTGTGATTTAGAGTTTTGACATTTCTTAAGATTTTGACATTTGTCCTAGTGGCTCCTCTACATAATCGGCGATCACAGACGATTACGGGCGAGCACGATTGTGTAGAGGGCGTACTCGGCTGTACTCGCCGATCATCGTCTATGATCGCCTGCGACCCGTCGGTTGTCGGTTTTTCGGGCACGCATCAAAGGGAATCGTGGCGTGGTGCGTAGACTTGCGTAATCTCATTCTGAATGATCTAAATGAATGGATTCACGTAACTGAACAATTTCGATAATTAGTCACTCCAAAACCTAGAAGATCACTCGTCACTCGTCAGTCGTCAGTCGTCAGCGTCAGTCGTCACATATCAGTCGTCTATGCTGATGCCACGACCGGCCGGCCAGCCCGCCCACAAAGAATGATTTACGAGTGAACAAAACAAACATTTATTGTCAAAGCAATAGAAGTGATATTACAACGGCCAAGTTCCAACGACTGGGTGTCACCAATTATCCGTCCTAATATCACTTCTATTGCAATAGCCATAAATACGTCTTTCATTCGTTCGTTGCTAAGCGAGCAAGTGAAAAATTAGTAATAGTAAATTAGTAGGTAGACCTTTAGACTTAGACAATGTTTCACCAGTCGATCGGCTGAGTCGATATATTACGCTTGTACGAATTCATGTACCTAACTACGGCTTGCTCGCGCGTGACGTTAAGTTAAAATAATTAATTGTTTTTGTTAGTTAGTAGAAAGTTCTTATTAATATCGTTTAAATGTTAAGTGTATTAGCGTAATTAATCGATATTTAGTGTTTAGTTTTAAGTTTCGCTATCTGCTACGTGTTTATGAGCAAATTAACAGTTTTATTATTAATATATAAAATAAGTGAAAATGAACCAAATAAATCCAAGAAAGAAACGAAGTCCTGTTTGGGACCATTTTACTCAAATAGATAATCAAAAGGCCAAATGCGGGTTTTGTTTACAACTGATGAGTATCAGTCATGGATCCTTAGGTAATTTGCTATTAAAAACAAAGCATTCAACAGTCCCAATTGATTGATTAATAAGCATAATTACCAATTATTGTAAATAGAATTGATTTTTAAGTACGCCAATCTAATCAATGCTATAATATTATTATCTTTAAATTGTTTTTTGTAGCATCAAAACATTTGTCAAAAAACTAGTAACTTTATGTTTATAAAGTTATTACCTATAGATTATAATAAATATAATAAATATTATACCTAATAAATAATAAAGTTATTATAGTTAGGTAGATTGTTAGGAATATAGTTATATACCTAATACCTATATCAGTGATGCGCTAATGCTCTGATATACTATCTAAATTAAATAGGTACGCCATAAATTAGTATTTATGATGTATGTACTTAACTAAGATAACGTCATTAGGTAAAATAATAGATATTTTAATAATAGAGATTTTTATTTGTCTAATAGGTTAGGTTAGGTACATATTTTATTTTATTTTTTGGTTAGATATTCTCATAATTACCTTGCTTTGCTTTTAAATAAATAACTAGTTGTATTATCTTTTAATCAAATCAAACATTCCTTAAAATTCATTTTAAGTAAACTTAAATAGCGCCACCTGCTACGTTATTACTTAACTAAAACAATATCACACTTTATTAATATTCCAACAGATGGCGTAAAAACGTGCAATAAACGTGTCTTTCAGAGCTAAACGGTAAGCGACCAAGACATAATAACGTGAATAGGGAATCAATGACCTTCTGATCTAAGTGAGCAAGTGAATGTTATGGGACTAATGATTTGTTAAGGTGAATTAGATCATTGTGGTGACTCTGACTAAATGAATTGACTCAGATCAGTGAATTCAGACTAAACAAGCCTAGTGGTGCGTCGAGCTGCCCACACGATCGCCGATCATTCATTCGACGTCGGACAGTGGAATGACGTACGTGTGTGCTTAAGTTTAAATACATTTAAAAAAATATGTCTACTGCGTGGTCTAATGAAGAGACATTCAAGTTCATAGAACTTTACCAGACCTGCCCAGAAATTTGGAATTCGAAACACGGATATCATAAAGATAATGGTTGTATACCGCCATTAAATAAATGGTTGCAGCAGCAACACATTCCACATCCAATTCCATGTCCATCTTGTTCGCTAGCCGTACGACAACTACTACGACGATCGTGTGGATGCTTGTACACGATGATCGTGCTGATTATAGACGATCACGCGATCAACGATCATCGCCGATAGTGTAGTACGGCCTTAACACGTCAACCAACAACCAAGTCTAAAAGCATCCAAAGTTGTATAAAGCGCTTAATTCGAACAGTAGCCGGGGGCCTATTGACACCTCTTGTATGGGAAGCCTTCACTTTGTGACATAAGCATGGAACTTGGCATGTGCCCTGGATAAAACTAATCAGATTGAGCCCGGTCGCCAGCAATACCGCCCGTAAGGGGGGGGGGGGGGGTACAATATTTTTGGTATCGTTTTCGTATAAAGCAAGGACGTGGATTGGTATTTTTTTTGCAATAAAGTAAAGAACTTGTCTGGCATTTTTTTCTTTAATTTTCCATAACTTTTTAAAAATTAAGATTGTGCACATTAAAAAAATTACGTCAGTAAGCTTATTGTAGTTTTTAAAAATAGGTACATCATTAGTAAACACTTAATTAACAACAAGTATAGTTCGCCTCAAACTTTATAGCGGATTGGAATACCTACAGCGCTATAAGCGTGCTTGCGCAGGTACAGTCATATACCCCTCGCTCCACTGCGTCCCTACACATAAAACTGGTTACTGCGACGCGACTTGTGCGTGTCGGATCCGCCATAATGTTTGATTGGAACTATACTACAAAAAATTCGGGAAAGTGATGCGGCGGATTGTTTTATTGATGGGCGATCGCGCGGTAAAGTACCTTAAGTAGTTTTTTGATAGCAACTCATGGTAAGGGTGGTATCCAGTTTACTGTTTTTTCTTTTTAAATAAAAGCGGTTTAATTTATTTTATGTCTTTGTGGTGTACCGTCAACTGAAACATAAACAAGTTTACGCGGGTTTACTGCAAATAATGCGACCCGATAAAACGGAGCGCGGTTGTCCACGCACTGGCCCGACATCCGACATCGGCCCGCTAACAAGTGTCGTACCGATATAGGGACACATCCGACATGCACGAAAAATCGGAAGCCGGTATATCGAATGTTGGATGTCGGACGTTACGTGGACAGATAGTCGTATAAATCTACAGACGGTTATATCGGAACGACATGTCGGATATTGTTATGTCCGGTATTTCGGATCGGTGCTTTTTATTAATTACCAAAAACAACATAAACAGTTACCTAGTATTATTAGTAAGATGATAAAAAGTTGCATCGGTAAAAATCTAAAAATAATCCCGTAACTTGTTTCCACCCAAAGACATCGTCAGCGTGGTTTACACATTGATGTTATTTAGGCTGTGATATAGATATTGAGTGCCAGCAGTTTTGCTTAATGACTCCATGTGGTTTGTATCAGCGAGTTTGTATTATTTTGGTTTAATAATAAACGTCGCCGGCACCGTGGTTTTAAGAGCAGATGTTCTGAGAGGATTCGCGGAGTGATACCCTCACAGGCGGTTCTGAATACGCACGTGGATACAATTAAAAAGACCAAACGTTACAAAATAACACTTTAGACAAAATAATTTATTGTGAAAATGTAAACTATATTTTTTATTTACCTAATGAGATCTATTGGTGATACCTAACATATATAATTTTTTTGGATGGTTGTTAAAATTTCTTCCTGTATATACCTAGTTTTAATTACAAAAAGAGTAGAGTAAGTGCATCAAATATCGAACATTATCCTAATATCGAACCCTCAAGTATTTCATTAGCAATGAAGTTCCAGACGAAAATAATTTGCGTAGCGGAGTACTGCCCCCGCTGAACCCATCTCGAACAAGTGTATTGCGATTGCGCTGTCAGTCATGCCCTACGTGAGATAATGTGGAGCATGTAAATTTCGCTGCACCAACTATTTAATGTCTGATACTAAAAATATATTTGTTTAATGTTTACAAGTTTTTTGGAGATGTTTGTTTACTAGATTTTATCATAGTAAAAAAAAAACATTTATGATTCTTTAAAATCGAATACTGTTAATGATATAAGGGTACTATATAGTCTTTTGTTTTCATTTTTTACAGATGTCAATTAAAGAGACGTTCACATCTCCAAAAACGAGGAAAAGTGAAGTCCTACAAAAATAGCAGCTGTAGTAGACGCCGTTAGAAAGAAAGAAATGGGGTAGGACTAAAGCATCTAGCATATTTCAAATCATTAAAATAAATTTACAAAATTACGGTAAAAGTGGTACGGTGGAGGGAACGAAGACCAAAAAATTTATTTGTGAAATGTGCCTTTATAGATGGATAAACTCTAATTTCGCAGACATATCGGATTCTTAATATCGAACGTGTTCGATATTAAGAATCTGATGTCTTCGATATTAAGAACCCAATATGTTCGAAATTAGGATATACTTGTTTATTCAGGTCCTTATCGAAGATTTCATAAATTTTGTAATAACTTTTTTAAATAAAGACTTTTCAAAATAATACTTTCGCTATTTTATTAACATTTTCTATGACATCATTTTAACTGAAAATCTGCTAGAAATATCTATTAATAATGTAAACAAAGCTATTTAAAAAAAAGTGTTCGATATTTGGATACTTTACTGTATATAAGAGCCAGTAATCGTTATAGATTCACTTCACAAATAGTCTTCATAACTTGACTGCAAATAGAAACAAGACCAAGCACTGCTAGCCGGAGAGGAAACAAGGCCTGAAAATATTGAAACATCTTCATTCCATTCTTCGGAATATTGTCGTCGCCTACAAAGGTCATACGCTAGACCGCTCTGACCAGCCCGACTCGTAATGAGCATCTTATTCTTTACCTTAGTTTGAAATAAACATTTCTGAACTTGGCTGTAACAGACTAAGGCCCACCACTTACGATCACTCCATTTGGACGACATCCAAATCGTGATCAAAATGTCATATCCCATTGGCGAACATTTCACGCACGTGGCGGATGAGCCTATCGGTTGTGACTTGTGATATTTTAATCGCGTCATTTGGATGTCGTCCAAATGGAGTGATCGTCAGCGGCGGGCCTTAGTTAAGTTTTTAATTAGTAAAATTCTAATCCCTAATAAGAGTTAGTTTAGTCCCCGCTATGAGATCGCGACGTCCCCGCGCGCCGGTCTTCACCCCCGCAACATTCCGTTTGCCATTTTCGATATTGTGAAGTGACATTTCTGACTCTATTAAAATCACGATTACAACCAAACGCTGCTATCAAATTTATTTACTTTACGCTTCAAACATTTATAATATGTAGCTATCTCAGATTTTAATAATTTTTATACGATTTAAATACTGATGATTATTTTATAATTGTTAGTATATTGTTTTTAAAATACTTGTTTTTAAAAAGTTTAAGTTAAAAAGTTTTGTAGAAGTAAATTTTTAAACCTTCTACCAGCTTCATGTGGGCTACTAGTATAGAATCATCTCAGAATAAATTAATTTGACAGCAACGTTTGGTTTTATTATGGACTCATAAATGTCACTTCACAGTATCGAAGTGACATTTTGCAATTCTGCGGGGTTGAAGACCAGCGCGGGGGATTTCACGGGGGTGAAGACCCGGCGCGCGGGACTGCGCACTGAAATTCGAACTGAAACGTCTTGTACAAGCTAACTAGAGTGTGAGTGGTTGGACTGTAAACGCAGAAGAGGGCTTCTATATATTCTACTAATTATTCTACTAATAGCATCTAAGCCTAAATAAAATTAGAAATGTATGATTAAAATAAATAATTTTCTATTTTTTAAATTAACACATTTCCTCCGGTATTCAAGGTGTTACCGGATGCTTTTCGCGGTCAGTAACCTTGTGCGAACGTTTAGGTATTGCGTAGTGTCGATCAAATGCTGTTGCGTGTAATGAAATATTTTGGACATTTGATAAAATCAATAATAAATAAAGTCTTCAGCCGAATGATAATGAAGTTTTATACGTACTTATTTAGCAGAAGCAAAAAAAAAAACGACACCTTGCATGCTTTTAAAATATTCATAATATTTATTGTAAACCACCATTGATGTTATGATCCCGCTTGACCATTTAGATCAGATAGTTATTTAGAAACTCATTGATACTTATTGTTGTTGTACGGTTGTCTAGAAACGACATCGATTTTACTCGAACGCCATAATTTCATTCACCTCAGAGACCTCAGACTTTCAATTCCCACGCCACGTTATTGAAAAATTCAAGCAATAATAAAATCAAGCACAAGTCTTATTTGTATAAGAATGTACCAAAAAATTAAAGATACTCGTACATAAGTATCACATAATATGAGAAATTGTATAGTCATTAAGTTTACTATATGTTAATAATTAAAATAAATCTAATAAAAATAAATTTGTTTAATGAAGATCATGGCATCGGTTTTACCAGCGGCTATTTCAAACGGGGTAAGTTAAAAAAGGTTAATAAATCATTAACAAAGCTGTATTTAAAGTATTAATGTATAAAACACACTATTAAATGAATATATATGCTGCGACTAAACAATAAAAAAATAATTATTTATATATATATATATATATATATATATATATATAATATTCACCTTAACACGGATATTATTAAAAGAACTATTTTATTTTAATTATAGTAAAATCGAATAATTTAACACAATTCAAAACAATTAATTAAAGAAATTAAACTACCTATTATTTAAATTTTCGACGTTATCGTCTAAGAAAATAATAAAGAAGCTAATTAATTATAGGTAATTACCTTGTGCTTGCGCGGAAAAATTGTCTGTGTGCGGAAATCACCGGAAATGCGCTTCGCGATTACAATGATTTTCGTGAATGAAGTACCTAAACTATATCCGCTGGAGTTTCAAACATTTTATTGTTTAAATTTAATATTACATATTAACAGAAATTGTGTAGGGTTTGTCAGTGTAAAAGTAGTTCAGGAAAATTAATTATTACTACCTCAATATTTCTTGAAAGTTCTAGTAAATCTGTCGACTTCTAGTAAAACTAATTTTTTGTTCGACTTGTTACATACAATTTAATTCACTACATAAATATGATCATAGATATCTTCTTGATGGTTTCTTCTGAATTAAAGAACACCTAAAATTGTCAAAAAGTTGTTGATTGTACCAAACTAGCAGAATTAATTAAAAGCATCGATTGAAACCTGCATTTGGCCAGGTTTATCACCTCTGAAGTAAAGATTTTAACAGTTTCTTATTGTATTGTTCTATGATTACATTAGTCGGTTTCGTTTCATGATAGTGAATAGACGTTAATTAACAAGTAACTTTGTATTTCTAAATACTAGTAACTTGGTGTTGTCAAAAATGAGTGATTTAAGCAGTGATTCTAGCGACAAAGAACGGAGCTCGGATAAAAATCGGAACATAGACACCAGTGATACTTGTGTTCGAGAACAAGATGTAATCACGGAAACCCTGAGTGATCAAGTATAAATATATTTTTTTTTATTAAGTTCTGGTCATAGATGTTCGTTGAGATACCGCGATGTTATCACATAAAATGTGAATCAAAAACAGTACGCCACAAACTACAGGCCACTTGTCGTTTAGTACTGATTTGTGTGACGTTATATATGTCTAGATAAAGTTTCGGCGTCAAAAAGAAAAATAGATAAATATCACCTAACAGTTCGGTTATAACTGATACAGAAACGGTTAGGTCATGATTTAGTACTGTGTATATAGCAGGAGAGCAGAACCTGTGTAGTTACACAAACATCCAAGTATATAAAAGCTGGTCGAATGTGGTTGTTGTCATTATAACACATGGCTTATAGCGGACGTGTATGGATGGATAGTTTTATGTGCATGGATGCATATGGCACTACGGTGCTACAATTATAATTGTAGTAATATATATATATATATACACCGGATGTTTGGCTGAACGTAGTACAAACTTACAGAGCATGTAGAGCTTACCAAACTAAAGAAAAGTTTCGAGTACTTACAGAGGTCCTATACTGTCTTAACCTAAATAGTACTGAAGCTACCCAAGCCACCAAGTGGAATCTTTGTTGGATTTTTGAAATGGCGCGAAATCGGCATTACTTCGGGATTGCATTAATTTACTAATCTTTTTCAAAAGCTAACTTCTTAAAAATTTCTGTGTAGGTACCTACAATGCGTGCATTGTTCATTGCATACTATTTAACGACCGTTTAGCCTAGTGGGTAGCGACCCTGGCTACGAAGCTGGAGGTCCCGGGTTCGAATCTCAGGTCGGGTCAGTATTTATATGATACTGGTACCGGGTCTTGGTTGTTATATGTATGTGTTGTCTTCGTTTGGTACCCAAAATACAACTCAAAGCTTAGTTTGGGGCCTACACTTTGTTGTGATGTATACGTTATTATTATTTCATTTTCAAAAATAAACGTTACAGATGAAAGGATTGGACGCCAACCGGTATGCGACCAAAAAGACAGTAGCACAGGGCATGCTCGACATCGCTCTGCTTACTTCTAATGCGTCGCAACTTAAATATGTGCTGCAAGTCGGACAGAAGCACGAGTTTTACACCCTGTTGGTCGTGCTCATCTCTATTTCCATCGTACTGCAGGTTTGATCTTATGCTCATTGATAACATAGAATTTTCAGAATAATGTCTATGATCTCCTTCCAGAGTCCCATGAACCGTCCATAATCCTAAAGCCAATATGGTGTGTGATCGCATACTGTTCGCAATTTATATAATTAAATTAGGAAATTCATAAAATTAATTGACCGGCATATTAATGCACAGCCCAAACTGGCAGGTCTAAAAAGTCTAAGGGGCTGAAATGAGATTGAAAGTTACGGTTCACACACAGACAAGTCAACCTTATAGACCACGCTTTGACAGGGAGTAGCATTCGCCAAGGCTATGTAGTGACACTACATAACTACGTCACTAGTGAGCCGTCGTCAGTTGGAAGCACGTCGGAAGCCATTAAATTGTCAATTTTGAACGAGCCAATGAAAACTAGCCGACCTCTCCCCGCACCCCGCCACTTTTTGGCGATTTCGTTTTCGTACTGACGTTTATTAAAGCGTGGTCTAGGTTGACTGGTCTGTGGGTTCACATTAATCAACTCGAAGCGATACTTACTTGTACGTACTTAGGTACCTTTTTCCCGCCGAACCTAACCTAACAAGCGATGTAACAACCTTACCTAGCTTAACTAATGTAATAATCATGACTAAATCACTAGCGGAAGCTATAGTCTCGAACATAAGTGAAAAGTTCTGTCAGTGCACAGATTCGAAAACACCGGTTAACTGGATGATTTTACCATACAATTTAGAACTAATCACAGTTCCACAACTACCTACTGGCGGCTCAATTGTGTGATCAAGACGGATAAGGGAGATTTTCGGATTGTTTGACTTTAGTTATGTTTCATAAGACAATATTATTGAAGAACAACATTTATTTATGTAATATTTTCTAGCGACAACGTAATTGACCATTCCCGAATTTTTGAAGTAAAGTACGATTTTCTTTCGAAAGAATAGGCGATTTTAAGAAACTCATTTGAAAATTTCTTTTTTTTTGGATTGGTATTTACGTGTAGGTAAATATTATTTTGAAAATTCCAAAAAATATAATAGTGTCATTGTTTTTACAAACATGCAGCGGCAATGGCTAGATTTATAATTCCACCCGTGTTCCAGCCGGTGACGTCACACTATAAGAATTTTCAATATAAATACCGATCTAAAAAAAGAAATTTTCAAATAAGTATCTTAAAATTGCTTATTCATTCGAAATAAAACCAGCCTTTTGTTCAAAAATTTTGGAATGGTCAATTCTGTATTCTGAAAAGTCGTGTGTTTTGTGATTTTCAAAATCGTAATGTTTTATACGATTTTTGAGAACTCAGAATTACGTTTTCGCTATAAAAACTAATTGAAATTGTCACACGTGACATAAAGCTAAGTGCTTCGAGAATTACCCCCCTGGAAGGATTATTGGCCAATTAACTTGTTTTAGCAGATCACAATTTCAAAACGCGCCGAGAAATCTCTTGTTGTAACACCTCCCTTGCTCCCCGCCAGTAATGAAGGAACCACCAGCTTGTAGAGCTATAATAGCAGTCATCAGCGTACTACAATTTCGATAACCTATTTAAGTACCTATCCAATACTCTTTTTCCTGTCCAAAAGTTTCAGACTCCCAGAACCGTCTATGTGGATACTCGAATTTGTAGATGAATGTATTGCTGATTCAGAACCTGTCATACACAACCAATTCATATGTTGCAACTACATCATTTTCATCAATTTCCGTAACAAGCCTACTACTCCGAGAGCTGAGCGACAAAAAAATGTAATCATTTTCGAAAGGCTGATTTTATTATATTAAGTTTTATGTTAAGTTAAATTAACGTCATGTACACATGTATGATAGTAAGTCTCCACGTCACGTTTGTGTTATAGAGAAATAGCCTGTCATCAGTCCGTCAGTTTAATTAGCTTTTGTCAGAAGACACCATCGATGGAGGACACCGTAAATTTGTAAAAAAAAACTACCTATATACGTCGTTACTACATTCTAAAATCTGAAAATTTATTTGGGAGAAGTATAATAATTTGAGAAATGGTTTATCACGATCAGTCTTAAACATCTTAAAACTTATAATAATAATATCTGGGACGTAAAAAAACTTATAATAATAATATCTGGGACGTCCCACATAGCGCCATCTAGTCCTAAAGTAACCAAGTATTGTGCTTGTATTGTAGGTAGTATTATATACATGTAAAGTTATTTTACACCCAAACACGGAACAAATAGACATGCACGTCGTGAAAGTGTTTTTTTAAAATATGTTGATATGCAAGTCGGAATTCAAATTACTATAAGGAAAATATATAGTCGAACCGAATTTAGCTGTAACAAAAACCGTCAGTAGCCGTTATAAGAGCGTGCCGCACGCTTCTTTTTCGTAGCCCGCTCAAAAGAATAAATATAAAATTTAAGTGTCTCTTTGTAATTTCAAAATGCTTTTTAATAAAATATTATGTTTATTATATTAAGCGCGCTCTTCTATCACAAATAGATTTTCATATTACAGTTGCGACGTATATAAGTAGGTTTTTTTACAAAATTAAAGTCGCCTCCCACCGAAACACCAACAAAACTGGTAGGCTGATAGACTGACGGCAGGTTATTTCTCTACACCACGAATGTGAAATAATATTTTTTTAAATGAACCTGTCGAAAACGGTTGCATTTTTTTGTCGCTCACCTCCTCGTCTATACGATTCGACAGTAATATTCTGGTGATAATAAAATTACCTACTTACTTATGAATGGATGTTATACATTGACTAATTATGTCATAACACAAGATGTGTCGGAATGTAGTAGGTATTACTTAACAATTTTGAACGATAAGTGTGTTTGTATACTTACCGCTTGTTTGTAATATTTTCCAATTTCATACCCTTCGATTTCCCTATGCAAAAAGTTTCATAAACCTCTAGAACAATGTGAGTTGCTGCCGCCTTAAGTGAGTCGATCTGATGATACCAAGGTGTCCCTGGGTGCGGTGCTGCTGACCCTGAACCTGCTACGCGACTGCCGACTCCATGACCCTCGTCACCGAGTTATGGCTTTCAGCATCAACCGCGGCGTTACGGGAGTGGCATTTATCATCACCGTGCTCAATGTCCTCGTCTCCGCGTTCGATTCTTCGCTGGCGGCTTACTTAACGATTGATTGAGTCGTTTAGTTCTTAAAAGCATTCATAATCGTAAAAGGATTTTTTTAAAGATTTGTAATTAGTAAATATATAGGATTGAAAAACTCAAAAAGTCGTGATATGGTTTAACGTACAATGTTATAGAGAATTAAGTACGATTAGTGCTTTAATGTAGATACAATATGGATAACAAACATGCGTCAAATCGCAAATATTTATCAGGGCCTGCTCTTTTAAACGCATTTAAACTTAATTACGGTGTAATTAAATAAGAAAAAATTTAAACAAATTAATTTTAACATCGCTGTGACAACCATGTGCGGGCGCGATTTCATTTGATTCGATCAAAAGCTGCGACGTTGCGTGCGCAATAGTGGGCATATCTGTCCCACCCACCCCGAGCGTCACGGTCGAGGTTGTAGGGTTGTAAAAATGATTTTTAAGTAAGTGTATGTTTCATAGTGGTTTTCTAGAAAACTATTGACTCAGTGACTATGGTTTTTTGGAAAAATTGATGTTAAAAAAATAGGAGATTATAAATATTTGCGATTTGACGCATGATCATATCCACAACACAATGTATGCATTGTATGCTGTGTGAGAGTGGACGAAGATTCATTTACTGTCAACTTTTATACGCAGTGTGAAGTAGGTACATGTCATTATTCTAATGAGTTCAGTTATTTCTTATATTTATAGCTAACTTACGCGCTTGTATTTCAATCTAGCAATGCATAAATAATCCAGGAGTTCCAGACGCTACATTAATTTGAGTACAAAAATTATAAAATTAAAATGTCTAAAATCCACTATACTTCGTTATATAGTGGACTCTAGATTTTGCAAGTGATATCAGTGATTCATATTATTTTAATAATAGATAACTAACTATTCTTAAGTAACATTAACTGACATTCGGAATTGAAGTGGCTGAATACAAATATAAAATAAAAATTTCCGCTGGTTGGTAGTTCAGTTGACCGAGTTCGGAAACCATGACTCCAAAAGTACGCCGATTGGTGTGATTCGGACGTTGAATGAACCTTGTTTTATTATCCTTTGCAATTCCTATTCCGTCCCACCGAGTTGTAAATGTATTCGCTTAAAATACACGGAACGACTTTTATTTTTATAACAAATTATATACGAATGAAACCATTGATGTACTTCGTTGTTCTAGTTGTTGGTCGGATTGCTGTTTGTCGTCATCGGTGGTCTCGACTTGAATGACGACGACGACCGGCCGTCAGCGGTCGTCCTCAATGACGTCATCGTTATGGTCATATTCGTCATTTCCGTCATTAACATCGTCGTATCCGCTTTCGGCATCGAATATTCGAATAATCCTCTAGTACTAGAACGATTACAGTACATAAACAACGATTATTTGAAAAAGTTTAATAACACCAGTTAGTGTTGTGAAATGTCATTCATATACTTAAGTATGGTCTACTATTATTATTAATTTATTAGTACTTAGTTTTTATTTATTTTTTAGCAATTTATATTTAAAATGGGTGCCCATATATCTATGGTAAAATTTATTCTTGCTTAGGTCCATGTCGTTATTTTCTTGAAGTTGTCATCTTTCTAATTAGTCATTTTCCTGGTTTATCCTATTCCTGTACCATACCTAAGTGGTCATTTCCTAAGTCGCTACTTTCCTAAGTGGTCTCATTTCTATACCACTCCTTAGTCATTCCCTAAGTGGCCTCCTTCGTAAAATATCATATTCCTAACTTATCACTTTCCAAATTAATTCATTAATAATTAAAAGAGTATTTAGGGTTGGGCACAAAATTTCGAAAAACGGACCTTCTACGAAATCCTCTTAGTGTGTCAGTCCGTTTGTCACACGAGGTTTTGTCTGAAGATTTCAACCAATGTTTGAAATATCTGTAGTTTACAAATACTATTTAACTCTTACAATTTTACAATAGTAACGATAATTTACGTCAAACTGTGCAAGTATCTAGTTGGTTTACATTTCACATTCCGTTGTACATATCTTTTGAGAGTTCAAAATTTATATTGCGAAATTCATAGAAAAATATTGTAAAAGAGAGCTTTTCGACAACTTATAATGCGATAGACGCAGACCGATTACTCAACTTAAAAAAGTAATACGAATCATTACTTTAACAGTTCGTAAATTTTTATAGTTCTTAAATAAATTATTCGTTAATTGTTGTTATAGACTTATCGATACTTGAATAAAGTAGCTTTATTCATATTCAATGTTTTCATTTTATGCGCAGGTGAGCGCGGGTATCTTAGCGATCGCCATGTCGCGCATGGACGGACAGAAGAACGGGCAAAGGAATAAGTTGGGGGACTGGCTGTATCACACTTCAGTCGGTCTGATGACTTGCGTTGTCTTCTGTGACGTCATCAAAATGACTTTCGGCTTAGACCCCGCGCTCTCCTTGCAAGACTTTTACGGGATCAGAACTAATAATGTTACAAAATAGTATCAATATGAAAATAACTGTAAAATCACAATGGTGTGTAATAACCGAGAAGAGGCCACACTGACGTCACGTGGCTCGAAAGTTAAATCATAGTTCTCTGGCTAAATCTTCAAAGCATTCGAAATCCGAATTCCAAGTTCAGTAATTTTACGTCATTTTATTATTTTAACATTAACACCGCCGCGAACCGCGATATCATGGTGGTATATATCGAAATTTAAGAGCCGCAGTTATAATAGGAACTCCCTCTAAGTCAAAACAGTACCTACGACTTTAACACTACCTCTATAATTTGCGGCGTTGGTGTGCAAACGGCGCAGCATCAACATCTTTGCAGTCGGGTTCGCCTCTACGTAGTTATCCTTACTCTTATGATAAAACATTAATTTAAGTTTAAAGTCTTAACCTAACTAGCACACGAGCACTACAAACCTCTAAGAGCTGTGCAACGGCTGTAAAGATAGCTAAGGCCCATACAATGGCTCTGCAATACTGCTGTATAACTCCAATGGGACACAGCTTTGTTAGATTTTGTCAAGATAACAGTTGTACAATAGCTGTAAAAGAATCAGAATTTCCTAATTTTTTTTTTATACAGCTACTGTGCAGCTATGACTCTTTTCATTAGCTAATATATTTAACAAAGACTGCTAAAGGTGTGCACAATTAAAGTTCTATGGCTGTTATAGAGCCAAAGGGTTTGCGCACCATTGCCTCCCGCCTCTCTATATCCGCACCTGGGTTCTTAGCTAACTTCAGAGTCATTGTACAGCCTGTGATACAGTTTTTAGGGGTATCTAGAGCTTACTAAATTAAAAAAAAAGTATTAAATTATTGATATAGTAAACGTTAAATAGTAAGTTTCATTAAAATTAAATTCACTTGAGTTGTTATCGTATTTATTTTATCATTTATTAATTATTATTTTTTTTATTTAGTTCTCTTTCAGTATCTTAAATTTCATTTTTTTAAATTTTATTTTTATGATTTTTTAAGTTGTTTTCTTTGTTCATTTTTTCACCAGGTGGTGTCCGGGGTTGTGGCCGTCGTGTTGGGTTACATTTTCAATATAAATCTCGCACCGGACCAACGAAATGCCGAACTCTTAAACAACATAAGCCTCATCTTCAAAATATTCAGTATTGTTATAAACATTCTTATAAGCATATTTTATTCTTTGTTTGTTGATATGGAGATGGTGGGTGATTTATGATATTTTTTTTTAAATTAATGGCTAAGGATAGATGAACTATCGTTATGCTCCGGTTTTGGATCGTTTCATTATGAATAATAGTGTAAATTGACCACACAAAAGGTATCATTTGACCACTCCCAAATTTTTGAACAAAAGTTCCGTTATTAAATTTTTCGAAAGAATAGGAGGCAATTTTAAGAAACTATTTTGAAATTTTTTGATTTAGATTGGTATTTACGTAGTTTCTTAAAATTGTCTGTTCTTTCGAAAAATAAAATAACGAACTTTTGTTCAAAAATTTGGGAATGGTCAATTAGTTTATCAAACTATAATGAAATACCGAATGGTTTATGTAATAGTAAACATAGCGTATTAATAGTATACATTATGATGCAAGTACGGTAAGCTGCATATTATAGTCGAGGTGTTTATAGGCACGAGGCGATGCCGAGTGCTTATAATGAACCGATGACTATAATAGCCAGCTTACTGAGTACGAACATAATACGACGTTTTTCAATACATTTGCGATTAAAATAATTAAAATAATACTTAAAATGCCATATTGGCGGTAGCTAAGGGCGGGAGCGGGCTGCTTTTCGCGGTTTACGCATGCGTTATAAACAGAATGCTCGTTTGTGATTGGTGTAAAGTGAAATGGCCTAGTACTGTAAAAATACAACATTACGATTCAAGTTTCGATGTCATGAAGACCGTATTAATAGTGAATGTATTGAAAATTATTATAAATACTGTTTCAAATATTTTTTAAGATTCATTAAATTTGTTGGTCATACTATTTTAATTAGTTACACTTAAATGTAAGGTAGGCATGTAATGTTACATTCATTAATTCAAGATGTTTTAATACTCATACAATGTAATTGGGATTTGTAATTCGGTCATTAACAAAACATAAAAAACGAAAACAATTGTTTTTTTCATCCTACCACCGTGTCCTGAATTTTATAAAAGGCACGCACGCATAAATCGTGCTTGAGTGAGCATCGGGTGCACGATAACCTCATAAGTAATACTTGGATGTCTATTTGATTAGTACCTACTTTAAACTAAAGGTTTTTCTCGGTAGGTTGATATTACGTGCAACTATAAATAAGACTAACAAATAGGTTTACCTAAAGTGTGATTTAGTTTTTGGAAAGATATATAGGGTACACGATTGGATGGATAACTTTTGTTCAATATATAGGAAACGATGATAACGAGATTATCTATTTAAAAAAAGAAAAACTCAAATATTTCTTTAATTATTAATGAATTCAGTCTTTAGCTTTATCTAAATAGATAATATAAAAAATTGATAGGTATCAAATTTAAAAATAGATCTCCATTTTAGAAACATTGTACCTAGGTATGATGAGTGTCTGTTTCTCGATATCCATCGACTATCAATACTTTCCCATCACTAGTTTAATTTCTACAAGTAGGCACAGTTACAATCTAACTTTATGGTGGATCCGAACGTAGGCGCAAGTTGCGTCGCAATAACCAGTTTTAGGTGTAGCAGGACGCAGTGGAGCGAGGGGTACCCTAGCTTGCAAGCGTTGTATTCAGACCCGCCATAAAGCTTGATACGATCTGCACCTATCATGTAGGTACCTACAGTCAAAAACTGCCAACCACCAATCAAATTAGATTTGACGAGATTGCATTCAGATTTTCTAGAAAGCGCATAAAACTTCAAAAGCAGGTAATATCTAATCTACTAATTAAGTGTCGAACTTGTCGGTACAACTTTTTAAGAAGACTTCAATAAGTTAGTAAAATTTTGTTTTAGAGAGTTGGGTTTAAATAATTATGTTTTTAAATCGTCTTTTTATTTAAATTAGTGATTTTTTTATATATAAACAATAATATTAATTGAACAAAAATAGCATAATTATCTAAGTAGGTAAGGTGGTAAGGTAAGCTACCGCATTATAATTCTCGGATTCCTGGAAACTAGATATGCCAAAGTAAGTTTGAGTAGTGATGTAGTAGGTATGTTCTTTGCAGCACCTGAAAGAAAAACTATTCGAAATATAGATATTTCATTTTATGCGTATACATCACAACAACGTCTAGGCCTCAAACTAAGCATTAGCTTGTATTTTGGGTATCTAGCGAAAACACCACATACATATAAGAACCAGTACCAGTATCAATATTCATCATGTAAATACTGATCCGACCTGGGATTCCAACCCGGGACCTCCAGCTTCGTAGGCAGGTTCGCTACACATTACGCCAAGCGGTCGTCATTTCATTTATATTCATCATCATCAAGATATTTCATTTATACGTATTTCTTATAGTAGGTATATTATTATGTAGGTGTACATATATGGAATTAATTTCACACTCTACCTACTACTATAGAAACTTGACAGACGCACAATATAATTACTCATATGTTATAATTTGATGACCGGTTGGACGAGTGGTTACAGACCCAAACTTCGGAGCCAAGCGTCGCGGATTCGATTCCTGCGCGGGACAAATATTTGTGTGCATGAACATGTTTATTAGTTCCGTGTCTGGTTGTAAAAAAATAATATCTATATAAGTATGTATATACATATAAAGGTTACTTAAATATTTTAGTTGTCTGGTATCCATAGAACAAACTTCGCTTAGTTTGGAACTAGATGGCGCTGTGTGGGATGTACAAAGTATTATTAATCATACAATCGATTGGATCTAGCTGGATCCAGCAATGCAGTTGTCACTAGACGGGCGTTAAAGGATATAATTATGAACTACGCTATCGTTACTTTAATTGTCTAAAGAATGATAATAAAGTGACATACTTATGAATTTAGCACAGATTTGATTGCAATATGCACGCACCTCAAGATGAAAAGCTAACAGACCAAGGTCACACCCTGTTCTTTTAACTGTACGGTAATCCTTTGGGCGTTACGTGACGACAATCTTCTCTCGTTCTCATCTTCCAGGAGGTACGAGCGGTTGGAGTGCTCTGAACGGGTGCTCAGCGCTATTTCACCCTCGCATCGTGGACTGTTAAGATTTTATCTCGTAATCTGCCAGCTTAAAAGAGCTCATTATTCGTTCAAACTCCCATACAAACGTAATTCAAAATTACTAAACTAATTTTCTTTTTGGAGTTTTTAAATATTGTTCTGATATAGAGATAGTGAATTTGCTCTCTGCCCGCCACCCCACTGTATATATAGACAGATTAAGACGTATACTGTACAAAACGCAGCGTTCCATTTAGCGGGGGTGTGAGACGCGTTTGCGGGGAGAAGCGTCTACACAATTTCATACTTACACATGAAAAGTTACACAACTCAACGTAGTTTTTTGTTTTTAGACGTGTATTCACAAAATTTCACTGCGCAATTCGGCGTTTTTGCGATGAAATATTTTCTAACTGGCATTTGCCGACTAAGTACCTATCGTGATAGCTCGAATGCATCGAACCTGGTTCAAATCTATAAGGCCATGTGGTGATGGTTCGAATCTGACCGTGTACCAAGGAATTTTTTCTGACTTAAGTACATTAACACGTTCACAGTGTATGCCCCACCGATGGGGCATGATGAGTTACTCCATGTACGTGGATGCCCCATCGATGGGTCATGAGCCCCATACAAGCTTGTAAACCTGAACACGTGTGAGTTTATCTACTTTTATCGGCATGAACGTGTGAGCAACGAACATGAAAAAAAATTAACATGAATTCCGGGTTGACTTTTTAATCAGGGTTGCCAGTGTCTTACCATTAAAAGTATACATTTTGGGTAAAAAATATAACGAAAATGTGTAAATCAAAATATTTATTATTAATGACAATGATTATAGCAAATAAGACAATACGCTTTTTGACATATCAGACATTCCATGTCTGTTTTTTTTTTTTGCCTTCTTGGCTGCTTCCGCTGCAGTATGGCCTGCTTTATACATAATTTTGTAACAGCCAGTGCAACGTTTCCAATATATTTTTTTAGGATCACGCCGAGTGATTTTGGTGAGAAAACCAAAACACCTAACTAAACTAAACCAAACCAAAACTAAAAAACCAAAGCAACGATGAAAAAAGTTCGTAGAGAAAAAAATTCAAACTTCTTGTCAATTCACAGATTGCTAATATGTTACTGACGTTACAGAGCTAAATTTGACATTGACATCACAAAACATAATGATAAGACTGCATAAATCATAGACCTATTGTCTATGATTTGTGCAGTCTATACTATATACTCATAAATGCATGCCACATAGAAGGGTCATGAAATAAAGAGCTCGTACGTGAATGACCCACAGATGGGTCATTTCTTAAAATATTTTTATTTTATGTTTAGGCGGCAACAAAATAAATACCAATGTTATACCATATCACATTTACACCTAACGCAACAAATTCAGCTAAATTTATATTTGCACGTAGGGGGTTCTCGCCATGATATTAGGCACGCAGTGAACGTGTTAACTATCACTGACTCCGTGTCTTGGAGAGCACGTTAAGCAGTCGATCCCGTCAGTTGTCAATAGATGGCGGTCGTTATAATTCGCCAACCCGCATTGGAGCAGCGTGGTGGATTTAAGCTTCAAGCCCCCTCGTCTTGAGTGGAGGCCTAAGCTCCTGCAGTGGGGTACAAAAAGGGCTGATGGAACGGAATGGAATATGCTGACTAAAGGCTGGTGGTAGCGGTAGCATACACTATATTGGTTTGGATCCGATTTTCTAAAATCGAGTTTTCAACAGATCTCCACGTTTTGAGGTCCTGGGAACCCATTCTATTTCCGGCTGGACGTCTGTATGTGTGTGTAACTTTTTTTGTCGCACTATATCGAGAGAACGGATCAACCGATCAAAAACCACGATACGGCGTTCGCGAGGGTTTATCGAAACTTAGATCTGATTAGATTTTGAAGTCAATCGGTCTAGCTGTTTCAAAAATATTCCAAAAATAAAAATAAAAAAATATTTTTAAGTGTTTTTTAGATAACTTTGAGATTTTCCAACTGATCTACATAAATATTCTATAGGTTTATGTGCATAAAAAACTGCGTTGAATGCCGTCAAAAAAAAATGATAAATCGAAATTTGAAATTTTACGACCAATCGATTTTTTATTTAAAACAAAAAAATTATTTTACAAAATTGCATAGAATGCCATAAATTGCATTGAAATCAAACGAAGCGTTCAAGAGATATCGCAGTTCAAAAATTTCCAAAATAACGTTTTTTTTAGTATGTCCCTGGTTTTTGAGCTCGAAGAACTCTAAATTTATAGAAATTCTATTTTTGAGCTCGGAGAGCTCGGAAAATAAATTTTGGGAGCTCGAAAAGCTCAAAAAACCATGAACATCCATATTTTGAGCCTGAGCAATAGTTTTCTAATAGGGATATTTACGAGTGCTTTGATCTCGAAAATAGCGGGACGTTTCAGGGATGGCCTGCAGGGTCAACCGATTTTTTTAAATTAAATTGCTTAGAAAATCAAACGCTATTTGACCGGTTTTGGGAGCTCGAGTTAATTGACGCTATTTTTATTTAGTGTCAACAAATAGAGTCAACAGGAGTCTACACAATTACAGACAGTGTAGGAAAGTTGAATAATTGAATAGGTAGGTACCATGAAAATCTCCATCTGAAGTTACTATACCTATTATATTTTGCATACCAAAGCTAGTGTTTTGTAGTTCTATGTTCGGATCATGGACGATCCTAGATATATAGCGATGCGACAACAAAAATTACATACCGCACCGATGCGTACCACGTAGGACAACTATTTTGTGAGACCCACATGTAAAATTCGTATTGGAAAAGAAACTAAAGATTCTTAAATTACATATCATGTGTAATTTAACAAAATGTTTACCTAATGACCATGCTAATGGCGTATGGTAGGTATGTCTAATTTGTACCTATTATTGAGTCTGTCATTTTGCTCACTTTTTCGATAGTTTCAAAGTAGGTATAGGTACAATCAAACTTTATGGCGGATCGGAATACAACGCTTTATGCATGCTTGCGCAGGTTCAGTCATATGCCCCTCGCTCCACTGCATCCCGCAACACCGGAAACTGATTACTGCGACGCGACTTGTGCCTATGTTCACATCCGCCATAAAGGTTGATTGGATCTATATGGACGTTCCATCTCGATTATTATTATGCTGTCTGTTCGAAAAGAATCTAGCAAATTCTTGGAATTTTTCAGGGTTATTCAGCGATAGTTTACTTGACGATTTGGCCTAATTAATAAACTACGAAACTGTTTAATTTTTTAATTATATTTTAATTTAATAACAGTAACAAGACTAGATAAGATTAGTTACGTACGTAGCACTGAAAATAATAATACGTTTAATGTAATCAAATGGATATATTTATTTTTATTATTAATTTTAAATTCGGTCAAAATAGGTTAATGGTTCAGGTACCGCATCTGTTGCTTACATTGCCTGTTGCTTCTTTTTATAATCTGTTGCTTGTTGTCTATAGTAGTATGGTAGCATGCACGGATGCCTATAAATAAATAGGTATAGTAGGTATATCCGAAAAAATAAAAATGTATACATAATAATATATAAATGCCATCGACATTAGTCGTTGCCGAAGCTCTCGATAAACGTACTTGCTCACTGAATCCCGAAACATTTTTTTTTTAAATAATACATGAGACATCTCACACAGCGCCATCTAGTCCCATAGTAAGCATGTATTATGCTTGTGTTATGGGTTACTAGACAACTGATAAACATACTTAAATACTTATTTTATAATATACTTTTACATACGTAGGGCATACTTACAGTTTCTGGACTGGCTACTTACAATAGAAAAAATAGAAACATATTTATGAAATTTGAAAATGGAAATCTTTGCGAACACGTTACTTTTTAAATTGCGAGATGGTCATTTCTTTTTTGATTGTAGCGTCGGTTTGAAAATTATGTGTCAGAATTACAATGAACTTAACTAGAGAAAATTTTCGGGCTATGATTTTTTATGATTTTCGGTGCGGCTTAAGTCAGTTAGAGAGTTGCCAGACTTGGTAATAAAGCTCCATCTTGTAGCTTTGTTTATACGTGGTTCAGTGATTTTAGATGTAGACGTAATTATCTCCATGGCGATGCACCTGAAGGTCGACCAGCGACTGCGGTTACCGAATTTAATATTGATACCGTAATTAAATTAGTTGAGACTGATAAAAAAATTACATGTCAGTAAATTTGTATAGTATTGGAACGAGTCAAGTGCAAAAGATTTTACATGTGCATCTGAAGGTACGGAAGCTTTACACTCGATGGGTACCGCAAGTTTTGACGGAAGACCAGAAACGGCTGCGTGTAGAGTGGTGTCGCAAAATGATAGCAAAGTTTAATGGAGGGCAATCATTGGCTGTCTATAATATCATGACAGATGATAAAACCAGTGTATATAGCTTTGAACCGGAAAGAAAAAGTCAATCATCAGAATGGGTCATTCCTTTTGAAAAATTGCTAATGAAATTAAGAAAAGTCAAACCGTTGGCGTTGGCAAGAAATAATATAGGTTGTTTTTTTTTCGGTAAATCAGGACATTACATACAACAGTGTCTCTTGAAGACCAAAGAACAGTAACTGCAGAATTGTATGTCAACACTTGCTCGCCCAGAATCTTAGAAAAAGTTCAGGAAAAACATAATGCGTCCTCATATATTATGCCGCTAAGGTAACAGAAGCGTATTTGAAGTGTTCAAATGTAAAACTGATGACGCATTCGCCATACCGTCTAGACCTCGCACCATGCGACTTCATTTTGTTCCCGAAAATTAAAGGCAAAATCGGAGGCATACGTTTTACGAGCCCTGAATCGGCGACGAGTGCATTCCATGAAGCTATTGAAGAGGTCCCTAAAGAAATTAGTCCAAGTAACTACTTTTTACAATGGTTCCACTAAATGCAAAAATGTGTCAAATATGGCGGCATATAGTACTTTGAAAAACAATAAATGTATCTTAAGTAAAAATCAGGTCTGATTTATATGATTTCAGAAAGTTTCAGTATGGCTAACGTAACGGAACGAAATATACATGTTCACGTACATACATTTTTCTCCCGGGCGGGAGTTGAATCCGCGACCCTTGGCTCCGCAGTTAGGGTTTCTAACCACTCGACCAACCGGCCAGTCATTGAAAATTATTGGACTAGGCGAATGTAGACTAATTTTGGCGCGAATAGTAATTTAAAAAAATGTAAATAAATGTACGAATAAAATTTATTGCAATTATTAGTGAAGTTTGCATAAACTTGAAAGTTGAGGAAAACTTATTTACTATATTTTTATCATGTACCTATCTTGTATTATTAAATATCTTCTCCAAACCTATCTTGTTAATTTTAACTAATAATATAACTATTTGACTAACTTATCCATTGTGAATTTTTAACTTTTTCCGACTCTAGTATTGTACAATAGATATTATGTATGTGTGTGCAGAGGTGTCTCCTGCAATAAAAAATGTTCACGCAAGTTGTGCTAGAATTAGGTTCTTGGCTAGAATTACATGCCTTGAAGTTTGGAGTTCGCGGGTTTTTTCGCTCTTAACTTTCGCTAATCATGCCACATAAAGTTTTTTTTTCAAGTGCTAAGTACAAGTTACCAGTAATAAATTACATATCTATTTGATATATTTTATAATATTTTTTATATCTATATATTAATTATATACTTTTATTTAGAATGAATCATTATGGAATCATTCCAATTCCATTCACTCCGCCCGCCCTTTGCGACGAACTGTCAAAATAGTTTTCCATTTTGTGTTGTTTTGTACACGAATTAAACATGCTTTAAATTAATTTATAATTCTTATTTTAATGATAATTATGAGTGCTGTATTAATGTCGAATTAGTATATATTATTTCTGAAATCTGATACCTATTTATTTTTGAATAATTTTAATTATATGTGATAACTCCCAGTGGTGTTGGAAAAAACAAGAGTTTTACAGGCAAATGCTGCCTTCTATGCCAATATTGTTTACTAGAGAAAGTCAGGATGCATTTGGCAACAAAATACAATGCAGCACCAATGTTTATATCCAAAATAACGCTCCTAGCGTTAGCCCACAAATGGTAAGTATCCTACATTCTTTATGTAACCCTAGTAGGTACACCTGTTTACAAACAAGAGTAATGTAACAACAATATTTTGGTTTACGAACAAAGAGATCATATAAGTAACAACATTATTTTGTAGCCAACTTCTGTACAGCCACAAAAAGAAAGCAAAAGCAAGAGTACTGTAAAATGTAAACAACAAGTCAAATCTAATTTGCCAGCCAGCACAAATGAAGATCCCAAGGAAATGGGTAAGACTTAAAAAGATTAAAATGAAAAATATATACTGCTAGCTTGTACCTATGAGATGTAATAATATTTCCATGTTACAGCTCTGGTCACATCATACTTCTCTAAAGTTAGAACTCGATTTGTTGCAAACATTGGTCAGCCAACAAACAAGTTTGTTCAATTCCAAGAGGTACTCAAAACCTTTAACCCACAGAAAGAGACACCAATTGATCTTTATAGAAAAATAGAGAAGCTATTTGGAGAAGACCACAAGGACCTAACTGAAGATTTTTTGTTGTTTCTTTCTCCGAGCCAAGCAGAACAAATTGGAAGATTCATGGATCATTTGGAAATGAACAAATTGAACAATTTTATAGAGTTATTGCAAGTGAGAAAAGAAATAATTTTTCTGATATTCTTATATAACATTTACTTATTGAAAGTAACAAAAATTCCTAACAAATTCTTGATAAAAAATATAAAAGATAAATGGTACTTTGAAATGATCGAAAACGTGAGAGCAATAACAGACTCAAATTAGACAGACCATACGTTATTATCATTCTTTTAAACTAATATGTTGTTAAATTAGGTTAATGTTAAATGTAATTGCAGAGTCTTTATTTTTTTATTTATTACAAATTTTACGTATGGGTTGCACAAAATTGTACTTCACAGCTAATATTTCAAAACAACTGGTGTGTATACATATTTGGTCTATGTGGTTTAAATTCTTTGCTTACATTTTTGTTGTCACAACGATATTAACTATATAAATATTATTGTATATCGTCGTTTTGGTGGGGAAATGAGCTAAGCCACATTCTTTGTTACACTGAGTTATATGCACTAACGGGCTCAGAAAAAATGTTGCCTGTAGTAGTGAAAAGAGCTAACCGACAAATTCATTACACCCAAAATAACCACCAACTGTGAAAGGAGGAAACTGTGAAAGGAAAATGAAATACTATCCGTTTTTTTTTCTTTTTCTGAGTCCGTTTCTGCATATAACTCAGTTTAACAAAAAATGTGGCTTAGCTCACTTCACCATCAAAACGACGATATACAATAATATTTATATAGTTAATATCTTTGTGTTCACATAAATAATAATAATAATGACATACACATCACAACAATGTCTAGGCCTCAAACTAAACATTAGCTTGTGTTTTGGGTACCAAGCGAAGACACCGCATACATATAACAGCCAAGACCCGGTACCAGTATCAATATTCATCATATAAATACTGACCCGACCTGGCATTCGTACCCGGGACCTCCAGCTTCGTAAGCAGGATCGCTACCCACTAGGCTAAGCGGTCGTCAATAAGTGTGACATTTCAAAATATATTTTATGGGTAGCTTCTTGTCTCCTACATCTATTTTATTAATTGCTTTATTAACAATTGCATTGAAGACAAGCAATAACTTGGTTTAGATTATATTTAGTTTTGCATCATTATCTTGCTGACAATCTCTAATTTTTCATGATATTTTTATGAAAAGTTTTATTGATAAGCAGAAATACAATCTTTTCCTTGATAACAGGCTAGACAATTTAGTTTACTTTCACTAACATGAAATGATTCAGGCAACCTATAGTCTAGAATACCTGCTGGGTCTCAAATACATGTAGGGATTTGCAAAGTTAGTCATGAGCGTAAGTCTGGAAGGGATTATGAGATAAAAGCATTTTAAGTAAATGGTTCCCCTATTTGTACTCCTGTTTGAAATAAAGATGTAGCCCTTTCACACTCACGTCGTTTGCATCTCTTTTTCTGCATTTAAAATGTTTGAGCATTATTATTTATGTAATAATTTTATAAATTTTAGCTCAAACTTTTATGTTCTAGAGTTACTTAAAAACCCTAAAATAAGAAATGTATTTGTTAAGGTTTCCTACATTATAACTTAATTTTTTGATGTGTGTCTGAGTATAACGATAATCGTTCTCTATCTTTTTGCAGAGTACGTTTGCACATCATCCCACGATCCTTCGTAAAATCATCAGAGCCGTAACCAATAGTTTAAACTGTGGAAATGTGAATGAAATGAAGTCTAGGGTGTTGCCACATTTCAGATCTCATCCTAGATTAGCACAAATGTTCAAATTGCTGTTCCCAGACGAAAGACCGCCAGAAAGGTACGTATTAGGAATCTTATTTTCATTTTAAGATGTCAAAATTTGTAGACCGCAATGAGCTGCTGTCTTTGATTCAATAATAAACCTTTTAATGGCACGTTTTCACTCCTTGTTCCTGTTAGTATCTTTGTTTCTGCTGATGCCACTTATCCCAAATACCCTGGGATGACCTTGATCCAGCTCCTACCCATGATTCTTTCAACCTAGTCTATCGCGTCTTGTATTTATGATATTATAACTTCTAGAATCCTTCTAAATTGTAAATTAAATTGACAAAAGAAACGTATTTAATTTTCAATTTTCAACTCATTGGTGTCTATAATTAAAAAAAAACCTGGCCAAATCCAAGTCAGACTAGCACATGAATGGTCCCGTACCACCGTACAATATATATAAAAAAAAAAAAACACATTTCTTGTATAGATTTAATTTTTTTTAAATTAATTTTTAACTATGTTTTAGTGCTCTTATTTGTTATAGCAGCCGTATTTGGTGATTGGTGGTTGTTCAAAATTTCATGAAGTATGTACTGCTACCAGTACAGCAAATACGTCGAAAAAAAACCCATGTCTTGTATGGGAACTAGGGACCCACTTTAATTTTTAACTTTATTTATTTTTATTATTTATTGTCATAGCAGCCATAGTCATACGCAATCTGTGAAAAGTACGAGTAGAAATTACTTATTACGCTTCAGACGATATAGCCCTGTGACAGACGGACGGATAGAACCAGTACAGAGGTTTCTTAAAGCATGGAATAAATTCGTTATAAATTCAAAGGATAACTTTATGGAAAACGCTCGAAATAGTCAAAGCTTAGAAAACCTTTGCTCATGTTTTTAAATATAATTAATAATAGTACAGGTGATTTGTGTACCAGGTATGACGTCGTCGATGTTTTTTAACGACAAACGCATATTTTTGTTACATTTTTTGAAAGAGTATATTTTTTACATACGAAAAGATAATTAAAAGTATAGCTCATATGAAAAAACACAAAGAATAACGATTTTGCAATTTTAAATTGTTTTACGTCATTTATAAATTAAAACTAAATTGAATGTTCAAATTGTGCACAGTCGGTCACCTGATATTAGCCAAGAAAGAGAACAAATTCTTTTTGAACATTATCAATAAGTTCAAGAGCTATATGACTTATTTCTTGATTAATTTTTGCTTTGCAATCTTTTAAATCTATTATATTTTCCGGCCCATTAATACTTTTTAAGTATCCCAACAAACAGTAATCTAGGGGTATCAGATCTGGTGACTATTTTGTTGAAAAAAAGGTCACACCTCGGATTATCTGGTTTTTCTTGGTCAGGATACAATGCTGTTGGTGCAGATATAAGATGGTATCGAAGAAATTTTTTTATTTTCATAAAGTTTGCGTGCTTGCGCAGGTACAGTCATATACCCCTCGCGACTTGTGCCTATGTTCACATCCGCTATAAAGTTTGATTAGAACTGTAAGACATCTTTATAAGGACTTTACTTTTTTTACAACTTTTTGGAATATTGAAATTAGAAGCTAATTGTGCAAATGTTGAGTGATGATTTTCTTGCATTGCCAACAAAATATTAAGCTGACCGTCTTCTAGTGGTCAAGGATCAAAGAGATTTAGGGAGATCATGGACATGTCCGAATTCACGTTATTTAAACTACTTTGCTCACCATGCTTTGATTAATGCTTTTGATTGATCAGGATGAGTTGCAGTGAACAGTTCAACTACGTCCTTTTGGGTGCTCCGAATCAGATAATGCAAAGAATTTCAATTCTTTTTCGTTTTGTTAGTTTGCAATTTTTTTTAAAATGAAATTTGTTATTAAAAAGTTGTTATTGGGTATTATAACACATCATATAGTTTTTGGGTAATAAGAAAAATATTTTTGATAATAATAAAAGTGTAAACACAAATTTAAGGAAAAATTTAATCAATCAAAATTAAGAAAGATAACCAAGCAAAAGAGAATCGTGGTAAAACACTTTTTTTTTTATTTAAAACTAATAATTATTAGCCAGTCACTGATGAAATCGCAAAATCGTTATTCTTTCTTTTTTTCCATACAAGCTATACTTCTAATTATCTTTTCATACATTAAAAAAAAATGTTTCAAATACCGTAACAAAAATATAGGGTAGTCGTTAAAAAAACATGTATGACCTCATACCTGCTACACAAATCAGCCTGTATGTATTAAGTAGTTATATTTTAAAAAAAATGCGCAAAGATTAATAAAATTTGACCGGTTCGAGCGTTTTTCCTTTGAATTTATAATGAATTTATTCCATACTTTCCAAAAGCACTGTATGTAAATGCTTATTGGTAAATTTACCATGTCTTGTTGCAGCTTTTATGAGACCACCGACATTATAAATGAAAGTATTCTGACAGACGACCAGGGCTACGATGTTTGGGAATTTGAAGAGCCAAAGAAAGTCAAAGCAACGTCTAATGTCAAAGGAGGATCTGATACTGTGGTATGATATGTTCTATGTTATATTCTATTATAAGGAAAAAGGGCATAACTGACATTTTTGTGAAAATTAAATTATTTTGCAAATTATGAATAATAATGGTGCTTACATTTTATTTTTATACTAGCTTTCCGCCCGCGGGCTTCGCTCGCATTGACTACACAGTTGTATTGGGCCAGTTAAAGGAACGCGACGCTCCAGAACATTGTAACACTTTCTAGGAAATTCTGAAACTTAACTACCTAAGAAATCTCTATACCTCATTTCTTACAAATCCATTTAGCCATTTTAACATGAAGAATAGCTATCCCATAAGTCGGTCCCAAAATCAGTCAGCCGTTTTGGAGTTTAAGCGGAACAGACAGACTAACAAACACTACGATTTTATATATGTAAATAAAAAAATTGCATTTCACTCTTGACTACACTCTCTTCATGTTTGCAAAATTTCAGTAAAATCAGATCAGCCATTTCGACGATTTGCCCTAACAAACACACAGACAAAAACCAACTTATGTCACTCTTGATAACCCCCTTTTTATGTCTGCGAAGATTCATAGAAATGATTTAGTCGGCTGAATGATTAGCCGGAACGAAAAGACAGACAGACAACCACACGGGCAAAAAGTCACTTTTGACAACCTATTTTAATGTCTGCATAGTTTCATTAAAAATTTTAAAAGTTTAGCTCGAACATACATAAATACAGACAGACGAACAAAAAGTAGCGTATGTCACTTCTCGTCTGCCAAACTTCATTAAATTTGGTTTGAATGTTTTAGAGTTTAGCTCGAACGAACAGAGAGACGGCCAGACAGACAAACAAAAAGTAGCTTATGACACCCCCGGTAATACCCTCTGCACGTCTGCTAAGTTTCACCGAAATCGCTTCAGCCGTTTCGTAGATTAACCGGAACAGACGGACAGACAGACAGACAGACAAAAAGTAGCCTATGTCACCTCCGGTAATGCCCTCTCTATGTCTGCAAAGTTTCATTGAAATCGGTTCAGCCGTTTCGGAGATTAACCGGAACAGATAGACAGACAAACGGACAAAAAACTTGTTGGCAGTTATAGGGGCTGCCGATAGAAATGAAAACTTAGAACTCATTAAAACGTCATCAAGTTGGAGTACCAACACGATAGGTCTGCGATTGATAGTTTCGAAAATATAAGCTTTTAAAATTTGGTTCCGTAGTCACATAGATTTTGCAAAAAAATCAAGTTTGAGTACCAACACGACAGGTCTGCGATTGATGGTTTCGAAAATATAAGCTTTTAAAAATTTGGTCACGTGGTCACATAGATCTCGTCAAAATATTAAGTTTGAGTACCAACACGATAGGTCTGCGATTGATAGATTCGAAAATATAAGCTTTTAAAAATTTGGTCACGTGGTCACATAGATCTCGTCAAAACATTAAGTTTGAGTACCAACACGATAGGTCTGCGATTGATAGATTCGAAAATATAAGCTTTTAAAAATTTGGTCACGTGGTCACATAGATCTCGTCAAAACATTATGTTTGAGTACCAACACGATAGGTCTGCGATTGATAGATTCGAAAATATAAGCTCTTAAAAATTTGGTCATGTGGTCACAAAGATCTCGCCAAAACATCAAGTTTGAGTACTAACACGATAAGTCTACAATTGATTGTTTCGAAAATATATGCATTTAAAAATTTGGTCACGTGGTTATATAGATACGTCTGCAAAGTTTCATTGAAATCGATTTAGTCGTTTCGTTTTAGATTAGCCGTAACAGACAGACAGACGGACAGACAGACAAAAAGCAGCCTATGTCACCCCTGATAATACCCTCTGCACTTCTGCCAAGTTTCATTGAAATCGGTTAAGCCGTTTCTGAGATCAGCTCAAACAGACGGACAGATGGACAGACAGACAGACAAAAAGCAACCTATGTCACTCCCGACAATACCCTCTGCACGTCTGCCAAGTTTCAATGAAATCGGTTCAGCCGTTTCTGAGATCAGCGCAAACAGACAGACAGATGGACAGACAGACAAACAAAAAGTAGCCTATGTCACCCGCGGTAATGCCCTCTGCACGTCTGCAAAGTTTCATTGAAATGGGTTCAGCCGTTTCTGAGATTAGCCGGTACAGACAGACAGACAGACAGACACTTCAATTTTATTAATATAGATACTTGCTTAGTTTTAATGAGGCACAACTGACTTTAATATTAAAATTATTAGTATTTTGCTGAAGTAAAAACAATTCGTAATAGATAATTTCTTGTGTCTAATAAAATCTTACCATTCATCATAAAAAATAGTACTAATTGTTTGAAAATTAATGTTATTTTTTTTAAAGAATTATTGTCTTTGATTTATTGTTAACACTCTTTTTCTCGACCAACTTTTTGTCTGTAAGACGCGCCAGCAGTATTTATATTGATTTTATTTAACTTTTGTTGTTTTTGTTTTATTGCAGTATGTTCAAGGAAGAGTATTTCTGCGACACGGCAGAATGGTCCGAGCAGCCCGGGTTACATTCCCGTACAGCAAAGAGCCTTACCGAGTGCATGCAAGGAGGCTCGCACCAGCACATTGCCCGCTTACTCCCTCACCCCCCGATTCTGACGAAGAACGAGCTACGCAACCCCGAAATATCACAAATAAGAATACAAAGTGTGTCACAAAACGACCTAAAAAATTACAAACGAAATCATGCGCTAGAAATGTGATGAAAGATGTAAACGACAATAACAAACAAATTCTCGAATCAATTAGACTTGCAAATATTACGGACAACACAAGAAAATGTAGCAGATCTTCTGCAACAACAGACAAACAAGCAAGCAAACATATAACACAAGACAGCAAACTTGATGTGAAAGAAGCGAAACACACAAGGCAAAGTTCAAAAGACAAAGCCGAATCTATAAAACACACTGACAGAAATCATACGCACAAACGGGATAAACAGAAAGACAAACAAGACAACAAACACAAAAATGTTGGTGATCAGAAAAAACATGAAGGTACAAAAGCTAAGCAGCCTAAACTCGAAATAGAAGTTAAGAATTTGGGACACAGACAGAGTCAGAGTAAGATAGAAACTAGCAGTTGGACGAGAGATGAAGATAAGACAATGCTGCAGATTTTAAAAGGGGAAGCTGGATCAGAACAGATATTTGGAAAAATAAGGGAGTTGTTACCACACCGGTCCTTAACTGATATCAGAGGCCGATTTTTGCATGTCATGACTTTGCTGCAACAAATGGCGGTGGGCGAAGTCACTTAGATTAAGTAGAAGATGATGTTCAGTGGATTACCGCGTCATTACCAAATGGGCTCAGTTTTGATTTGACAGCGGACCTCACTGCGGCCGGTGCCGCCTGATGTGCCTCAAAATAGTTGCCCCCATTATAATAGTATTTGATAGATTCCAATCAGTACTAAAATGACAGCTCAAATGTCATAAGACCTGTGCGTAGAACAATGTTGAAATGATTTATTCCATAGAAACACATTCGAACTTTCCTTTTACTGCTTCTAGTCAAAAGACATGACGATGGTTGACTAAAATTACTTATTACACTAGCATGTGTATAAATTGTTCTATGATTGCTGGCTTAGTGTCTGTTATGACACCAATAGGTGAAATAAAAAGTTTTTTTCTACTGAATGACACAAAATGTACACTAGTTTTGTTGCAATATATTATACAGCTCTGGGAGGAAGTCCTTTAAAGCTCGTTCACTCTGTAGTTTTATTCATGTAGTGACCGTATTGATGATACTGATAATTAAGTAACAAAAGATTTTTTTTTTCTAATTAACTATTGTTTGTGGTTAATATTGTCTCTGCACGACATTTGATCACTGGCGTGGCCATAACTGGTTCAATAATCTAAGACAAATAAGGTCAACAACCCTTTTTGACTCAAATCGTTGTGCACAAGATATGGTCTGTAGATGACCACCCTTCCAGAGACAATACTAGCCAAGAATAGTCCTTATATCGAAAAAAATCATGTTAATCTACATAATGTTTTTCTCTTTTTTATTATTTTTTAGTATTGACTTTATTATCGGTATTAATAAAAGTACAGTAGGTATGTATATCATAGAGCACAATTTCATCTGTAGCCCTTGGCAAGGGGCCATCCTTAAATTATGGCACACTTTAAAGGGGGAGAAGGGGTCTACAAAGTGTGATATGGGAGGAGGACGAGTAATAAGCTTCGTGACGTCACAGTTATGCGAAGATCTAAAGTGTTAAAACTGTTAACTTCAACAGTAATGAAAAACTTGAAAATAATACAAACTCTGACAATATTATAAGGTTTTTTGTTTGTCACTTTGTCACACACGTTGTACCTACGAGTCGCGCGTCGGGCACCTTTGACATACGCCGAAAGGTCACGTACCGCCTTTGAGGCCGCCGCCGCAGTGATTTCGTCTCTTTCGTCTATAGATGTCTAATAGTTTAAATTTTAAATTTTCTAAATATGTGACGTCATATTGCTCCCAAGTAAACTACGCATTATCAGTATTAATAATAAGTTACATTTCATTCAAGACAAAGAATTACAATCGAGACAGCGCTAGCTTTTTGTTTCTATACACCGAGCTTTGAATGTAACAAACTAGAAGACGCATGTTTGCTATAACGAACTCAACGATTCAAAGCCGAAAATTTTGTCAACTTTAGTTACTTTAAATTTTTTTATCGCTATCTTTTATTCAATACCTAGTATATAACTAGATGCGTTGGGTAATACACGCGGACCTAGACACAACACAAGCTTCCAGGTAACCAATCGCGTGATCCATACGCGCGTCCCGTTCGCCTCCGTTCCTCACACTGGCGCAAATGTGATAGCTTTGGTTCTCGAATTATATAGCCAGCATTACTCATCTATTGAACTATTTGAAAGCTCGGTGTTTCTACACTTTCATATTTTACACAGCAGTTAGTAACTTGTTGGTCGAAGAGATTTCAGGACTATATCAATATGTTCTAATGCATAATACTTAACAATAGTTAATTGTTGTATGTTATTTTGTGGTAAGATTTTCCAGCTGTCGGCATCTAAATACGATTTGAATTGCTATCAAATTGTAATGTGAAATGTTAACTGTAATTTGACCGAAACCACTATACCGCGCCATAGGTATGTGCGCGGCGAGGAGGGACGCAGCTCCGCTATCAGCATTCCTACTCTGACTTTTAACACGGCATCGAAGTAGCGCCTAATACACTCCGTTTCAAAAATCCGGTTGTTAGGACTATGGACCAGTAGGGCTAATATGAACTCACTTCACTTCTTCACTTTTTCCATTTTCACCCCAGTGCAGGGGCTTATGCCTCCCCCAGGGTAGGAGGGGGGCTTGGAGCTTAAATCCACCACGCTGCTCCACTGCGGGTTGGGGACTGTAACGACCGCCATCTATTGACAGCGTCCGGGACCGACTGCTTAACGTGCTCTCCGAGGTACGGAGTCAGTGATAGTTATGTACTAAATTCAGAAAAACTCATTGGTACACGGCCGGATTCGAACCATGGCCCTACGGCGCCTTATAAATAAATACGGCGCCTTATAAATTTGAGACAGGTTCGTTGCGCTTTGGGCTATCATGACACCCTAATAATATGCACACCGCGATAAAATTATTATCTCGTGCCAGAACGAGATGTCTCTATAAGTGACATAGAGCTATCCCGTTTTGGCACGAGATGATGTGTCGACTGTGCCGTGAAAGCCGAGTGGTAGCGAGCTCGCTTCTTGTTTAGAAGGCCGTGATTCGAATCCCAGGGCATGTACCAATGATTTTTTTCTAACTTACGTATATAAGTATTACTGACTCCGTGCCTCGGAGAGCGCGTAAGCCGTAGGTCTCGGCTGCCATCAATAGATGGCAGTCGTTAAGATCTACCAACCCGCACTGGAGCAGCATGGTGGATTAAGCTCCAAGCCCCCTCATCCCGAGGGGAGGCCCAAGCCCCTGCAGTGAAGTTTTAATAGGCTGATGGTATGGTATGGCAATGTGTCGACAAAATTTTGTCGCGGTATGCATGTTAGCCCGGCAGAGTACGGATTTTTGAAATGGCGCATGTTTAGCGTTATTTCGGCGCTGCCTTAATTTACTAGAGTACGGCCGCTGCCCACAGTCGCCGCGCGGTTTACAGCGGTTTCGGTCAAACAATCAAAATAAAGCCTATTTGGAGACGACGCAGTTTTTTTCTGATAGCCAGATATTCTCGAATGGTGACTAAAATCAATTAAGTTTCAAAAATATTTATAGTTTTGTATAAATAAATAATATAGATATCCTGTGCTGTTTTTTTTATTCGTTTATCTCATGGAACTACTAAGTCAGTACTTCGTACAACTGGAATGAGCTGGACAAAGACATTTTGAGGTCCTATATATTTGACCTTGAAAACGAATTAAGAAGAAACGATATTAGTGGGTGCTATACTATCTCTTTATAGTCAGGGTGACGAAGTTACGTAGGATAAATAGGACCCATTACAGGGACTTTTTAATTTTCGACTAAGATCGGACAAAACTCTCTAAGCCTATCTTAACCTGTGACACTGATGTAATTTTTTTTACATGAGTATAAAAATTTCTGTACGTCGCGTCGGCGTCAATAACATAAGTCGTAATTTAGTGAAATAAAACCTTTAATTCGAAGATTTTGTCAAAATTGGTTTAGAAGTTTTCAAATTATAATGCTACAAACATACGTCTGTATAGTTAACGAGTGAAAAAACATACACAAGTGATCCAAATCATTTTACATTTATTATCATTTAACAAGTAACTTTATACCTGTATATTTATAAGGAACAAAATATATGTGGAATGTGGGACTTCCTAGGAAAGTTGACATGTGTCTGACTTTTTCGATTTTCTTTTCAATTTAATTTTCTATTCTAAGAACAATTTACGAACGTATCAGACTATGTGCGGAGATCGTCTACTTTTCTTATTTCCGTCATACATATGCATAGTCAATACTGAAAATGTTTCGCTGTGTACTTGACCTACTTAATAAGTAATCTTTATATTTATTTACAAGCCGATTATATATACTTAATAAAATTCTTTTTTCTGCTTGCTGTGGCTCGAGAATCTGTTTATTATAGTAACGTTCACTCTTGAGTGTGTATAGATAGTATTTTTTTTTAAACTTTATGGCTATGATTTTGAATGGAAATAGAGCGTCTAGCTCATGTTTATCTACAATAAGCGGTAAGGTCGTGATAGCCCAAAGCGCAACGAACCTGTCTCAAATTTATAAGGCTATAGGGCCATGGTTCGAATCCGGGCGTGTACCAATGAGGTTTTCTGACTTATGTACATAACTATCACTGATTCCGTGCCTCGGAGAGCACGTTAAGCAGTCGGTACCGGGCGCTGTCAATAGATGGCGGTCGTTACAATCCCCAACCCGCAGTGGAGCAGTGTGATGGATTTAAACTCCAAGCCCCCCTCACCCTGGAGGGAGGCCTAAGCCCCTGCAGCGGGGTAAAAAATGGGCTAATGAAGTGAAGAAGCGGTAAGATTGAAGAATGCTCTTATACACGCGTAATGGATTACCTGTTTACTTCTTGTTCGGTGGTAGGAAAAGAAGCAGATCCTGAGATAAACCATTGCGCGTGTGAAGGTCAGCATTCTTAACTCGCGCACTTTATTGTAAAACAGTTCTATGTGACACTCAATGAAATGCACGGTAAATTCTTTATTTGTTCTTTTCTGGTCTTATGTTAAATCCACACGTCACTGTGACGACTTCTTTATTTTATAAACCTTAACCTTCATAGTTTCGGATGTACCTACCACTGGATGTACCAATCTGACTGACCAGACTGCTAATCTTATCAGACTGCTTGTCAATTTCGTCATTACATTCGAATATTCTAGCACTATCCCGTCGTATTTCATTAGTCGTTGCTTATTTTTCACTGAAATTTCTGTAACAACACTAAATGCAGAAGTGTCTTACTCGTTAAAATTACTTATGTTAAAAACATTTATTTTAAATTATTTATTTCTCGAATAGGTATACATCACGGATCACAAGTAACGATTCAGTACAGAGCTAGTCGAGGTATATCATTATTTCTACTTATGTAATTCAAAAAACCACATCAAAATCATCCACCGTTTTCGAAAAATATATATACCTACTGCAGCCCTCCGTAGTCACCTTAACTGTAAAACATGTCTAAAAACCTGTTACTATAACTGTCGTGAAAAAAAACCAGGTTCAGTTTTTGAGAAAATGGTAGCATACAAACCCCAAATAGAAGATGTTGACATGCATTATCTTCCTGATGAAAGTCCGTTTTTTCTGTCTTTATGATGGTTTCGGTCACACCAGGAAATTTACTTGCACCACAAATGGTTATAATCTCAGAAATTTGTTAGTTTTTAAGATAATATACAATATGGTAACTTTCTTAATTTTAATAACAACCAGGATTGATTGATGCCACAAAAAGAATAAATGCGATTCGGCTTTCTTTTTCTTGCTGCCGGCACAGTTTTTATATGTACGTACCTACTCCATCAATCTTGGAGATAAAGCAATGAAAATATAAAATAAAATAATCAATACGTTAATTTAGACGCAATCTCCGTGCCTTGGAGAGCACGTTAATTAAGCAGTCGGTCCTGGTTGCTGTCAATAGATGGCAGTCGCTACAATCCGCATTGGAGCAGTGTGGTGGATGTAAGCTCCGAGCCGCCCTAATTCTGGGGGAAGGTCTAAACCCCTGCAGTAGGGTATAATGGGCTTTATGGAATATAATGGATACGCATTCTTTATTAATGGTCAAGCCAAGTTTCATACGAAAGTGCCCGTCATTCTTTGAATTACGAATGGGTTGTTTATGTCAACGAGACATGGGTTATTACCATTTCACTTCTTCTTCACTTCATCAGCCCATTTTTACCCCACTGCAGGGGCTTAGGCCTCCCCCAGGGTGAGGAGGAGGGCTTGGAGCTTAAGTCCACCACGCTGCTCCACTGCGGGTTGGGGACTGTAACGACCGCCATCTATTGACAGCGTCCGAGACCGACTGCTTAACGTGCCCTCCGAAGCACGGAGTCAGTGATAGTTATATACTTAAGTCAGAAAAACTCATTTAGCATATTACCATAGATAAATTAAATTAATACCGGTATTATATTGACGTATCACTATCATCTAATATATTGGTTTGTCTTACCTGTCCTATTACCGAACTGAAGAGAGATATAGAATATAATTATGGATATAGGAGTGCTAAATACCTCTAAAGTAATATGAAGAATACATTGCTAATATCGCTATTCTATTCTGTATATTACTACAGTTCCAATCACACTTTATGGCGGATGTGAATATAGGCACAGGTCGCGTTGCAGTAACCAGTTTCAGGTGTAGCGGGACGCAGTGGAGCGAGGAGTATTTGATTGTGCCTGCGCAAGCACGTTCAAAGCATTGTATTCCGATTTCCGATCCGCCATAAAGTTTTAGGCGAACTATACGTAAGTATAATTTCGTTACATCCCATTTTGATATATGTAACATGAAGTCATGTAATGCCATGTTTTTATTATACCTACTTTAAAATACATTTAATTCTGCCTAGATCAATGTCATTTTTTAATGCTAAAAATCCACTTCTTTAAACAACAAAAGAACACAATATACGTTATATTTTTTTACTTATGGATTATGTAAATTAAACCAGCCCACAAAATAATTGGTTTATTTGCTAGCAGCTTGCTGGCTATGACGTGGACACAGAAATGTATCCAAAAATAACCCCGATTGGACCAGCTTTCAATTTAAAACAAAACTGCATAGCAATCGTTTTATTTTTGACTGATCGATTGGTTAGAAACCTCTAACCGCGGAGCTTAAGGTAGCGGGTTCGATTCCTGCCCGGCACAAATGTTGGGATCATGAACTTGTCTGTTCTTTCTGCGGCTGAGTGTAAAAAGTATGCAATACAAAGAATATTTAAGTATGTATATTAGTTGTCTAGTAGCCCATAATACAAGCATATTTGCTTACTTTGGAACTAAACGGTGCTGTGTAGGATGACCCCGATATTATTATCAATTTGGGAGATATAATGCCGCAGACAAAAATGTTGCTAAAAACAATCCCGATAGAACCAGCTATCATTTAAAAAAAAAAGATAAACTTACACTCGTTTTCGACATTGGGGGCTAAAAATAAAACTCGTGATAGATCTATAAAAATCTTTTATTAAAAAATCACTGCAGCGGCCGGCGGGGCTGGGCGCCGGCGTCGCCTACGCACACCTCGCGAGTACAAGTAAATGATTACTCTATAATATGCCGTTACATCTTATTCGAGCCTTTTCGCTCTCCTTTACAACTAAACATAAGCGAACCCAGAGGACGAACTGATGCTGCCGCGTTACAAAAACAATACATTGAAAATATTAATTATTAACCATTGAAATTTTAATAATATATACTATTTTAGAATTTAATAACACATACTATTGGTACAATTTGACAACAATCGGTATAATACGATATCGTATATAGTGTGAAGTTTCGTCTATCCTCGGAGTGCGGTACCAGTACAATCTTAAGTAAAATCAGTTCTTGAACTGTGGACACGATCCCGCTCGGTGTTCTAACCATACCGGTGTTCACTTCACCAAATTAATCTGAAACGTTTCATACGTTCAGAATAATGCCGTCACGATCGTGGAGATATAAACGGTTTTCAGCCGTGCCCTACTGGAGCAAACAATATAGGTTTTCTACGCGAAAACTTATGACAAAACGAGACAGATTTAACTAACAGGAAACGTGAAACGAGACAAATTTGCCTCTCCGACATCAGTGTCTGACACAAACATAACGGTATATTTGTCAGATAGTCAGTACCAGCTTATTTTCCACGCTAACTCCATAAGGCGTGGCGGAAAACCCTTAATATCTCCATGATTACAATATTGAATGTTTATTTGAGACAAATCGTAGATATAGAAGTAAGACGACAGGTTGTAGTTGTATCGTGTAGAAGCGAGCGAGAGTGTTGATGCTTGTAGCCGCTTAGCTGTAGAGATCGTCGTCGGCCACCTCGTCTTGGAACGTGGGCTGGTCGCCGCCCGATGTGCCTGTACCGCCGCCGGCGCCGCCACCACCGCTCGACGGGAACCTAACGGCAACGCAACACTTTAAGTTTTCCAATTCAAAATTCACGTTAGGGTGCTGACGCCCCTTAAATAGAACTAGTAGGTACCTAAGGTGTGTCGTGATAGCCCAGAGCGCAACGAACCTGTCTCAAATTTATAAGGCCATAGGGCCATGGTTCGAATCCGGGCGTGTACCAATGAGTTTTTCTGACTTAAGTACATTAACTATCACTGACTCCGTGCCTCGGAGAGCACGTTAAGCAGTCGGTCCCGGACGCTATCAATATATGGCGGTCGTTACAATCCCCAACCCGCATTGGAGAAGCGTGGTGGATTTAAGCTCCAAACCCCCTCCTCACCCTGGGGGAGGCCTAAGCCCTGCAGTGGGGTAAAATGGGCTGTTGATGATGAGGTACCTAAAGTTGGTGCCGAATCCGCGGCTCTGCTGCAGCGTCTGCGCGAACATCTCGTACTTGCGGATGTCGTTATCGGAGACGGAGCGGCGTGCGAACTTCATCGCCTCTTCGAAGTGTGCTCGACTGATCTCTGGCACTGGATCTTCCTCATCCATCTGTAATGAATAATAAAAGAAAAAAAAAAATAATAGCCACAGGGTTGGGAAATATTTTTTTATAATAATAATATAACATTAGTTATAACAAGTTTTGGTGAAATTTTGTTTCCGCAATTTGCAGTAAAGAGAGCAACGAAATGAACAATTGAAGACATGAGTGGCCAAAGGTCGTAACTCACAAAATAGACATTTTTAGAAAACAGAGTTTAAAGTTTCTTTTAATATGAACCTTGTTGTGCATTTCGTACTTGTTCTTTAAAATTAATTAAAAATTATAAAAGAAACCGCTCTTATAGCATTGGGAATAGATTAAGCGCATCATAAAACCTTTGTTACACCGAAAAAACAGGTTTTAGATTTTTTGCAGATATGACCTTTGGCCACTCATGTCCTCAATTATCTAGCTTGTACAACTAATTTAATTAGACGCCGTATGAAACCGACGTCTAGTGTGGAAAGAAAGAAGCTTTTTAATATTTTATCAGTCGCCACCGACAAAGGATTATGTTCCAGTGAATCAGTTTGAGCTGAGCTTTTAAAGTCTTGCATAAATCAATCGCACATTCTTTATTCATTTATTAAATGATATTCTAAGTTAGGTGTATAATAAATAGTACCATCACAAAATAATTTTTTTTAGTAATTCTAGAGTTCAGAATTCCCTTTTAGGGTTCTGTAACTCAAGAGGAAAAAACGGAACCGTTATAAGATTATTTTGTTGTTCGTCCGTCTGTCGAGACCCTTCTTCTCAGGAAGGGGTAGAGGTATGCAGTTGAAATTAATATCAAATACTAAGGTCTATGGTCCCTTGAAAGTGTAAAAAAATTAAGAATCTAAATTAATGCAAATAGTAATGATACCTGGGACATCCTACACAACACCATCTGTCCCCAAAGTCAGCAAGTATAATGCGTGTATTATGGGGTACTATACAACTGGTATACATACTTAAATATTCTTGATAATGAATACTTTTACACCCAGGCACGAAACAAATAGACATTCATGCATACAAATATTCGTCCCTGGCGGGAATCGAACCCGCAGCTCTTGGTTCCACAGTTAGAGTTTCTAACCACTCGGCCGATCGGTCAGTCATAATGAAACAAAAGATAGTCACATATTTTCATACAGTCAGTCATCAAAACCTAAAGTGTACTTTTTGCTGATTTAGATCATGAAAGGCAAGAAAGCAAAGTCTCACAGCACAAATAATGGAGAAAAAAATACAAAAATCGTAAATTTGTAGTTAAAGTTTAAAAAAAATTTTTTGCGACTACAAATTTAAATTTATATATTATGTGGTGATACAGAACCCTCGCTTGGTGGGCGAGTTCCATTTACACTTGGCCGATTTTTTTCTTCATTTTCTTTTTCTCTTTCTATATGCTCAATCCTAACTTGTTGTCTCTAACTTTGCCTGTGACAATGTTACCCTAAATGAGATACACCAAAAAAGAAGCATTGGTCATTTCAAGCAAAAAGCTGCTTCGTTTGAAGACTAAATGGACAAAGTTGTCAGGGTTGACAGTATTTTGTATGTATATAATATAAACGGGAGAACGATGAAGAAAAAGAAATTCTAAATTTTACAATCACTGCCTCGGTGTAATTATTAATTTTATTACCTTTAATAAATATTTATTAAACTAATATGACTCACGTCCATAACAGCGGCAGCGGCGGCGGCGGCACGCTGCTGTCTCTGCCTTTCGCGGTGTATCTCTGCCTCGATGGCCTGTCTTATGGCGAGTTTGCACGCGCGCTGACATATCTCGGTCAAGTCCGCACCACTGAAACCTTGGGTGACCTGAAAGTACATGAATCTTTGTAGAATAAAAATAGAACCCAATCTGGGATTATTTATTTATTATTAATTATTAATAATTGGTATTCAAACTGACAAATAAGCTATTAATAAGACTTGTAATAATAAAAAAAAAAATACTTTTATAAATATCATAAAAAAAATGCTTTTTTGTAAAACCGTTTAATACACTATAAATTAAGGTTAAGCCAAAGAAAAAAAAACATATTTTTAAATGACGATGTTACTTTTTATTTATTTTATTTAGTTAATTATCAGAAGGATTATTCAGTTCATTGGAGGCATGACCTGGATTAAATGAAAACAGAATTTAAATAACGTTGTTATATTGTTAGTTAACCATTACATTTTATATTTATTTTAATATCACATTTTAGTTATCTGATTACAGTTCACACTTTTATGTAATTAAATAGAAGTTGTTATAAGAACGAAATAACTACTTGATTTCCATGATTCGAGTGACTGAAATCTGGACGCTAAAGTGTATTTATAGAAACATAATTGAAGTGGGGTGCGAGGAGCAACAACGCTAAATGCGGTATACTAATTTGGTTAATGTATCAACCGATATAATTTACATAGAGCACTAATTACAACGTTCGTGCAGATGCGGTAATTGTTTCCAATCATATCAATGGATGTGGTACTTCTATATTCCATATCAATTTTAGTTTAATATACTTACTTTTAAATGTAAAAACACGAAAGATGAATAATTTTGCGTGAGACAAAATAGTTCAGAAAACTATCTGTAAAGTGAAATTTGCGATTGCGTGTGACATAGAACGGAGTTTTATTTAATGTCGAAAATAAAATTATTAACACAATCATAGACAGTGTGAGCTTGGATTGTACTTGTGGATTATTGACTTCTTTTAAGTAGAACATATATAAGTAGTATAGATATTACATTTAATTTAAAAAATCGGAGTGAAATTTACCTTTGATAAATATAATCGAAAATATTTTATTTGCCTTGTTGAATTCCTCGCATTCAATGTCTGCGAGTAACGCTTAATGTCCACAGCGGGTGATTTTTAACGTCGTAAAATACGCAATCTGTCTGACTGAATTGCACTGAACTGAGTCAATTATTCATTCATATGTGTTGTCTGTAGCCAAAAGTGGAAAGTGGAAGTCGGTTTTTTAATTCTTAGCATACCTTGAGTTGCGTGAAAAAAATATAGAATAGATTGTTTTCTACCAAACAATCTATTCTATATTTTTTTTCATACCAGTAAAAAAATATTGATCGGACAAAGAGGATTTTTCCAAAATGCCAGTGCCGTGTAGCCTCTCGCTCTTTAGCTGCTAGAAATTATTATTACTATAATTATTAATTAAAAATAATATAAATAATAAAATAATAATAAATTAATAAAATTAATATATTATCAAGCAATAAAAATCATATGTATTTGATTATATGCTTAAACGCAACTGACAAAAAAATTTATAGGTACTAAATCAAGGGGATTTGCTATCACGAAATAATATGACTCAACAGAATTTGTATTACCGTAATTTCTAATTCAAATGTTTTTACCTTCACTATACTATGAAATAAATTAGGTAATGTATTGACATAAATTAATTTTTTTGACATCTATCTCCTTTCAAAATGTTGAGCAATGTCAGAGATGAATTCTATCTTCAACTAGTAAATTAACAGGACATACTCGGGGAACTCATTGAACATATTTCTAATTTAATATATTTTTTTAATATTAACTTCGAAATTTCAGATTAGTGTGCCGAATTTGTATTTAATAGATCTTTTAAATCTGAGATAAAAATTATACACAGAAGACCGTGTGCCGTCTATAAGATAATAGCAAATAAACGCAAAATTATAAAACTTTTATTACGTAGTGCTGATGCTATTTGGCAAAGATCACACGCGATTACGTTACACAGATATAAAATCGACCAATTGCGTCAATTATGGATGAGCCATACACGATTTTATGGATGGACCATCATTTACAGATAAGTCATATCAAATCGTTAATTAAATTAAATATTTACTATTGGCATATAAAAAATATAAAGATATAACTTCATACCTTAGCAATATATGAAAGATCGACGTCTTTGGCAATGGGCGACTTGCGCAAATTGGCGCGCAGGATCGCTTCGCGCGACTTTTCATCCGGCAGTGGAATGTAGATCAGTTGATCGAGGCGGCCTGGTCGCAGGATCGCCGGGTCTATGATGTCCGGACGGTTCGTCGCACCTACACATACAGAGAGAACACAGATGCCGTTATGTGCACATTCTTAATACTTCCGGTGTAAATGTATTAATGTACGGTAAAAAAAAAACCGATGGCCAATTAAAAATGGAAATTTACAACGTGTCTGGTAAACAGAGTGTCAGATTTGAAGTGATAGTCGAGAAGAGAAAGTGTCAAGTGAAGTGTTAAGTTTAAAGAAGAAATAAATGAATATATCACAACAGTATAAACAGTGAGTATAAGTCATGTGCATGTAATAATAAAGTAGAAATCAGAAATCCAACACCCAGAGAACTTTCAAATAATTAGACACACAAGTAAAATTAGGCGTGTATACAGCTTAACGTTGGCCTTTCCTGTAGGCAATTGGTACAGCGCATAACGCAAAATTACCCATCCAACACAGTTCAGAGAAGAACAATGCCTATTGTTCAATTGTCAATGCCAATGCCATTTATTAGTAAATTATATTAAAAAAAAAAACAGAGTTTTTGGAATATATTAAAACACATAACTACATGTGGCGCCACCTCAATAAATTACACAGTTGCATTCGAATGTTTTTATTTCCATCATTATCTATTTTTAAGAAATTATACATGTTAAGTGTTTGAAAGTGTATAAATTTTATTAAAAATGGAATTCTTCACTTCATGAGCCCATTTTTACCCCACTGCAGGGGCTTAGGCTTCTCCCAGGGTGAGGGGGGCCTTGGAGCTTATTAAATCCAACACGCTGCTCCACTGCGGGTTGGGGATTGTAACGACCGCCATCTATCCACAGCACCCGGGACCGACTGCTGAACATGCTCTCCGAGGCACGGAGTCAGTGATAGTTATGTACTTAAGTCAGAAAAGCTCATTGGTACACGCCCGGATTCAAACCATGGCCGTATGGCCTTATAAATTTGAGACAGGTTCGTTGCGCTTTGGGCTATCACGACACGTAACGAAACGACACGAAAAATGGAATAATTAAGGTTTATTCAAAATAGCTATAGTGACGGCGCCATCTGTGGTAAATTATAGCAACTAATTCGATTTCAGATTATTTCCCTGTGCCTATTGGATATTTGACCTACTCCATCGCAATTGCATTACTTTTTTTCAGTGTTTATCAAACGCCTTTGAATAGAAAATCATAAAATCGAAATTAAATGTATTTTCGCGTAACTTTGTTTTTATAACTGATTTTCTTAAGACATAGTTATTTTAAAATTCTAAAAGAATTAATAGATAATATCTTTCTCACCAATGATGAAGACGTTCTTCTTGGCGCCCATGCCGTCCATCTCGGTCAGAATTTGGTTGATGACGCGATCAGCAGCACCACCCGCGTCGGATACAGAGCCGCCGCGCGACTTCGCTATCGAGTCCAGCTCGTCAAAGAACAGAACGCATGGCGACGCCGATCGGGCCTGATGCAAGGTATGGTTAATATATCGTTTAGTTGCTCTGATACAAATGCTAAAGGACATGTTTAACAAGTTGGCACCATAAAAATCATTAACGTACCATGACTCATAAAAGTTTTTGTTTTACGTACTTATCACCTCTAAAATTATATAAATTGTTTCAGTTACAGGATAATTATAGGTCGTTTACTACAAGCATGACCCTCTTATATCCACGCGGATGAAGAGAGTTTGGTTAACGAATTGCTGGGATTCGAACCCGGGACATCAAGTCATAGGCTGGATCGCTACCCACTAGGCTAAGCGGTCGTCACACTTTGGCTCTATCAAAAGAGATGTACATTGGTGTTTAGTGGTAGCATCGCATTCTATTTATGAATAAAATACCCGTTCAGTGTAACAAATACAGAGCAACAATACAGTCAGTATAGACTCAACAAAAATAATTTATTAATATAAAAGAATTAATTAAATTTATAATACATAAACAAATAAGTAAAATATAAAATTAAACTTTATACAAAACTATATATTTACAATTTATTGACTGGATAATTTAAAGCGTTACTGATATTTTTTTGATATTTGACTGACCAACTGATCTAGTTAGTGGTCGGAGACGTCGACTGTAGACCCAATGATCGTGAGTTAGATTTCTGCCAGGGACAAATATTTGTGTGCATGAACATGTTTGTTTCATCTGTGTCTATGTGTAAGATATCTACATATGTACCTATTATAAAAATATTGAAATATCTTTGTCGAATTGAATATGTCGATGTACTTATTCAAATAGCAATATATTTACCTTGTCGAAGATGTCGCGCACGTTAGCTTCAGATTCACCGAACCACATGGTGAGCAGTTCAGGCCCTTTCACCGAAATGAAATTGGCTTGGCATTCGTTAGCGATTGCCTTAGCGAGCAGAGTTTTACCTGTTTACGTTAATTTTGTATTAGGTTCATACACATACTTTATCATAAAATAATTCGAATTTTTTACTAAATTTTTAGTATCATATCACATTACTTCTTTAGGTATAGGTAGTTTAACAAGAGCTGGCGCGAACGATTTACACATAAATGCGCGCAAATAAGACAAAAAATATAGTTTGTCTACCTAGAGTGCATGAAAACACATGTATTAGTAAACCATTAGCGTCAGCTCTTGTAAAATAAGCATAAAGTTATTATGATAAGTTAAAGAGAAGATTTATGAAAAGAGTAAAGAAATCATTCAACAGATAATTCCTATTTTGGAAATTTGAACAAAAACTACTTACCGCAACCAGGAGGCCCATAGAACAACACGCCACGCGACGGTTGCATGCCGAACTTGAGAAACTTGTCAGGGTGTTCCACAGGATACTGAACCAACTCCTGCAGCTCACGCTTGACATTTTGCAGTCCACCGATGTCACCCCACGTCACGTTGGGCACCTCCACAACGGTCTCGCGGAGTGCTGACGGAGATGACTTCGTCATTGCGTACTATAAAGACATGTAATAGTTGTTTTAGATCATAGTAATTAAAAGCTATATTTTGAAAATATACTTACAATTACTTTTATTCATATTTCTTTTTCAGTAAGTTGTATAATTATGTACAACTCGCGCTAAACATTTTGTTCACGTGGTTGACGTAGGTGCGCCTTGCGGCAAGTACGGGGCCCTTCGCCCTTTGACGACCGCTTAGCCCAGTGGGTAGCGACCCTGCCTACGAAGTTGCAGGTCCCGGGTTCAAATCCCAGGTCGGATCAGAATTTATATGATGAATATTGATACTGGTACCGGTCTTGGTTGTTACATGTATGTGGAGTCTTCGCTTGGTACCCAAAACACAAGCTAATGCTTAGTTTGGGGCCTAGACGTTGTTGTGATGTATACGTTATTATTATTATACCCATTTGTCCTACTGCGCCGTTACTCACTTCGACTTCAAAATGAACAAGAAGTTCAGCGTGACAATCCTTACAATTTCTCTCCATCTATTCTTCTGTGACATTTTAGTGATTTTTCATCCAGAATGGAATTAAAATTATGGTGCTTTTTTCCACTTTGCCTGACGATAAAGGTCAACTCAATATTTTTTTAAAGTACAAAGTCGATTTAGTAAAAAAAAATTATAACTATTCTCGACAAGTTATAAGTATCACAAAAGTAATATAGTACTAACTCTGAAATTGTCCATGGACACGGCGAGCGAGTTGAGCACCTCCGCATCTATCTGGTCATCCTCCAAGTCGATGAGGTCCATCTTCTCTCGAATCTGCTGCAGCGCCGCCTCCGAACATAGGGATGCCAAATCTGCACCCACGTGGCCGTGAGACTCCGCTGCGATCTGATATATTAAGAATGGCCCAAAGGTGTTATTTTACATGCAATTTAACGTAAACATACATTGGTAATTGACCTGACACAAATGATAATTTATATATAGGGTCACATACAACATAACTATGTTGTATGTTGCCAATTTTTGGAAAAAATATATACAAATATTAAAATAAGAACCTTAAAACATTTTCATTTTTTAACTATAAATAACTATTATAAAGTCTTCAAAATCATAAAAATCTCTATAATAATGTCTATTTTGAAATTAAAAAGTAACATTGGCAATAAGTTATTGAAGTAAAAACTGCAGTATGATTACATGGCAAAAACTGAGAAAATGGCGTTAAGGTGTTGTAGATAAGATTTTGTCATTTTCTAAAAGGGACACAGAAATCCTAGTCACGTACAGGGGGAAAACCTTCTCTAGAAAAAATGGGCACATATAACGCGAATCGACTCACAAATCCCGACCTCCTGGCTGTCCTTGACCTATATTACTTTCCTGTTTTTTTTTTTCTGGCAGTTTTAAAGGTTTCTGAAAGAGGAAAACAACAGAGACAAATCTATTACCTGTTCCAGATCAACGTCATCTCCCAGCTTCATGTTCTTGGTGTGTATGCGCAATATCTCGAGACGGCCGGTTGCGTCGGGTATGCCGATGTCGATTTCACGATCGAAACGCCCGAAGCGACGGAGCGCTGGATCGATCGAGTTGGGCCGGTTGGTAGCAGCCATCACGATCACATGAGATGATTTCTTCATGCCTAAATTAAGTAATAGATAGTTTCAATAGAAAACTTAATATTACTCAAGACTAGAAATTCATTATACGTACAGCTGGGGCTGTTGACCATTATCAAAATACACAAGCAAATCTAGCAGTCGCTTGCTTGAATGTATCAACTACTTGAGCAGTTCATGTATGTTGCTGTAACTATATTAGTAAAAATATGTTATCTTATATCTTATCTTATTTGATTGGGGTGGGCTGACCTTACACTGTGACCTATTTAAATCTATTGTGTCCCCATCCTTTGACCCTACTAATTGTCATCCTAAAAAATTTGCATTTCATGTATTGTATGATTTGACCAATTTGCAGGTCGCAGAACCAATCTGATTTGGGATAGCACCCCCTAGATGGTTCATACGTAATGCTCCTCGTGCATCACAATCACGGAGAATGTGTAGCAATGTTTTTTCCGCAACACCACATGCCCTACACAGTGCTGTCTCCGTGAGTCTCGTGTGTTGCAAGAGCCTGTTGGTGGTGAAGTGCCCAGACAGTGCTCCTGTGACCAATCTTAGTCAATTTCCTGTTTAGTTCTAGAAAATATGTTACAGTAATAGTTTATAAGTTAACAAAACCCTTTTAGTAATAAGTTTTGACAAAACCTCTTTACAGCTGCACTAGTTAGCATTTTTATTTATAAGTTGCTCAATTATTTTAAATTTTTTTTTGCCCCTTTACAGCTGCATTAGAATAAGTTTAACCTTTTAACTAGTAATCAATAATTTTATCAATCGCCTATTTAATTGTTAATTAAATCGGTTGTGACCTTCAATCTGACCAAATTTGGTTAATGAGTAGCGAATAGGTTGAGTCAATTTTTTATTGTTGTTATTTATTGTGTCTGAACCGTAATCATACCACTGTATTATTACTACTTACCATAAGATATTTTTGCCCAGTATGGGTCTTTTGTTACTGTCGATTTTGTGAGTGTAGAAAATGTATATTATTATAAATAATGACAACATTAAATGCACCAAATGTGCCAAAAACTAAGTATTGAGTATTGTAATATTTTCTATTACACAATCCCATTTAACATACACTCGTTGTTGGGCAATCCAAACAGTCTGTGTATTCCTGTCTTAAACTAAAAAAACTTGTGAAACTGTTAATTGAACATTTTATTTCTAGATTCATCAATAGGAAATTTATAGTTTTTCGTATCTCATGTCTGGGACAGTTTTTTTAGTAGCAAAACAATGAAACATGAAAAAATTTAGAAACCTAGCTTCTAGTGGCTATGGCATTTTAAAAGAACAGTAGAATGTTCTTGATATTTACTTTCTTCTTGAATATAATGCGTGGAACTTTAAATTATCTAGTCAGGTCATAAGTTCACGACTGACCGAATGGCCGAGCGTTTAGAGACCCTAACTGCAGAGCCAAAGGTCGCGGGTTCGATTCCCGCCCGGGACAAATATTTGTGTGTATGAACATGTTTATTTCGTTCCATGTCTGGGTGTATTATATTTATATACTAGCGACCCACCCCGGCTTCGCACGGGTGCAATGCTGATACTAAATACACTACAGAAAAACTGTGAACGTTGTATATAAAAACATAGCGGCCCGCTCCGGCTTCGCACGGGTATAAAATATATAGCCTATGTGATTAAATTGGATTCAGTAGTTTCGATTTATTCATTACTGCCCGTGGCCCGCACGCGTTAAATTTGGAGTAAAACAATCCCCCTTTCCCTATACCATAAAGATTTCCTGCTGTCTTTGGAATATCTAAATTCATACACTACATTTTTACTTATTTACTTTTTACATTTTTAACTATTTATTTTATTTTTACAACATATTACAGAATGTCTTTATAAACAACGTTCACAGCTTTCTTGTCATTAGACAATACAAACATGTTTTCTCTGAAGGTCACTCTTGAAAGAGCGACATACAGTTGTCCATGTGAAAAACAGTCAACGCTCAAATCTAAGCCTGCAACGTTGAAGGTTTGACCCTGCGATTTATTAATGGTCATTGCAAAAGATGTCTTTGCCGGAAACTGTAAACGTTCAAATTGAAGGGCAAATCCAATGGTATGTATGGTATAAATATGATGGTATGGTATGTAATGCCGCACCGGGCGGCCGGCCGGTACCGCCGCAAACGCTACGTCCCGCAATTTTTAAATCTGTAATATCTTCGAAAATATTCACTTAAATCATACGGTGTAAAGGGCCATATAGATCTATATTAAATGAACAATGTATTCAAGGTATTTAATTGGTTAAGGATTAATGCTGTATTGGTTAAAATCGCTTCGAAAATTAGCCATTATTTGTCGTAAAAAGTAAATGACAAAAAAAAGTTATTATGGGTTATCCATAAGAGATAGACATATACCATCATGGACTTTTCTGTAGACCTTTTCAATGTGTACAATACTTAGTACATTATTTTGATAAAACTCGTTGGGTTCAGCCTGTGTTTGCAATGTAAGCGGAAAAAATGTAATTATTTACGACATCACATTAGAAACCTCTAAAATAAACTCTCTCTTCTCCACTAATTAATGGATGTTATTATGCATATAAACCTTCCTCTTGAATCACTCTATCTATTAAAAAAAACCGCATTAAAATCCGTTGCGTAGTTTCAAAGATTTAAGCATACAAAGGGACATAGGGACAGAGAAAGCGACTTTGTTTTATACTATGTAGTGATGTGTATAAGGTCACATAATTTATTTTTATTATAAAGAATATTTATGTATATCAGTTGTCTAGTAACCCATAACACAAGCATATAATTTGCTTAGCTTGGGACTAGATGGCGCTTAGTAGGAAGTTCAATGTATTATTAAAAAACAAGTTCTATTATTCACTTATTTCACATTTTTAACACTGGCCAAAAATCTAATATTTGTATTTGAATTTAGATTTTTTGGGGTCTCTTAAAAAAACTAAGTCGATTTCTTCTATTTTTAAATATGGAGTGGACGCAAAAGGACGATAGAGTCGCGGTAATTCCATTGCACTGCTTTTAAAAAGGTATTAAATAAAAACCTGGGACTTCGGCTGTATATTAAAAAAAAAATGGCTAAATACACGTCGGGCTCGCACACGAAGAGTTCTGTACCACAGTACAATATTTTAAAAAACATGTTCCTTGTATAGGGACCCCCTTTAATTTTTAACTTTATTTTATTTTTATTATTTGTTATTATGGCGGCCATAGTAGTAGTACATACATACTTCACAAAAATTTTAAGTGTAAGCAATAATCTCATTTACATTTTTTTTTTACATTTTGCACTAAATAACCTTTCTTTTCATATATATTTGTTTAATAAACATCTAAACTTGGATAATTTATATCCCAAAATAGTTGTAATAGAACTTATGACCTAACTAGGTACATGCAATAGCTTTTATAATACTTATCGGATCCACTAACATTTCGTGCTATATACAGCAAGAGGGGAAACGCTTATGATGGTGGACCTATAGTTGGCACAATCAATATTATTAAAACCACAGACTGACGGATTTAAATCAACCTAATCAACAAAGACACATTTTTCCAGGCTGTCGGTTAAAGTATAACAAAATAGAAACGAATTCGAAATTCTTATCATCATCGCCATACCGTCCATTAGCGTCAGCAGTTGAGACACGATGCGTCTTTCGACTTCGCCGTGAGTCTTCTCGCGTTTCGGGGCGATCGCGTCCAGCTCGTCGATGAAGATGATCGCCGGTGAATTCTTGTCCGCCTCCTCGAACGCTTTACGCAAGTTCGACTCAGACTCGCCGGCGAGTTTCGACATGATTTCGGGTCCATTGATTAGGAAGAAGAACGCACCTGATAATAAAAAAAATAATTTGTATTCAACTGGGGTTACCGTTTTGAGGCTCACCAAACGGAGCCGTCCAGATTTTCCTATTTTTCATTTCCATGCAAGTAACTAATGTTCCTTGAATCAAATGTCTTTTTTTTCTGTGTCCTTGAAGTTAGAAGATAAATTACCCTTCACTAATTGTTCATCATTAGCCCAATGTTAGAGAAGACACAATAATTTTACATCATCATATATTATTCTATATTCTCCATGCACATAAAGAACAAAAAATATATATTAAAAAAAAAATTATAACATAAGCCTTTTATATATATATATATATATATATACAGAGAACATTAACAAAAATTTAACAATAAAAAAGGCTTATGTTATAATTTTTTTTTTTAAATTTGTTTGATCTATTGTTTTTTAGCATATTTTCGGAATGTAATATGTATTTCAATATTGTGCTGCGATAAATCACAACTGTCAAAACTGTGAAGAATACAGAACTTTTTACATCTAAATGTTGTGCCATAATTCTGTAACAATAGAATCATGTGCATAGCAAGTAATTAAAATATTATCTAGAACACTACTGTCTTTATATATTCGTTGCTGGAGGATTTTGGTTGTATCATTCTAATCCAAGAGCAGCATAATATATAGATATAAAACATACCAGTTTCATTAGCTACAGCACGAGCGATAAGGGTCTTTCCAGTACCAGGTGGTCCATACATCAAGATACCACGCGGCGGCTTCACACCGATGGCCTTGAACAGTGAAGGGTGACGTAATGGTAGTTCAACCATCTCCTTGATTTGAGCCAACTGCTTGCGACAGCCTCCAATGTCATCGTACCCCACTGCATTAAGAGCTTCTTCTTCTTCCTGATAAGAATATAGAGTATGAGTTTCAGGTCAAACATTTCCCAGAAGCGATTTGTGTCTCCCATAACATCCTGCTATCATAAAAAATTTCAATTAACTTTTTAAATTTTCCGTATATCTCATATCCCAAATTGGAATATCATGATGAAATCATGTACCAATAATGGAAATATTGGTAGCAAGTAGTCAAGCTGACCTTCAAGTCAAGTCATTCTTACCGTAAGTACTATATCACTAAAGACCAGCCAAAGTATGTATCGGACCTGGCGTAATGTAGGGGAGCGTATGTTTTCAGTTTTAGTGGTTTATTTGGGTTATTGAATAACTAATGTATTGAATTTATTAGAAATAAATTAAATTAAAAAACTTTTTCATTGATTATTTTTAGGGTTCCGTAGCCAAATGGCAAAAAAGGAACCCTTATAGTTTCACTATGTCCGTCCATCCGTCAGTCTGTCTGTCTGTCTGTCTGGGGCTTTTCTCGAAAACTATTGGCAATAGCTGAAATTTGAAAGGTAGGTGTAATCTATGAACCGCTACACAATGACGCAGTGAATATATAAAAAAATTTTGGGATAGGTTACCATACATGTAACTGAAGTACGAAAAAAAAAATTCATCGTATATTAACGTAAGAGGTACCAAACGATAGAGGTACCTCTCTCTCGAACAATTTCTTTTATTTAAGTCAACAGTTGTTGAGATATACACCCCTAAAGTCCTAATTTTTGTTAGAGTCATGTGTCCCCCCCACTACCAGGTAAACTGTTGTTTTTGGATGTGTGGAAAAAATTTATGACAGGAGTGTATATAACGTAGTTAAAATGAAAACAATCACAGCTAACTAGACTGTATTATTTAACGAGTAATAGATTTACTAATAAGTAAAAATGTTGTAAAAATTCCATAGAAAATGACAGATAGCGTGTTATTTGCATTCCTTTGCAGAGCTTATTCTCTTCGCAATCGATAGGTACTTACAGTCAAAGGTTCACTGTGATAAGTAATAAAAATTGTCTCTAGCTATCAGTGCACTCATGTTATTTTTCGAATTAGCAAAAGAGGATCGAGTGCCTTCTAAGTAACTAACAAAATAAAAATGAATTATATTTATACAATAATTCTTAAATTACATAATAATCACGATTAATGGTTAAGATTGATTACCATAACGCTCGTTTTTTTATATTGTATGGTGGTACAGAACCCTTCGTGTACGAGTCCGATTCGCACTTGGCCGTTTTTTTTTTCTAATTTTCATTTAAAAATGCTAGAGGGTACACGCAAATTATTGTATTTGGGAAAACATAATATGGACCTGACATTTCAGAAATAAAGAAGAGGACAAAAAAATGGTCTATAGAACCTCTATTTTATTTTAAAAGAGCTTTCGAATGATTTCCAGATGCTGGACAAGAATATAAAAAAGAGGGAAGCTGGATAGAAAAAATAGATTTTTTTTTTGAAGACTAATAAAATATCAACTCTCACCGTTTAATTACTATACATGTAAAATCACAGTTTTTTTATATATATATTTTTTTAATTTATAAAAATATAATAATTTTATTTATTAATTATAACTATAAAATTTATTTACTTATTTACTTTAGTTATTTTTACTATTATTAGTACTGATAAGTGCAACATAGTATAATATTGGGTATTACTAAGTATGTAAAAGCTACTTTCTCATTAAGATACACATAAGCTTCATGGTCTTTAATATAACTACTGTGTCTTTACTTTTGAAAACCTGTTATTAAGTTACTTGTTTTTATAAACTGATGGTTTTCCTAATAGAAAATAAATAAATAAATTAATCAATCCATTTCAAATCAATACCTCCACACATTTCTGAGAATAAGAATCTTGACAGACAGATAGACAATAAAGTGATCCTGTGTTTCTCATTTCCTTCTGCGAGACGGAACTCCTAAAAATGGATTACTCACAAACATAGTAAAACAAACTAAGCAATAGAGTTGCAAACCCAAAGTGCAGTATAGATGGCGCCACTGGCAACCCGACTGCTGTCATGTCAAACGACTAACTGCCAATGATTTTGTTAGTGTTTTTTGTTGATGTTTTTTAGTCCTCACTGTTAAATTCTGCTAATTCATGGACTTATACAATGCATTCAACATTGAATTTAAAGGATTTGAATTCTGAATTAAAAAGAAGGGGTACAATTCAGTCTGGAAGGAAAGCAGACCTTGTTGACAGGTATAGACTTGGAGACTTTACATGATATTCTTTGAAAACCCGTAGCGCAGGTGGATTAATATACACACCTGTATTGTTTATTAAATAATAATTTTAAATAATGCACAATACAACACACATAGGTTAGAAATTGTATGCATTTGACATACATTAATCGTCATGTCAACAATTCGCTCTCTGTAGGGACAAATTAGCAGTTGGGATCCCCATTGGCCCAATGACTTAGAGAAGTTGATTCACAACCATTAGAAAAATCAGGAAATACCACCTCTCAGTTTGGAGATTGATGTTGAAAATCTCTCTTCTGATTCTTGCAGTATGCTTTTGAATGCCTCCAAAGAAAAAAAAATCTTTCCAAATATTACCCTCATTTGACCAATTTAGACGCTTCATTTAATTTAAAAAAAAACCTAAACACCGGAAATAAACACATACTTTAAATTGTCTAAATATATGCAATGTATAATCAAAGAATATTCATTTTGTGGTTATTTAATTTTCTTATTTAAGATGGCATGTGATGTTTTTCACGTTACACATGTTGTTACGTTGGATGTAACTAGTGATGTGGACCAGTGACCAGCAGTAAGTATGTAACACAATTAAGTAACATAATTTTTTATAAATGGGTACTAAATTATTATAATTGTCACATATTTTTGAATACAGTAAAAACTATAACTTAACCATTATTACATCCAGATTTATGTTTTTATTACTTTTATAATAATCCATTTCTTGTTAGGCAGATTGAGGCAGTTAACTCCGGTGTTTAAATACTTAAAAAGCAAGTTCTGCTTTCTAAAAAGGTTTTTCTAAAGGATATGAAGAGCTAGTATATTACTAAAAATAATTTTTGGCTTTCTATATATTCTAACAAAATCTATCTGAAAATAATTTTATTTAATCATTTCAATATAATTTGTTGTATATGTACTCTCGATGAAAAAACTAGATTTCAAAAAATTATCTACTTGCGTAGTACACATGTAGCTTTTGTCCTGCAGTCCCATTACAACCAGTCTATTAATTCGACAAATTATAGACACAAATGTTATAATATACATTTACCTCTCTCTTAATAGGCTCTCCTTCGCAGTGTATAACTGTGTCAGGAGCAACAATGCAGTATGGAGAAGGATCCGTCTCCACCACCTTGAATTCAACAGCCCGCATACCTCCGCGTACCATGAAAGTATCGTCACGATGTATTGGCCGGTATGCTTCCATGAAGTAAGGCTTCAGGTAAACTTCAAACAGGTTCCTAAGAAGATCAGAACGTGTTTTGTCAGTTTTAAGATTCTAAAAGTTAATTTAAGATCATACACGTGGGATATGATACAAAGAATGAGTGTCACTTTCTATACTACTTTTGCCTTGTCAAAATGGTTCAATGATGGGCTCAATTGACGACCGCTTAGACTAGTGGGTAGCGACCCTGCTTACGAAGCTGGAGGTCCCGGGTTCGAATCCCAGGTCGGGTCAGTATTTATATGATGAATATTGATACCGGTACTGGGTCTTGGTTGTTATATGTATGTGATGTCTTCGCTTGGTACCCAAAACACAAGCTAATGCTTAGTTTGGGGCTTAGACGTTGTTGTAATGTATACATTATTATTATTATAATGGTTAGTGAGGGTGATGTATCAACTGATGCGTTTGAAATACCTGGTTCTTATAAAGAAATAATGTAATTATTATAACAATACATAATATGGAGTTTTATAGATATTTGAAAAAAAAAACATGAAATTCATGGGTGATTGATATGACAATTATTAAAGAAACCTTATTGCGGAAATCAAAACTGTAATTGTATTATTTGTTGTTACGGTGTATATAATTTGTTTTCCAAAAATTCCCGTTTACACTTGATTTTTCTAGACAGCTTTGGCGGGCATTCTTTAATATTTGAGAGTAGAAATATGTTTTGTAAAGTTACATTTAAAGTAAGAATTTTGCCATGTCATGCTTTGAATTACTATTTTCTCAATATGTCTTACGCTGCAGACAGATATATGACAGAGGTCCACATAGCTTGTACATGTCCTACCATAACTATGATTAAATATCTTGATAATAATGTGCAACATCACACAATAGCAATCAATATTTCACATAAATACCGAAAAATTGAAATAAAACAGCTTGACAAGCTGTGTTGAACTCAGTTCCAGCGTGAGAACTAATCTAATATTGTCATACATTTGTAATATCTGTTCAAGCATAAAGTTAAACAAGTAGAGTCAAATCTTATGTATAACCTAGTTTTATTCTAGGAATAATTTTTATATCATTTAACTTACCCAGTCAACCCTTCCACGGAATCATCAATTGGCAATATGTGCACTCTTTTGCCATACTTCACTGAGGGGCATGGTGCTATGGACACCACGTCAGAAAGCCTCACACGTAAGTTGTTCCGTACAACTCTGTTCATGCGTATTTTTTCATCAGGGCAGTTATCATCAGATAGCACGATGCACACAGTCTCTTTGCGGCGTTTACCCTTAAGTAGTACGGTGTCACCACGGAACAGCTGCAGTTGCTCCATTTTTGCCTACATTAAAATACATTACTGATGATCAATAATAATAATTTGAATTTGGTTTTCCTGTATTATGAGCACCAGTCTAAGGGTGTTTACAATTACAGGGGAATACCCAGAACTACGTCAGAAAATAAATTTTGTTTATCTAACAATATGGGAATTGAATCCAGGACATTCAACATTGCAGACAGAGTGCTCTACAGAGGCTTGTTGGAAAAGGATTTGTTTGACTACATTTTATTTACTTTAGTTAGAGAAACTTATGTGATAAAGAAATATTGTACAGAGAATATGGTTACGATAGAGAGGAAGTGAGAAGAATAGAAAGTGGAAATATGGAGAAATTGATATAGAGATAAGAAGTAGAAAGGCAGGGACAATAGGAATATGGTAGAATACTGGAGAAAAGGTATAATAGACAATATAAGGAAATGTGGAATATGCAGAAGCGGGTGATTTAAAGTACTTGATGGAGCGTGTAGGGTGGGTGAAAGATAGGTAAATGGGAGAAGTACTGAAGTAGCGAAAAAGGAGTGGAATGGGTGCAGAGGGTAGAGAAATTAAGAAAAGAAAAAAGATCACAGGAAATAAATAGGACTAGGAAATAAGAAAATGGGGGTTCAAAGTGTAAAATGAATGAAGCAAAAAGTACCAACTACGAGAACTTAGCCAATGGGCTGTTTGGTAAATAAATAAAACAGTAGAAAGTAAGGTAGCGCTTTCCAATGTAGCCTGCTGAAAAGTTACAAAATATTTAATCAGGCTTACGGGGAAGAGGTGTAGGAACTTCATGTAGTAAATATTTTTTTAAGAAAATGAAAAAAAAATTACAAGGCTTATTAGTGGCTTGTTGCTCCGCTCCGCTTCGCTTCTCACAATATCACAAGCAAACCATAACCTAACCTATTTTTTTGAAATAATGGACCATCAAACTATCTTAGCCAGATTTCAAATTGATCATGTTTATGAACACAATTGTCATCAGGCAACAATGGAAAGCCGACCCAAAAGTAACTTCTTTAGCGCCTCACAGTTTTAAAATACAAAGTTAGAAGAACTTTTTCACTAAGTAGGGAATAATACAATAGCATACTGAATCTGTTACACAACAATTTATAATCATTTGTACTATTTAAACAAGTTGTACCTGAGATAAAGCAACTACTGAATTATCATCACTGACGGCTTCTTCAACGATGAGACGGTTGGGTCTGTCCTTGCGGCGCAGAATTGCGGTGGAAAGATCATCAGGGCTATAAAAATGAAATAATTTTTAAACCATAACCAACACGTCACGCCGGAAACGAGAACAAAGAAACACTTTTAAAAAGCTGTTTCATATTATGTTTAACGAAAATCTGAATGGGTTCATTGTAATAAGCGACGAAGTACCAAATTGTTCATAATTCTAGCTGTACTTACACCGGAACAGACATGATGACAAGCCACTTTTGAAAGGTTGGTTTCAAATATACGATGCGTTTACAAACGAAATTATACTGTAGTAACGTATTTCATGCAGTAATATATAATAATAGCAACTCACCTTTTATTATCTGCCATTTTTGAGCCTAAATTAATTAATATTCTTAATTTAACTATATAATCCGATCACTGAATACAACAAAAAGCTTCTATCTATTACTGTCTGTCACCACCACTCCAAACCATGACGTGACGTTGCCGTATTTCATTTGTTCATGGATGACTACAATGTTACCATATCAAAATATCTTCCAATACAATTTATACTATCAATCTGTTACATCATACCATCCTCAGAATAATGCTCAGATAATGACTAAAGTACTAGAAGGAATGTACATTTTACATATGTTCCACCTGTCCTACTGTAGACTGTAGAATAAAGCATTAGAAAGAAAAAGATAGCTGATACAAAATCATTACTGCTTAGGATCAGAACGTAGCCCCAAAATTAAATTTCAACTTATTTAAACGATGAAGGTAAATAATGCGTAGCCAACAACGTTATCGATATATTTAAAGTTAAATAGGTATTTCTATGTATTGTAGTAGTAAAATATAAAGGTACGTTTATTTAGTGATGAATAATTTATAAAGGAACAATTTAGTAAGCCAAAAAATTGAGGCAATGTAAATTACAATTTTTAGGATTCCGTGGATCCGATTTGAAAAAAAAACGGAACCCATAAACGACCACTCTTCTGGTGTTTATACTTATCCGTCGATCACAACCTATTTTCTTTAAATCTATTAGACAAGAAGAACTTGATTTTTGGTATAAATAGAAAGTTTTATGACTCAATTAGAAAAGTATAAAATTAATAAAGTTTTTGCATATTGGGGATTAATTTTAGATAGCGAATTAAAAGAATTAAAAGAACGTACTAAGTGCATTCATCATGTGACATAATAAATGAAAAAACTTATTATGAAAAATGCATAGTTTTAATGATAACAGAAAAATCAAATTAGAAAAAAATCAAATTCATTATGTGATACATCAAATGAAAGGATACGTTATGGGAAATATGAATAAATACAATTTTTTAAAGTATACAATGTAATGTGTCAAAAAAAAATTTCAAAGTTAGTTTAGAATTTTACTAGTTTCGTAACAGTCATATACCTCTTAAGGCTGTTTACAACAAATTATTTTATAAATCATTTGTTATAGGTAAATCACAATTTCTTGAGCCTTCAGGGTGGCTTGTTTCTTCGGTCTACTTCGCTCCTCGCATTGGCACAAGCAAAACCTAAATCATTCCTTATTGCAAATTTTAATGTCTATTTAAAATCAAACGACCGTTTACTTGGCGTCTAGTGTGGCTACTAAACTTTTCATCGCCGTAGTCGGAAACTGAAGTCATTGAAATAAATTGCATTTAATATAAAGTGAGGAATACCCCCTCTATTTTTTAAGCATGCAGGAATATAAACTAAAATAATCCGGGAAATAAATGTTGAAATAAATGTTGTGGGCACATTACAGAGGAATGAAGCGGTATATTTGGAAAAAATTCTATACATAATTATTCTATAGTTTCTGATGCGGAACCGTGTTTATACGAGTCGGAATTGCTTTTGGCCGGTTTTTTTTATTATGAGAAGATTATTATGCCGAATTGGTACATTAATAAGATGTTGGTATAAAATATCGATAAAAACAAACATATAATGTCAATCTCTATAACAAAAGTAAATATGAAATTAAATTATTTTTTACTTCTTTTAACTTGTTTTATCACAGTTTAGTAGTTTTAATATTGTCAGTGTAATGTAGGCTATTGTTTAAAAATACATAATAATAAAATTGTTCATTTCTTAGTGTTTAAAAGCAAAAAAGGCATTTGGTACTTACCGGTGGAACGAAATTCTTTAATTTTCTTAACACAAGCAATTTTTGTGGTGAATTCATTTAGCACCAATTTATTTAATAATTTACTCCTATAGTATCAAATTTTTAATAATTTGATGCAAACGTCAGTCTGACGTCCGTCTGACTAGTCAGACTAAAGTCACTGAGAAAGGGCTACAAGCAGGTTGAAGCAAACCGCATAATATGCTTACATCTTTTTCACTCACAATGAAATTCAACATGTGGAAAACATGTGAAAATCGAAACAAATATATGTAAATACAAGACTGCCTTCTATAGCTTCAGTGATTATTCTGGGATACCATCATGCTTTTTAGGTTTCGCTATTGATCAATCACTCCTTACCTACCTTTTTGATATTAACTTCTTACAGATGAATAGACCAAGAATAGACACTACACATAAGTATAATAATCATACTCTTTGCAGCAACCCATTACGTTCCTGTTGACATCATAGACAATAGACAAATGGAATAGAACCTAGGACAGTTCTTATCTATTTGCTTAGGTGTAATTTTCACCTGATTTTACTCAATAATTTATCATTTAACTAGATAGTTGACAATTTTATTATTAGGTATTTTATATGAAAGAGTTCTCTAAATATATCATACTTAACAGTGAAATAATTTCAAAAATAAATTATTACCTATTAACAAAGTTATGAATATTTAAAATGTCTTGTTGAACAGAGAGGGCAATACAGCTCGATGTACTAGCTTGTGACGTCAGGCCATTTAAAATAACGTTAAATTTCGTTAATAAAATAATGTTGAAATCATTCTTTATTCTCTTGAAGAAAAATTGACTGGAGTTGTGGCATTTGATGATCTTGTTCAATACGGTTCCAATTTTGTTTTTATATGTTTAGAAAATCCTATATAGAAATGGAAAATTAAATATATTCAAATAACAACTAATTTGATATGTTTTTGAAAACACGCTCCAACACAAACTAACACACTCATGGTTCTGTGATAAAGGATACTAATTTATTTTTGTGTAGGTAATCCTACACAAATATGGCATCTTGTGGGTTAAGTAGTTTTTTTCATTGAACTTAAAGCCTATATTAGTGCTATATACATGTAAGATACGTTCTACGATTTTAATACGGAAGCTAGGAAATTTCCGTTAATTCATGAAGACATGTCATATACATAATTAATTCTATACCTAATGAATAAATTAACCTAAGTATTTGTTACTAATTTCAACTTGACCTCCACGCCTTTCGAAGAAAAAGGGTCTGGACAGACCGACAAACTTACAGACAGACAACGAACTGATTCTATGAGAGTTTATTTTTAGAGCCTCGTACATCAAAGATGACAAAAGGAACCCGTATAGGGTCATTCTAGTGTCCCTCTGTCTGTCCATCTGTCACAGCCTCTTTTTCCGAATCTACTAGACGCAAAAGTTGAAATTCGGTACATGTACAGAGTTTGGTAGCCCAATAACGAACGTAGGTATAGTGTATATGAAATATTTTCATTTTGGGAAGCAAAGTAGAAAATAAAAAAAAACTTATTAAGGCCTCCTAAACCTGATCCTGACATGACAAAAACCTCCTAAATCCTGACATGACAAATAAAACTGCTTATTATAAAAAGTACGAGCATATTTTATTTACAACTTTCATATTCATTAGAATTGCACCGAAATTCGGTTCACATTCGGTACTGCCAAAGTTCGGCAGGTTTTACCGAACTTCGTCTCCGGCCGAATTTCGGTTAGATATGCCAGGATATACCAAATGTCAGCCAAACTTCGATAACTCCAATTACCAATCACTTCTAAGCCTAAAATTAAATCGAATAATCCGGAATATATTGCCTCACTCATAAATTACAGGAAGATCCAAAAAAAGGCTTTCTATTCTCGCAGGAAACGGGAATATTCATGAATAGAAAATGCATAGATATAAAGTGTTGCTTAATTTTACCGAGAGTTATTAATAAGTTAATTTGCCTAGTGATGAATTTCCATACAAACGGCGTTTACGTTTGCACCCCATCAAACCTTAACCGATTAGCGCAAAAAATATATGGTATTCAGATCAGCAAAAACTAAGTTTACACCTTCTTCAATTTTTTAAATACTTTGATACATCATAAGAATAAAAAAACTTTCTTGTGATAACTTAAATGTAGGAGATTTTATTCGAATGTTTTATTTTTCTACAACATGTTCAATATGAAACGAATTCCATTTTAACATGCTGTGAAAATTATTTAAAAAAAAATGAATTTTGATCAGATGTTATGAAAAAGCAATTAAGTAAGTACTTTCATTTTGAACATGCTGTGAAAAATGAAACAAATTGGAAGAAAAATCCCATGCATAAGTTTTTTTTTCTTATGATGTATTTAAAAAAAATTTAAAGCTTTTGTAGTTTCCGCGGAGGCATTAAAAATGACTTTATAAGTTTTGGAAACAATAAGAACTCACATAGGCACCTATAGTTTTAATTTATTTATTTTGAAATCAAGTAATATGAAAACTAAACAACTTGAAACTTAAATCAAGCAGCAATTGCTGCTTGAACAACAATGACTTAAATCAGGCAGATACATTGCCACATACAGGATGAGGTTTTAATGACCAGCCAAATTTTAATATCTACATACATCTTTGGTAGAAAACCGATAGCCGTCTTGTTTCCTTTTAGTATCGTTCTATAGAAAAATATTGAGATATGACTACAGAAACCTTCCTCGAAAAAACAATAACTTTATTCACCATTCATGCCCGCCGCCCCATTACGTTTCAAGGCCTCGGGCACGTACGTTTACTATAACGTTAAGAAGGCAACCAAACGTTATAAAATAACACTGTAGATAAAATAATTTATTATGAAAATGTAACCCATATTTTGTTTACGTAATGAGGTCTATTGGTGATACCTAACATCTAGAAAAATTTTGGCCGGTTACTAAAATCTCACTTGTATACCACGCCCATATCCATAAATACAAGTTTTTGAAATTTGTCAATTTTTAGGGACCACCCATAGGCCACAATTATCAACCTATTTTCAAAATGTTTTCATCATTCGTTAGACAATTTAGTTTCTCGGATAGCAGATATCAGATAACTCAAATATTTCCGAAAATATTCATATTTTTGTAAAAAACTATAATCAGTGAATCCCATTTTTACAGACATTTTTCCAATTTTCAAAAAAAATTACAACAGATTTTCAAAATTACAACGGATATAGGTGTTCCAATAAATTATGCAGCTTTTGAAATCCTTAGAACCCCAATTATTTCGTTATCCTCGAAGATATAGCCATATTTACGTCCCACCGGAAAAGGATCTGACGTATAAACCTGTTTTTGCAGCTCTCAATACCATAAAAATGCCATGTGTGAACAGATCTAATTAAATAAGATATGGTCAACATTCAATGAACACTATACCTATTTAATTGTATTAGGTACTTTGGTGATGTAAATAATTTACTATTATGTTGAGTATTAAATAGAAATGCATAATTTTCCAATTGCTGCGTAGATCTTCTACGCCGAATCTATGTTATTTTATTTGGCGGGGGGTTCCTTGAATTTGCCACTGGGGTTAAGGCAATGTGAATCTCGTTTATAAATTAAATGACATGAAAAATCATTTGTAAACTTTAGCTTTTTATTTTAATGTTTAAATGAAAATAAGATTATCTGTTAAATAAAATTAAAAAAAAACTAAATTATTTATAAAACGTAATAAAAACTTTTATCTTAGATTTATCTACTTTAAACTAGCCTTCAAACAAAAAAAAGACGTATTAAGATTTAGCACATATTACATTTCTTGGATTTATTTTTGTTTATTGTCTTGTGAAAAATTGTATGGAATCCTTTTTAATTACAATATCTTTTACATACTAATTACTTACAAATAAAAAAATTACTACATTAGGTTCATTAAAAAAAAAAAAAAATTACACGAGTTTCATTAATTACAGTATAGAGGAAAGGAACCAAATATGCAATACCATTTTGATTTTGCATTAAAAAAATAAATATATATTAAATCAAAAACTTTTATTCTTAGTTATTATCAGTCATACAGTGTTGTGCTTAAATTAGTAAGTCTTGTATTACATAAGTATATTAATTTATATTACAAAATTTTCTCAAAAACAAAATTAATGTAAAGGCACCCAATTAACCCAAATATGGACTACTATAAAATTATGAATAATAAGCCTTAATTTTCTTAATACTATAGGAACTTTGGTTAAATTTCAAACGTAATTTATGTTATTTACAAAACTCACTAATGCAGGCCGAACTCTGCGCCTACGCAATCATGGTGACGGTTTAGAGCCCGCATATGAGGCATTTGAATCATGTCTCTCCTCGAGTATCTTTAAAAAACCGGCCGGTACACAACATACACTGCATCATTTGAGTCAGGAGCTTCCTGTCCCATCACGGCTTCGGGCTCAATGTTCATATCAAAATCATCAAATGTATTTCTTCTTCATCGTCTGAATCAATGGGACTTTTCTTAGCCTTGGTTTTCTTTTTCGCTGTTTTCCTTTAATTTCCTTTTCTTTTTGTTTTGTATTCTTTGACTTCGCCTTAGATTTTTAAGTAATGAAGATGTTATTATTGCAGCAATAGTTGTTTTTTTTTACCTAATAGAAACTCTTCTTTTTTTATCTGGAACTAGAGACATTAGAGTGCTGCGAGTAAGCATGGAAGTTGAAGATTCTGGATCAAATTTCTGGATCAATTTTGTCTAGGTGAGGTGATATTTTTGGTATCCAAATATTGAATAGTCCATATTTAGCCCCAACGACTGTCAACCGACAATCAGACGAGAAAAGACTTCTAAAACATTAAAAAAAAAAACCTGTGATCAATGCATAGTCATGATATACAATATCATTTATAATAATAATAATAACGTATACATGACAATAATGTCTAGGCCCCAAACTAAGCATTTGCTTGTGTTTTGGGTACCAAGCGAAGACACCACATACATATAACATCCAAGACCCGGTACCAGTATCGATATTCATCATATAAATACTGACCCGACCTGGGATTAGAACCCGGGATCTCCAGCTTCGTAGGCAGGCCAGGGTCGCTACCCACTAGGCTAAGTCGTCGTATTTGCATTGACGTATCGAGAAATATTTAGTTTTTCCTTATATTATAGGAAACAAAACCATCTTAAATTAAGTAACCTCATTTGGTTGAATTTCTGAGGAATCGGTTTTGACAAAACTTTCATTGGCAGATAGAGTACTTTTCAAAGAATAATATAGTATACTTCTTATACTTTATACGATATAAAATACAACAAAGTATTCCACGCTGGCGGAGCCACGGGTGGTAGACAGTTTAAACTATAAACCAATTTAAAAAAAAAAAAATTGCGCAGAACAGCGCGGCAGGACCCAAGAATTCACTTGGTCTGAAAAATTACACCTTCGGTAATTATTATTCTACCGGAGATATTTTAATTGTTATCCTCAGGTAATAATTTAATATGTAATTATTTATTTTATATTTTCATTTCTAATTAGGTAAGTTGAAAAAAATATTAATTGAAACACTCAACAGTAGATGGCGCTATCATCGATTTGCAATACGGCCGTATTATTACTTCATTTTGACGTCTTTCATTACTAACCAACTATTTCTTTGTACAAACTGTATTCCACGCGGCGGAGCTTAAAGCTTTGCTTTTAAATCACTTTTTGCAGCCTTAAACTGGATTAGGCTTCTATTAAACGCTACTGTCAAATTAAGGGGGCAATTACAAAAAAACGGCATGTTTAGGTACATTTTTAGGAAGTTTGGAAAGATATGTGGTCATAAACCTAATTCTAAAATAAAGATCAGTTCTTAATTTACAATTGTGTTAGAAAACATTTGCATATTTTACACTCTTTCACACTGAAAAATTTTTATTTTGTAACCCACTTTTGCCGAAATCTCGGAAAATTGACATTTTTCGGTACATATTACACAATCATCACAAGGTTTTTTGAGATAAAAAAATCATTTGAGTATTGTTAATACTTCATTCCTTCTTTCTGTTAGAGGAAATTTTGATAATAAACGGAAAAGTGGCAGAAAAAAATTATCAATAATATGCAATTTCACCGAAATTTTGCCATACTATTTTGTATGAACTGACAGCACACTGACAGTTTATAATCAACCGCACACGGTATAGTGCTTCAGACCGCTCCGAGGAGCGCTATTGAAAGGTCGGGTGTACGTCTTTGTTTCTCTCCGATCAAATGCTGTACGTATGGTAAAGTTGAACTCAATCAATCTTGAGACGTGGGTGAAAGTAAATTTATAATATTTTATGAATTGAATTAGTTTGAATTATTTTTTTTCCAAGGCGGAAAGCTATTAAACTTAAAATAAAAATCTTACACTATATATACAATGTACATAATATATACATTACCGAGTTGACCAACTAATAAATTTTTTATGATAAAAATATTAAATTAAAACATATTAAAAAAGTGGTGTCCTCTTGGAATGGTGTAATTATTTTAATTTTAATACGCTTTTATAAGTTGCACCTGTATGTTTTTTTGTATCTAATGGAATCTTTAAACGCGATTGTCACCCACTTTCACTGAAGATATTGGGCTGAAATTCAGAATACATAAGTAACTTCGATGACAATACACTAAAATGATAAACATAACTTGATGTTGCAGCCAGGATTGTTTCCTCATAAGGATACTCTTCACCGGTTAATAGCACGAACACGAAACTTTGTATGTAGGTTGGATTTCGATAGTTATCCCTGATTTTCACTATAAACTGATGATGCACCACGATAATTTGTTTACGAGGGAACTCCTCAGTGGTTAGATTAGCACCGACATGAAGCTTTGTGTCGGTTTGTATCATTTCATCGTTTTATAGGTAATTGTAAGTTCCACCTTTGTTTGTAAATTTTGATGGAATGTAGTTTAAAAAATATTGAGACTAAAAAAAGAAAAACAATAATATGTTAAAAAAAATTTTATAAATTACACTTTGATAGACAATCGAACTTTAAAAAAGAAAATAAGTAGAAAATTAATCTAATTGTGAAAAATCGTGGAGTGCAATGAAATATTTAAAACAACTGATATCGGGCACCCCACGTTTTGTCACAATAACATTATTTTTCCTCATTAAACACTTTATTCTTATTCTAAAAGTTATTTTCTTCTTTATAGATCGATTTGGTATTAAAGCGCAAGTTTCTTAGTTTTTTTAAACTATAATGTTTTTAGAAGGCGGTCTGAATGATCGTTAAATTTGAAGGGCAAGTTAGTCAAAACAGGGGTGTTCGCGTGGTTCCTCTATTTATAGAAATAAATAATGGTGGGAGCTAAGGGCGCGAACGGGTTGCTTTTCGCGGTTTACGCATGCGGTGCAAACAGAATGCTCGCTTGTGATTGTAATCCATTGAAATGTTACATTTTTTAGGCCTTACCTTGCGTTTCTTAGAGGACGCAATTTTATTTTTTAGATATGTAGGAGGGTCAGTGTAAGGTTAAAACCAAGTTTGTGAGGTCGCCACCCTTGTCCCACGGCCGCCATCTTGGAAAAAGGGGTTGAAATGGTTTTAACGGTTTATCTCGTAATCTATTGGTCTCATAAAAAAAAAATGTTAACATTTTTTGTTGCAAATTAAATTATCTACAACTTTGATTCAGTAATTTTTTGTCGCAGAACCATAAACAAAAAAGTTATGAGCAAAAATGTACAGAAATTAGATTTTTCGATATAACTTTTTTTCTAATCATTTTACGAAAAAATGATATCAGATCATTTTTGTAGATTGTGTTTTGAGGAACAACTTTTATTTGGAATATTTTTTAATTTAGTCAATAGTTGAGGTTTTACAGCGCTTCGAAGCGAGTACCATTTTTCAGTACTCATAACTATACATATATTATATGAATGTATTAATGATTTGCCATAAGTTTTTATCATCTTGTTTTTTTTTTATGATAATCTTTTTAATTATTAATTTTGCAATATTGATATTAATTAATTATTGATTTGCCACTCCATTACAGAACTTTACAATTATTGATTTTTAAAATAATTTTTATTTTTTTTATATTTTTTAAAATTAATAAATTCTCTTGACAGCCTAAGGTATAAACAATTCGCCAAGTCAGTGACAAAAAGTACATTTAATCTATCTCCACTTCCTCCAACACAAGACACAGCTCGCTTTCACAGTTTCCGAGTCTACCATCAGGTCCAGTAGTGGCTTGGTAATTATAATGATCCTGAAGACTGGGGCTGGAAAAAATGTGGAAAATTATTGATGCCAGTGCAGAGCTCTAAACCTCAAGCACCCCCTGAGCTTCTAAAATTATTTTTTTGCAAATGCAAAGGAAACTGTGGAGCGATGTGTGGATGTCGAAAAGCAGGGCTGAAATGTTCTGCAGTATGCTTCCATTGTTTGGAGAGACTTGCAACAACGTAACGGAGCTCTCAAAATTAATAAATGAAAATGATTTTGATGATGAACCGCCGACATTACACCACTTCCTTCTCCAGTTCCCCAACTAATATTTAATGTAGAAAGCCAACCAGATGCTGAGCCGCAGCCTGGTCCATCAAAAAGACCGAGGACAGATTAGTTGTGATTTAAAAAATTACCGTGGATTATGCCTACTGGGGATACCACTTAAAAAAAAACACGCCTCCAGACTCTACCTCGTGGGTGGTGGGGAAAAGAGTCAATAATTAATTGACAATATTGCAAAATCAATAATTAAAAAGATTATCATAAAAAAACAAACAAGATGATAAAAACTTATGGCAAATCATTAATACATACATATAATATATGTATAGTTATGAGTACTGAAAAATGGTACTCGCTTCGAAGCGCTGTAAAACCTTAACTATTGACTAAATTAAAAAATATTCCAAATAAAAGTTGTTCCTCAAAACACGATCTACAAAAATGATCTGATATCATTTTTTCGTAAAATGATTAGAAAAAAAGTTATATCGAAAAATCTAATTTCTGTACATTTTTGCTCATAACTTTTTTGTTTATGGTTCTGCGACAAAAAATTGCTGAATCAAAGTTGTAGATAATTTAATTTGCAACAAATAATGTTAACAATTTTTTTTTATGAGACCAATAGATTACGAGATAAATCGTTAAAACCATTTCAACCCCTTTTTCCAAGATGGCGGCCGTGGTACAAGGGTGGCGACTCCACAAACTTGGTTTTAACCTTACACTGACCCCCCTACACATCTAAAAAATAAAATTGCGTCCTTTAAAAAACGCAACCCCAAATGTAACTTTCCAATGGACCATTGGTGTAAAGTAAAAAGATTTAGTACTGTAAAATACAACATTGCGGTACAAGTTTCGATGTCATAAGGAACGTATTAATAGTAACTGTATTGACAAAAGTATTAATCGTTGTTGTAATAACGCATACAGACTTGTCTTTTTTTTTTGTAATGTGGACCATATAATAATAAAATTTTAATCTATACGAAACAGACTTTATTTTAGTAGTGTTAGGCTCAGAAAGAAAGAAGTTCAAAATGGCAGACACTATTTTCAGTTTTGACCGCAGATTTGTGAAAAGAGACCACATGGACCCATAGATATCGATTTTGAAAGCAAGCAGTTCAAAAACTAAAACAGATTCAAAGGCAGTAATTTTTTTTAGTTCTGAGCACAGATTCGTAATTGAAGACCATACAGACTCTTAGACATTGATTTTGAAAACAATCGGTCCAGAATCAAAAATAGTAGAATTTGACGAAATGGGAAATGAAAAGGTCACCTCATTCAATGGGACCTCGGTTTCGCCATCGCCACGTATCACAAACAAAATGAACTCGTATTGCAAAACTCCTCATACGATAACTGTGGCACAGTGTATTGTCTAATATTTTTTTTTATGGAACTGTAAAAGACATCTTAACCCACACCCATAACACAAGCTTTGCTTAGTTTGGGACTAGATAGCGCTGTGTGGGATGTCCCAGGTATTATTGTTATCACTACATATTATAAAATAAAGTCCCCGCCGCGTCTGTCTGCCTGTCTGAACGCGACAAACTCAAAAAGTACCGAACGGATTGGCATATTATTGACATTAATGGACAGAGTGATTCAAGAGGAAATTTGTTGAAATATGACGATTATTGTTGAAGAAGTCGGAAAAAAATCAAGCCGGTTGGAAACTTTCATCGAAAATGCTGCCTAATCCTTTTGAGATATAACAAAATAATGTATGGAGAAATTGTGTCTCTTTTATAGGACTAAAGAAAAGTCCACGATGGCATATATCTATCTTTTATAGACAGCTTACTATACTATTTTTATGGTGTAATATGATGAGGTGATTGGAAAACAATTTATACGGATATGGTATTAATCCTTATCAAATTAAATACGATATTTACCTTCAGCATTTCATGAACATTATGATTGCCGTTTGTATTCTACAATTTAAATCAATATCTTAAGAGCCATACCGGACGACGCGACACGCGTGGTTAGGCTGAAGTTATCAATGTTGTATACAAAGAAATATTTTAGTTTGTTTTTAGGTATTTATTCTTTACTTTTTCATATATTTATAGAATTCGAAATAAAATACATTAAAAATAATCCAAGTTGGACGAACTTGCGTTACATTTAAATCTAGTGAAATCCAGTCCACATGTTCGACACAACAAGCTGATACGACACTACGACCGTAAACACATTGTGGCTCTGCTACCCGTACGAAACCGGGGCGGATCGTTAGTTATTATATAAAATAAAGCAACATTAAAAACCTGACATAAAAAAAAACTAATTCTTAAATAAATAAAAATAATAATCATCAAGACTAATTAGTTCTGTTATAGAGCCAAGTATGTGTTGCCTCTGGTGCAGATGCGCGTGTAGTAGTAAGCAAGCTGTCAAGTAAAACCTATTTTCGAGCTGTCACTTTTTGTATATGGGTCCTTAATATACTCTATGTTTCAGATCAGAATGCTTCTTTCTTTCTTTTCAATTTAACGTGAACTTCTTCATTGTCAGCTACAGACTGCAGTTGCAAACAAATTTTATGGCGGTTCCGAAACTAGGCACACACAAGTCGCGTCGCAGTATCCAGTTTTAGGTGTAGCGGGACGCAGTGGAGCTAGAGCGGGAGCCGAGGAGTAAAATATGACTGTATAGACGCCTACGCTCGAATCTGCACTTTCATATAGCAGCTAAAATCGTGAAGAAAAGACAAAAACGCGCGTGCGGGCCTCAACGGTTAGGTACGGGGGAGTCTGTCTACTTCGCCTGTTGACAATTTTGGATGGTGTTCAGACATGAGAGCAGGCTTCTGATCCTACGCAAGCACGCATAAAGCTTTGTATTCGGATCTGTGATAAAGTATGCCGCGATCTGGATCATGAATTAATGAAGTAAACCACACACATAACAGAGATAAATTTACTTATTTTTGTTTTATTTTTACAATAACCTCTTTTATAAATATTTTATAATACCACCCATTTGCCTACCCTTTTACCAGTCCTGTGGATAGACTAGCAAAGATTAAGTGAATGTAAGTAATTAATTTTTATTTACAGAGTAAACGCGGCCATTTAAAAAACTGGTCATGTGCGAGCCGGACTCACGTAGAGAGCGTTCCGTACTGCACTAGTATATAAATCACAATTATATTTTTTTAACTATAATGTTAACAATAAATAAATATACAAATGTTAGATGTTAACACATTTTAATAAATAAATAAAGCATAAAGTTAAGAACGAGACGTGTGAAGTTTATTTATACTTTTTTTCACTTTTGGAACATAACTTAATAACTTAATTAATCATGTAATTTTTGCTGTACAATACATTATTCTGTTTTGAAATATAATACGAACATGACCCTATGGAACATATTACTTAGCAGTACTTTATACTTAATGTAATTTTACTTAATTATTTATCTAAATTGGACGTAACTCTACATTTTTAAACAAAATAAAGTCAATAAAATTATATTTAAAAGTAATAAGTCTTTTCAGATGATCTTTGATTACTTTTAGGGTTTCGAATCTCCAAAGAATAAACGGAAGCCTTATAGCTTCACTTTTGTTGCCGTCTGTCTGTCTGTCTGTCAAGACCGTTTTTCTCGGGAACGCGTGAAGGTATCAAGCTGAACTTTATATCAAATACTTAGGTCTACTTTCTCTTGGAGCTGTGCAAAATTAAAACTTTAAAACGCAATCAAAGGATACAGCCGTTTATGATACAAATTTTCTATACTCTCCCTTCACCTTCAGAGTACTTTCCGTAAACTCAGAATCTTAAAATTTGGTACAAAGCAACGTCTTAGAGCACAGATAAAAGAAAAATTGCGAAAATCAAGAATTTTTAGTTACATCATATAATAAAAATATTTTTAATAATTTTGAACTTACTACCTTTTTCCTCATGAACGCGTAGAGTAGATATTGAAATTCATATGAAATACTCAGGTTTATAATACCTTTAAACTGTAACAAAATCAAACTTATTTTAATTATATACCTACATGTTTGTACGGAACCTTCGGTGCACGAGTCCGACTCGCACTTAGCCGGTTTTTTTGTAATTAAGTTATGAAATTACAAATTATTGAAATAATCGGAATAAAAACTTGGAATATGATGGTTTTGAAACTTGACATAAGCAGTAGGTATTGCTGAGAAATTCAACAGACTTTTTCCAAATAGCTCGTCACATATACATACCTTCATAAGTCGACAAACAACGCTTCAATGAATAATACTAGTACACGACCACTACGCGCAAGGTGTCTCGTGACATTTTTTGTTCCGGCTGCGATTATTTTCCGTTAATATTATGACGACACCAATGTCATTTAGGGAGACACTTATTAACATAAAAGTTTGAAGTATTGTGAAATCAGTGAAACAATAAAAAGGATTTTAACTTTTTTCGAGTTATTATGACGTTATTTGTAATATATGCGATATATGTTATTATGATAATACACTTATAAAAAGTTTTTTTTAATTTTTAAATCTGCCTACCTAAATGGTAACTCGTCGTAATAGCCCAGAGCGCAACGAACCTGTCTCAAATTTATAAAGCCCCATAGGGCCATGGTTCGAATCCGGGCGTGTACCAATGAGTTTTTCTGACTTAAGTACACAATATCACTGACACCGTGCTTCGGAGGGCACGTTAAGGGGGCGCATTGACAAGAATACCTACTCATAAGCCACGGCCCATTTCGATTTCGGGGGTGCTCCCCCCTCTGCGCAATAAGTGCCATCTAGCGTGACGTTTATGAGCTATCATGACCAAACAATTTGGCGCCATCTATTAAAATTATTGTGAACTCGGTCTAGACTGGAATCACTGGATCTTTTGAAGAGAAAAGAGAAGAAGAAGCGACAGCTCGAGTAACAACAGGACACACGTCCACGTAGCACTGCGCCTCAGCGATCACTGTTTGATTTCGCGGGAGCGATAGAGAAGAAGCGAGCCGACGCTGCTTTGATTACGACGTAATATGGGAGAAAACACAAAATAAATTATTTAAATTAAAATAATCGCTTTATTGAAAATCGAAATCGGGCAAAATCTTTAGTAACTTTTGACGAATACTTTATTCCTAACAGTCTTTAACGTTATATAACGCACTACTGAGAAAAATACAGATTTACGAATTTTTTGAGGCTACTTTGCAATTATTTTCTATCGAGCGAAGTTGTCGTAATCGTGTTTTGGAATTGGGCATTAGCCCACAAATACGTTCTATTCTATCATATATTTTTTTGAGAATAATCAAAGCTATATGTTTTGGAAAAAATGAGCTCAAAATCATCAATGCGTCACCTTAAGCGGTCGGTCCCGGACGCTGTCAATAGATGGCGGTCGTTACAGTCCCCAACATGCAGTGGAGCAGCGTGGTGAACTTAAGCTCCAAGCCTCCCCCTCACCCTGGGGGAGGCCTAAGCCCCTGCAGTGGGGTAAAAATGGGCTGATGATGATGAGGATGAAATGGTATCTCGTTTATCATTTAGCTTTTCCTGTAATGAACAAGTGAAGCTAATTCCATATTATTTTTAAACTTTTAGGCTCAGCAGTTTCGGAGACAATTAATAAAATTTTGTATAATATCTTATAAATTCCATAATTACAGAAAAATGTATATTATGTAATATATATTAGGTATCTACCAAAACGAGCACAATATGTAACATGACGCACTGGAGAAGCTTTTTTTTTTAATTTGCTACTTTTCCCCCCAAAATTAACCTCTGAAATGATAATTCGTTGTTTTATTTTTGGGCTTGGGTCAGTAGTTTCGGAGATTAGAGAGGGAAATGGTTTTATATGTCTCTAATATCTTTCAAGTCATGCGTTATATAGTAGTATAAAAAATTAATATTTTCAGTTGATACGTCATTACCCGGTGCACTTTAAAAAATTTTTTTGTACTTCTATTTTCTTGACCTTCCGAAATCAACCCCCAAAATATAAATTCGTTTATTTACGCTACACGTCCTTGTATGTTTGTTTGGAATTTCAACTTTTTTTATCCAGTATTACAGTAAACAGACAGATATACACATATATATATACAATTATAAATACAATTCTATAAGGGTTCCTTTTTTCCCATCTTGAATGTACGGAACCCTGAAAATACAGACATCAATTTTCCATTTCAATATCCCTCGTTTGTGCCAACCATTCGTAAATGAGCTTTACATGTTTATTTAGCTGGTCACAGGTCAAATCAATTTCCTGATCGCACTCTCTATGATAAAGACTCTATATGACTCTATAATAAGTAAGGCTTGATTTATTATTCTATAATTTGTTAAAACTTTATTTTGTGATTGCATTTATAACGTGTATATCTAGAAATCGTTAAATATTAGTAGATTGTTCACCGAGGGAAAAAAGCTTGGTGTGTTTAAGGCCGGCGTTGGGCCTCAAATGCACACTCGGCGGTAAACGCACTTTTCCTAGAGTGATACGTACTAGTTTATAATACACCTACGAGGAAAATGAAACAAATAAAATGCTTATGAATTAAAGATAATATTATAATTACTACAATTATTAAAACTTAAAGCAATGCTTTTCCCAGGTTCCAACAAGTTGTCGATAACAGCTTGAGTTGAGCAGATTCTTTTCATTCTATTAAAGTTAACGATTTCGTTATCGTTAGTTCATCGTTAACCGTCACTATCGCTTCTAGAAGACATTTTTTAGTAAAATATCAGTCTTTCAGTAACGAATCAAAATTCGATTTTTATTTTATGTTTTTTCATCTATTTTATATATATTATTATATAAATTAAGCAATTCGTATACAACTGAAAGGAATCTGTTCGCTTTTTTTATATAGATTGACGCAGTTATACGGCTCTAACGTCAGTTTGCTTTTTTTTTAAATTATTATTTGGAATAAAAAGTAAGTGGCTAGTACCGTTTTGCGTCTTCATATAAGAGATTAGTATTTTAATATTAAAAAACACAGCGGCAGTTATCGATTTTCATACATTTTTCTCTTCCACGGGAATAAAGAAGAACTTTCGACCTTTTTCTTTAAAAAGCATTAGAGCGCTTTCCGAACAAGTGTAGTATAAAAATGATTGCAGTGCCCTCATACAGTGTATGTTGTGGAAAAATTAAAAAGTAAATAAATAAACTAATAGAAAAAATTTATTATAAATAAAAATTCAATCAATATAATGATATTATATTATACTTATTAATTATAAAGCAATTAAATAGTATAAAATCTTTAAAAAACACTTTTTAAAACACACTGAGTATCTAACGAGTAGTGTAAACTCGTACCATGCCATACCATGTGCCAATTTCAAATTTGCTTCGATCTTCGTTTGACGTTCCCCAATGTTTGCGAATTTGTACATAGTTACTATTTTTATTTTAGGGGTTAGTAAACCAAAAAGCCATGTCGTTGTCCCCAAGATGTCAACCATTTGTACATATGAAAACATAAACTAAATTTTATTTAAAATTGTTACCGAAGTTGTAGTAATTTTTAGTAATAATAATAATAATAATAATAATAACACACATAATCACAACAACGTCTTGGCCCCAAACTAAGCATTAGCTTGTATTTTGGGTACCAAGCGAAGACACCACATACATATAACAACCAAGACCCGGTGCCAGTATTAATATTCATCATATAAATACTGACCCGACCTGGGATTCGAACCCGGGACCTCCAGCCCAGCAGGCAGGGTCGCTGCCCACTAGGCTAAGCGGTCGTCTTACTAGTAATACCAACCATCTAAACGCAGGCGACGACGGTCTTTTAAATTGTGACTGCGTTCGATGAGCGGGTGGCGGCCATAGATTACCTTGAATCAATTACATTCTGGTTTAGTACTAACTGTGCGTTATTGTTGTATGATAAAGGAATTTCAGTGGTAGTGTGGAATAAATAACGACGCTGATTATGAATATTTGAAATGATTATGAGTTATTTTTCAATGAAATAGTTACTTACTTACTTAGATTACATACTTAGAATGACATATTTAAATGAATTTGTTTTTTACAAACAAAAATATATTGATAGATTGTAATTTAATTTATTTTATAATATTTAAAAAGCTTAGATAAACTAACAGTTGCTCTAAATTTAAATTTAATTAAAAACACTATCTAAATAATGACAACAAGAGATAATTTTAAAGAGGCGACGGCCATGGACATATACTTATAAATACCTACAAGTCATTCTAAAAGATTTTTGTGAAGAATTAGATAATGGGTATCTTATCGGCAAATAACTACAGGAAGTAAAATTTTTTGATCATTTTATCTTCAATCTTCATATATCTTCAGAACTCGACGCATCAGGATTGTTAAATTTTGAGAAACTACCGCTTTGAAGCAGCAGGCAAGCGGAAGGATTAATTAGTTCCGCAGGCAAAATTTTCACTTTCCGCCCAAGTGCGTTAGCGGAAGTTCACCTTTGTCTTTTGACGTTCACGTCAAAAGACAAAGACATGAAATTTCATTATATGACTATTATTTTTCTAACTTTGGAATGAATTCCATGAACGCCTTCTTCGTCGTCTCATCGGTCATTCCAGAGAAAATGTGCCACGAAAAACATTTGCTTTTGAAAGCTTTATATTCCTAAAATTTAAAAGTTAGAAAAATAATAGTCATGTAATGAAATTTCATACACACAAACATTTTGTATGTCATAAATACATACAAAACAAATAGTAGATTGTTACACAAGTAAAAGAAGACCTATTTTTTTGAATTCCGTCACAGATACACAACAAATTAATATCCCGCCAATTTATGTCGACTTTTTAAATTTTAAATATGGAACGCATCGCGTAAATTGTTGCAGCTTATTCCGCTCAAAGAAGTTTGCGCTAAGTTCACACTGGCTGTTTAGAAACTCAGATGGCCGCAGCATTTTTTTTAATTAGTTTTTTTTTTACATAAAACTCTTCACAGCTGACAGCAGTTCTATTTTTAAAGTTCATTCCAGCCCTTAGGTGGAAAGTAATTTATATGAGTTTTTCCCACTCTAAGGAAGGAAGCAGCATTTTCTACCCAATAATCAGATCAAAACAACACTACTTTCCGAGTTTGAGAAATGAAATAGTAGATTGTTACACAAGGGGTGAAAGTGATCTATTTAGGCACGAGATGGTTTGGCGCACAAGCGTAGCGAGGGCGCTAATAGTTCGAGTGCCTAAATAAGTCTTTCACCCGAGGTAAGCACTCTGCTTTTCATTACGAATATGAGGAAAGTAAAAAAAGTGTTAAATCCATATATGAATCTGATGAACTCATTTTATAGAAATATCTATGTTTTTTTTGTGGCATTCTACACAGCCAGTATTTTTTATCATTGATGATGGTAAATATTTACGTCAAATCTATATAAATTAAATGTAAATTTAGTTAAAAGATTATTACCTATTTTTTTGAATTCCGTCACAGATACACAACAGATTAATATCCCGCCAATTTATGTCGACTTTTTAAATTTTAAATATGGAACGCATCGCGTAAATTGTTGCAGCTTATTCCGCTCAAAGAAGTTTGCGCTAAGTTCACACTGGCTGTTTAGAAACTCAGATGGCCGCAGCATTTTTTTTAATTAGTTTTTTTTACATAAAACTCTTCACAGCTGACAGCAGTTCTATTTTTAAAGTTCATTCCGGCCCTTAGGTGGAAAGTAATTTATATGAGTTCTTCCCACTCTAGGGAAGGAAGCAGCATTTTCTACCCAATAATCAGATCAAAACAACATTACTTTCCGAGTATGAGAAATGAAAAGTATATTTTTGACCTTCGCCTCACATCCCGCTATGACGTCATAGCACTGAAAATGAGTTGTAGCGTGGGTGCTGTTCAGTACCTACAACTTGTGCAGCATCAAAACTTATTGTTGAATTTGAACGAAAACAACTGTACTTGATACATTAAAATCTAAACAAATAATAATTAAATAATGTTAAAAGTATGTTTCAAATATTAAAAATCAAACATATTAGCACGCAGTAATACCGACATCGAAAATCACCAAGACAAAAACAATTAAAATTAAAAGGGTTAGTTTCTTTTAGACATGAAACTTTAGTCGAATTACTACCTACCACTAAAAAATTCGTGGTAGGTAGTAATTCGACTTCTAACCCACACTAATTTTTCCTACATTTTTTTCGAACACGAAGCATCCATCCCATTCCATTCCATCAGCCAATTATGCCGCACTATAGGAGCTTAGACCTCCCTCTGAGGGAAGACCTAAGCTCCGATAGTGCGGCATAATTGGCGGAAAGCACGTTAAGCAACGTGCTTTCCGAGGCACGATGCATCCGTATAAGCCAAATTATTATGTATATCGTTACCTAAATGCGGCGACTTGCCAGTGGTTCTACCTGTACTGAAACTACTAATAGTACCATGGGTAATATTTTTTTGAAACCCAAAAATTGGTTAAATTTTAATTTCATAATTCAACCAACTTCTGGGTTCATTTGACGAAGGGACAAAACCCGACCACAGACACGACTTTTGGAAGCATAGCAAGCAATATCTGGTGTGACATATGCTTAACTGGTAAAGTACTTATCTGGCTGGTAGTACCACAGGAAAAAAATATTACCCGTGGTATTACTGGAAGTATTACCATCGGTAGCACCACGGGCAAGCACCGCTAAATCCGTAGCCAAAACGATCACCTGAGTTGATGAAAGAACCATGCGTTGTTTTTTCACCAACTCGGGTGATCATTTTATCCACTGAAACAATATTTTCTGTTTTTGCGAACGGGCCGCAAGTGGCCCGCAGGCCGCAGTTTGAGTAGCAGGTTGCTAGACGTTTAACAGTTGCGGCTATTCGTTTGCACGGCAGCGGCAGCGCGGCGGGTCAGGCGGTGCAAAATCTATTCTGGAATTGTGATTATTATGGGGTTATGTGATTATGATGAGGTGAGGGGATGTGATTATTATGGGCCAAAGCTTGATACTAACCTCATAAGGTTAGTATCAACCTTTGGCGTGAAACGCGTTAAAAGAGATAATCAAAGTTAAAGTTAAATACAGAACAATCAGTGCACGAGTCGAATTGGTACTTGACAAGTTTTTATTGTTATAAAATAGGCAAACTAGTCCGAAACGCATGCTTCAACAGAAAGAGACAGATAATAAGAGTACCTTGATTTATACTATGGTACAGTTGTCTTCCATCCTTTTTTCTCCCATGCTCAACCGTTACATACAGGGGCTTTATGGAGTTGCATACTCAAGATATATTACTTCTATGATTATAAATACTAAACAGACCGAAGTTTAGACAGAACAATATTTCTTATTAGTATGAAATATGTTATTAGACGACCGCTTACCCTAGTACGTAGCGACCCTGCCTACGAAGCTGGAGGTCCCGGGTTCGAATCCCAGGTCGGGTCAGTATTTATATGATGAATATTGATACTGGTACCGGATCTTGGTCGTCATATGTATGTGGTGTTTTCGCTTGGTATCCAAAGCACAAGCTAATGCTTATAGCTTAGTTTAGTTAGTGCAGATAAGCTTAGTTTGGGGCCTAGACGTTGTTGTGATGTATACGTTTAAAAAAAATAAAAAAATAAGTACCATACTCGAAACTTCGAAGTTCAAACATTAATCATCAATAAATACTGAAAAGCTCGATGCAAGAAGAGATAATATACGTCCTCTAAAAATGACTTGGCGTTTAAAGTTTATATAGAGTGAACTAAATTCCTTATTGGAGGTTAGGCACTAACTCAATTACCGAGATGTTCGAACTATGCAAATTTTATGTAGGAGACCTGTTGAGCGTGTCAGATGGTCCGTTTTCAATTTAAAATGGTTTAAGCCATTTTTATGTCTATGTCTGTAACTTTTTATAACAATAAATTATTAGATGTCAAATTATAATGTACCTACGTGCAAGTTATTTCCATTTTACGCTAAAATAAATTAATCGATTGTTGTAGTTTTTATATTCCTTAGCCACTATGTGCATTCTAAAGTCTCTAACGACTTTGTATATTACTATATTTAATAATAAAAATAATGAATAATAAAAAAGATTGTTTTCTTTAACATTTTGGTATATTTGTATGCAATGGCCAGAATTATCCCAAGAAGCATGTGAAATGCTTGTAGTCGGAGGTTCTGCTCTTCCCAGAATTAACATTTATTTTGTCTACAGAGGGTAGGTATCAGATGTAAATAAACTGTATATATCTATGTATATATACTAATAACTACTTTCCTAATGAAAACAAAAATTAGTATGCGTGTGTGGGTCAAATGTAGTACCACGTATGTGGTATAAGCACCCTGAAGAACATATTTGAGGATAATAAACTTGAAAGGCTTTTTTGCCGGCTATTACACAGCCACGTTTGGAAAGTGCAAGAGAAGAGCCGGCAAAAAAGTCTTCAAGTTTATTATCGTTAAATATATCCTCTGTGTTTTTATGTTTGTTTATAACGAACTGACTCAAAAATTTATTAACTTATTTAAAAATTCTTTGACATATAGAAAGCTACATTATTTTATTGTCTACTAGCTTTCCGCTCGCGGCTTCCCTCGCGTGGACTACACAGTTGTACCGGGACAGTTAAAGAAACGCAATGCTCCAGAAAATTGTAACACTTTCTAAAACATTCTGAAACTCAACTACCTAAAAAATTTTATACCTATTTTCATAAAAATCCATTTAGCCATTTTAGCATGAAGAATAGCTATCACACAAGTCGGTCCCAAATTTTTTTATTTTCTTTTGATTTCTTCATATTTTTTAATAATTTTTAATTCACCATTCGTTTTGTCAATAAAAAGTAATAAAATTTTCAATAAGACTCTGCATCACAGTAAATATGTAGCGATGAATTTATATTCAACAATTTCTGTAAATACGTGGAGTTGGTTACGTACATACGTGGGAGGAATTGAAAGGGGTGCTAAATTTAATTTGTTGTTTCGTAACTGGGGCACAGAATACGATTAATATTCGACTGAAAACGATTATGATCTAAAAGACGTCGTTAAATCCATTTCATGGTGTAGTAAATAACTTAACTATCATAAATGATTCTAGTTTCTGAATGATAATGACATAGAAATCGTGTGGGTGCTGAGTAAACGTTTGAACAAATAAAATTAAGGTTTTGTGGTGTACTTAATAATTAAGGAAATAGTCGCCCTGTCCCGGATGCGTAAAGCCGAATCCTATCACAGCACAAACAGTCATAGCCTGTAGTTATAAAGATCGTGTCCTACACACTCACGAGTAATTAGTAAATGTTAGGTACAAACTATAATCTATTACAGCGAATCGATTTATTATTAATAGCTATAGAGTTTGACGTGTAATGGCTTAATGTTAGAGACAACTTTATTTTATTGCATAACAATTGTAACATAGTTTCTAGGCGTTTGTCGAAAAACTTTGTTTTTCAAATATTATGGGTTTTTTGGCAAATGACTCGAAATCATTTGTTTGAGAAATTTACAAACTAGGACCTAAAGTAACACTTAGAGACAAGTTTAAGGAAATTAATATAATGACTTTGCCGTATCAATATATATTTGAAAACATAATGTACGTAAAAAAATATAATGTATGATTTAAAAAAAATTGTGATCGGCGTGATGTATGAATACAAGAAACAAAGATAAACTTGCTAAGCATGGCAGCCGCCTCAATAAAATCACAAAATCTTTTAAAAGGCTATGTGCACGTTTTTACAATAAGATCCCAGTTGACATCCGAGATCTACCTACTCCTTGACAAGTTTAAAACTACAATAAAACAAAGCTTTATGTAAAAGCTTATTATAAAGTATATGACTATTTAGATGATAAAAATCTATGGGTGCAAGCCGCTCGCCTATCAGATTCTTTCAACAATATTAATCTTTCAGCGCTTATTGTTAAAATTTTTTTTAATAATTTTGTTAAAAAGAGCGTCCCTCAGTTTCTTGAGCATTCTTCTGAGAGGAACCAGCATTTTTGAATGCGCCTTTGTGGTCACGTTCTTCCACAAAGTAATAAAATTCACTCTTATGACGTATTTCAAGATTATGTTACATACCTATGAAATAAAGATATTTGATTTGATTTGATTTGACAATCATTGATGCCAGCTGAAAACATTATAGGGGCTTAGAGATTTCTTAACAAAAACCGTAAAAGTGAGTTGATAATAGAAAAATGTATCGTGGCTCTATATACCCGTACAAATATAGCGGGTTACCTAGTCTAATACTTATTTTCAAAATTCACCTTTCATGACGTCCAGGTTTTTCCTTCAATGCATTCTGTTTCTAAATAAAACAAATAACATTATAAGGCCTGTCTTATCTATCCGATTTATTAAAACCCAGCCAGACATTTCTGTAACAACTCATATGATGATGATAATTGGGAAATAAATAACTACTTCCATGAATCTAGGAAACTCCGGAAGCATAGCGAACTAACATGACTCGTCTACTGCCCGCCAGTACGCTGCGACGTTCCACTCACGCATTGGCTCCCATTGCAGGGCTTCATTGGTTTCTTAATGACAGTCAGCCTATAATATAAATATTTATAAATCTTCTGTATAAAGTAAAAAATCGATTGGTCGTAAAATCTCAAATTTATGAAAAAAAAAAAACACTCGGAAATTTATAAACTGCGATATTTTTTGAACGCTTCGTTCGATTTTCATTTTTTTGACGGCATTCAATGCAGTTTTTTATACACAAAAAACGTATAGAAATTTTCAAGTAGATGGGTTGAAAAATCTCTAAGTTATTTAAAAAAAAACGGTAAATAATTTTTATTTTATTTTTATAATTTGAATATTTTTGAAACAGCTCGACCGATTGACTTCAAATGCTAATCAGATCTAAGTCGCGATAAACCCTTTTGAACGCCGTATCGTGGGTCTTAATCGGTTGATCTTTTCTCAAGATATCGTACGACAAAAAAAGTTACGTACACACACACACATACGGACGTCCAGCCGGAAATAGAATGGCTTCCCAGGACTTCAAAACATGGAGATTTGTTGAAAACTCGATTTTTGAAAAGCGGACCCTAACCAATAACTTCCTTGGATAAAGGGAAGTTAAAAAATACCTTCAGGTATATACTTCAAGGCGTTTTTATGGTTAAGTATTAGCTAGGTACCAACGGCTAATCCAAAATCAATTTGTTATTCGTCGAGTTATTTGAAGAATTATTATTTTAGGTTTTATTTAGATTATTATCTTAGATTAGATTAGATATTAGATTAAGAATTAGGAAAATTTTAATTCAAAACGTTTTTTTTTTTCAAATTCCCCGGGTTTGGCGCTGTGTACCTAGGATGTCCGAGGTGAGTATTTTTATTATTGTTAATATATATTATATTATCTATAAGACACTTAAAACAAGAAATGAGCAGGCAGTTGTATTAATTATTTTTTTTAATGAAAATCAAAGCTTACAAAATAAAAAAATGTATCTAACCCATTTTAAATTTTCTACGCTTAAGCCTTTAAATTTTTGCTTAATAAACACTACTTGCAAAATATAGACTACCAAACCAGCTGTTCTTTCATCTAACATTCTAATATTTAAAAATACATGTCCGTCTATACCTACCCATGTTTCGGGAGCGATTGTTGCTTGGCCTTTACAGGACGTCGAATTACCACAGAATCGTCAATGGGATTCAAAGTGACACTCATAATTTTTACGGAGTTTATTATAAAACGAAATACTTTATTTAAATCATAAAAGTACGAATTGGCTAGAAGCTCTCTTCTGCGTTTATCGTCTAACCACTCATACTCTAGCTAGCTGGTGCAAGATGACGAGTTTTAGTCCGAGTTTCAGTGTGCAAAGTCTCCGTGCGCCGGTCTGCATACCCCCGCAAAATTACGTAATGTCGTTTCGATACTATGAATTGACATTTATGACTTTATTAAAACCCATGATTAAAACCAAACCCTGCTGTCAAATTAATTTATTATATGATTTAAATGCTCACTTCAATGTCAGATTGCAAACAAAAATTAAAAAGAAAAGAATTAAAGGAAACAAAATTAAATACATACTTAAAACTATGTTACTATAAAATCAATCTAGGTACCTACCTATTTTTATATATATGAGTACAGGAAATGTAAGTACTTATAATTAACTTTGTTGTAGACAATCCAATTAATATCGAATGAATTTCTACAAAATTTGTGAGAAATTTTGCACAAAAAGTGTTTGCTTCCGACAGTTTAGGACGTAGGAAAAATACAATTTGCCTAAATTAAAATTATACGGTCATAGCTCATCGCGGGCGTCGTTCTCGCTCACAACGCCATCTACCGTCTTGAGAGAGTACTTTGAAAGGAATTCGTCCCAAAACTTCATCCTCTCAGCGAAGGGGCTCAGCCTTACTTCCAATTTCTTTGATATATGAAGGTAAGGGTATTTGTTTTCGCCGTCCCGCTCGTTAACTGGCTGCCAGTACACTTGGCCGAGGACACGATCGTTTTCCGGTGTTGGCGTGGGTGCTCTGGAACAATTATTATTGAATTATAATTTTTTTCTAACGATAAAAAGATGTTTTTTATTTTAGTAGTAAGCTAGTCGAATTTTAGATTGATTTTTAAGACATGAAAAGAGTATAGAGAATAATTTACGAAAAGCTCTTGTTAGTTGAGAAACGTAATAACGATATCAATTAATTGTATTTCTTTAGACAATACATTATGGACTTTTTATTAATTTGTTTCAGTTTCAACAAAAGTACCTATTAACATCTTACTTACGAAACTCTTAACAACTCTAATATTATCTCTGAACTGAATTTAAACAAAATATTAAAAAAAAACTACATTATTTTTTGAATTGTTTCCTTAATTTTAACGATCATAATATTCTCGTCTTTTTTTATCATTTTAATGACTTGTGTTTCACACTGCAAAAAAACGACACTTACAATTGTTTATGTTTTTAATTAACAAAGTGCACTAAGTCTCTATCAGACATATTTTGTTTAGAAAAACATATTCCAATGTCTCTGCATTGAAAAGACGTACGAAGTATTGTATATGAGGTAGGTAAAAATAATAATAAATGTAAAAAAAATTAATCGAATTCGTCCACTTAAAGCTTCCGTCATCAGCGTCTTACATAGATAAAAGAAAAACAACGAAATATCTAAGAATTTCCTTTCAGACGAGCACAGTAATTACAATTAAAGTGCTCGAGTAGGTACTCGTATTACAAAAGCTTTGAATGTACGACAGAGATAAACGACCCTGAATCATGACGCGTGTTACCTCATCTTAGCGAAGTTCGCCCACAATCGGACCATTCTCTTCAAAACCTTCATTTCTCTTTGTTCGCTGGGCAGACCGTTAATTTCGATGTATATCCTTTTAATCCGCGTGCAAAACAACAAGTAGCACAATTCGTCAGCGATCGTTGCGCCACGGTTGTCTAAACTGAGTCGCGAATATTTACTAATGTCGTCCATATTTTCGTTGAGAGCCCCTTTGAAATCGAAAACGTAATAATATACAGGGGATTTCACCTCCTTCACAAACTTCTTGACTGCGTAATTTGACGCATAAATTCGAATCATGTCAGCGATGAAAACGGTATATTCCAGAAGGTTATTTATGCTTATTTCTCCGTTTGTAAAATAATAATTTCTGACTTCTTCTTTAGCGGTCTCGTAAATAGAACTCGTGATGTTGAATCTGTAATTAGTTCTGATTGGAAAGTGTAGTATTAAATCGTTCATTGCATTGAAAACTGTCGGCTGGGCCAAGTAAAGGGCGCAATAGTCAATACCTTCCCTTGAATTATAACCTATTATGATAGGTACGTCGTTAACAATTGTAGTTTCTTCTGGCAACACTTTAATGACTGCGTCATCGTGGTCGTGTTCTATTGTAGGCGAGAATGGCAGAACGCTCACTTGTTGAGATTTTATATCTTCGTCATTTATTATTTTATATTCGTTATTAATTATTGTTTCAATGTCTACGTTTTGTAATTTTTGTAATAACGTGATACTGTCACCAGCGGTTATATTTAATACTTTGCCTATGGCGAAAGCATTTTGTCTAGGGTTTTTAGGAAAATATTTAGCTTCCATAACTGAACCGCTCTGAAGTATCGCTCCGCTAAATAAACCCTTAGCCTTCTCTGAGTATAAAAATATTTCTACTGCAGCTGCGGCCCCATTGCTTCCCATAATAGTAACTTTATTTTTATCACCGCCGAATTTTTCAATGTTTTCTTGCACCCATTGCAATCCAAGTATAAAATCTTTCAACCCGGCGTTGCCCGGTATAACATTATCTTCTGTAGATAAATATCCGAAAATACCCAGACGATGGTTAATAGTGACAACCACAATTTCTTCTTCAATAAAAAAGTCTGGGGCGTAAGTATCTGTGCCATTGAAACCAGTTCTGAAATAGTCGTGGAAATCGAAAACGATTACTGGGAACGAACCAGTAAGGTTTGGGGTGTATACGCTTATATACAAACAGTCTTCAGATCCTGATAGGCCGAAGGGTTCGTTGTTACGCATCCGAACATTGAACTGAATACACGTTGGCTTTCTCTCATGTGCTTCGTAAACACCATCCCAACCAATGTGAGGCCGCGGTGGCTGAAATTTTATAAAAATGTTGTGGTTATTTAAATAAAAAATATTTTGTTTTTAATAATTTTCATAGAGTTAATTATGTTACTAAATTACCTGCAATGATTTGTTTCGTTGTTTAAATTGGTTCACAGGTTAACACTTGATGATTTTTTTGTTATATACAATCTTATGATAATTTGGCTTTGTTATACCATAGTGTAAATTGATTTGACAGCAGCGTTTGGTGTTAATATTGTATTATAAGAACAAATTCTTGTATACGGAGTATACAAAAAGTTAAAAAAAAAGACAAGTGAAAACAAAAATGAAACTTTAAACATGTTTTTCTCGATAACTGTCAGTTTGCGCCATCTGCCCACTTGAAACTTTTTGTTTAGTTTGATAATCTCTACATGCTCTGTAAGTTTCGACTACGTTCAGCTGAACATCCCGTATAAAGAAAATACTACAGATCATTAACAAAATACCATCAAGTGTGAATATAGTACACCGACCGAGTGTCCCATCACTATACATGAGCCTCGGCATGTCAATTAGGTTCACATTTACAAATGTTTCTAAATACGCGTGTTTAGCTGTTTTCAGCCGAAACCTATATTGCTTACTTTCATCATAACTATTACTAAAGTAAAATTATGAACCGTCAGAAACCTAGCGTTTTCTCGAATCCTATTATTTGATTTTTTTAGGAAAATAAGTATTTTATAGCACATCTACATAATGTATATTATTTAGAATTTATCGACACAACTGTTAGTTTTTTCTAACCAACTCAACCAACTGTGGCCAACCTAATTAAATACATGATATAATATTCAATTTATTTAAATACACATCTTTTTTTGATTGACATACGTTGTACCTATATTTTTAATTTTTACACAAACTTTTATACGGCCTTTCTTAATTCTGCATATTTCGGTACTAGTTTTATCAAAAACGTTTTAAATAAATAAATAAACATTTATTTCAGACTAGGGTCCATAGTTTGTGAATTACAATGTTCTTAAAGCTAAAGTAAACACACAATGAAATAAAATTATCTGACATCACAAAATAAAATAAAACAAATTGCCTAATAATAATAATATCCGGGACATCCCACAGTGCCATCTAGTCCCAAAGTAAGCAAGTATTATGTTTGTATTAAGGGGTACTACACAACTGATATACATACATAAATATTCTTTTTTTTAAATAATATATGCATATATAGATACTTGTACACCCAGACACGAAACAAATAAACATGTTCGTGTCCACAAATATTTCGATTCTAAAAGAAATTAAATTATGTACTCACTAAAAATCTTAACTCTTTTTCCGGTGGCACGGCGTAAGGTATGCATCTAAAAGCATAATATTCTTGTTTCTTTAAAAATGTTCTCGCTACTAAACCAGACAATTGACCTTGTTTTAAACTAACTTGAACGGTTTCTGTGCAATAACACTGTCGAACTGTGAATATGATAACAGTTATCAATAGCACAGCATGATATAGATGGTCCAACATTTTTTCGAGAAATAAAATAATTAGTTACGAACGTTGTTCACTTTATGACTATGATAAGGGATTACGTGTCCTTATAACATTATCAAAACTATAGATAAAAATTCTATATATTTTCAATTATCAGTTATAAATTCGAAACGCGTTTAAAGATTTACGGGATTTGTTGGCGTTTTCATGATTTATGTTCTACAGGTGTCGAGGAAGCACGATTAAGGAAAATATAATATGAATAAGATTGACGACCGCTTAGGCTAGTGGACAGCGACCCTGCCTACGAAGCTGGAGGTCCCGGGTTCGAATCCCAGGTCGGGTCAGTACTGATATGATGAAAATTAATACTGGCACCGGGTCTTGGTTGTTATATGTATGTGCTGTCTTCGCTTGGTACCCAAAACACAAGCTAATGCTTAGTTTGGGGCCTAGACGTTGTTGTGATTGTATGTGTTATTATTATTATTATTAATACTTTATTAGGAATTGGAATATGAAATTAAAATAGAAATTATTACTAAAAAAAATATTTTATTAAAATAATTATACTAACTTACTCTTTACCCATGTCTGCCATCTAATAGGGAAATAATGAATATAGAATAGAATAGGCGATAGAATTCTGAAAAGATTAGTCACAACGATTTCTGCAACTTCTCGGCAAATAAATAAATTGTTAATGCCATGATGGAAGTACTATCAAAAAAATTATCAAACTTTCTACGAATCCGTGTTCGAGTTCAGAAGCGATTGTGGAAACAATTGAAAAGCGACTGTGGACACTAATAACTACAAAGTATTCTGTGCTGTCGACTTGTCTAATTGTTTGAATTAAGAACACTGGATTTTATTTCATAAAAAGCGCTAAATTAAAAACTTACAGCAGCGTTTAGGTTTTATTTTCATTCAAAATGGTCAGTAGTCAGTTTTAAGTCTATACAAAGAAAATTTAAATGAAAATTATTATTAAAAAAATAATGTTTAGACTGTGAATACTTACTACAATTATTTAAAACCGAAACATTGTTTCGTTATTATGAGAGTTAAAACAAATGTAATTAATGTAATGTTAGGGGAAAATGAAATATTTTTGGAAGTTTTTTTACTAAACCAACTCTAAAGTATCCACGAATTTGTACACGCGTAAGTAGTTCTCAGCTCTAAGTAGTGCTCAGTGCATTTAAAAAAATTGACAAATTTTGTGTAATGCTGTTTTATTAATTACAAGATTTATATTTAATATTTGAGATTTACAACTGAATATATTAAGCACTATATTTTTTCGTGAACATTCTTAATGATTCTATACAGTAGTAAATATTCTAATAGTCTATTAAGAATACTTTTAATATAATAATCGAATAATAATCGATTCATCTTCAAAGTTCAGTTCTTTGGTCTTTCACGATACCATCTATTGCTCTTTTCCGATATTTTTCTATAAAATTATCCCAGAAGTCTATCCTTTCCTGATGTAAATTTGCCTTCATCTCCAATTCCTCGTTAATGAGTAGACAATTTTTTTTATCTTTAGTGGCTGGAGTCCACACGAAGTTGCTGATTTTATCATTGGGAGGTGTTGGATTTCTAAAACATAAAACATTGTTGTAATATCATCAAACGTAATTTAGATCTAGAAGTTTTTTATTTTCATATCAAATTCAAACCTTTGTAATGAAATAAAACTAAATTGACATACCCTGTCTTGATGAAATTGGTCCACAGCTTCACCATTTTGCGTAAGACATCTACTTCTTCTGAATCTTTTTCTTTCAGTGCTTTAACATAAGATTTTCTAATAGAATTACACACAAACAAATAACAGAGTTCATCTGTGATAGACGCTCCCCAGGTACCATCGTAGTTACTTACTTCCTTCAAATTAAACTTTTTGCGTGCATTGAAATCGCCACTATAGTCAAAAGTATAATAATATACAGGATATTTAGATTCATTAGTGTATTTTCTTACAGAGTAATCGATTGAGTAAAATTGCATAATATCTTGAATGTAGGTGATATATTCTCCCGGTCTACTTATCTTTACGTAACCTTCGTCAAAATAAAAATCTTTTATGTCCTGTACTGCTTCTTCATAAACATTGTCATTGATTTTAAAATGATAATTTGTTCTTATAGGAAACAAAAGCAAAAAATCACGATCAGCAAACGTTAGGTATTGAGGCTTACGCAAATATCTTTCCGTTAATTCTATACCTTCTCTGGAGTTGTATCCTATCATGACAGGTATATCGATTTCAATGGGGTTTTCATCAGGAATCTTCGAAATGACAGCATCACGATGATCGTGTTCTATGATAGGCGCAAAAGCTATGACACCCCGTTGGTTGACGCGTGACTCATCAGCGTGCAGTACATTTGGTTCAACTATGACGAGGTCGAAAGTGGAGACTTTACGTAAATTATACAATAGGTCATCGGTTGTCGCGGATTTCATTTCGAGCTCCTCTGATAGTTTGAATGCTCTATCACGTGATTGTTCACTGAAAATCATGGGACTCCAAGAAGTGCCGCTTTGTAGTATCGCTCCGTGAAACAAACCTTTAGCCTTTGGCGAAAGTAAGAGGATGTCCACTAAAGTAGCTCCAGTTTGGCTTCCCATTAATGTTATTCGGTTAGGATTTCCACCAAAGTAATGGATATTAATTTTAAGCCAATGAAGAGCTAAAATTACATCTCTCAATCCATTATTTCCGGGAAGTAAATCGTCTTGAGCTGACAAAAATCCTAAAGATCCAAATCTGTGTTTAACGGTAACAACAATAACTCTCTCTTCCATGAAAAAATCTGGAGTGTAATCTTTTGTTCCGTTATAAGACATACGAAACTGATCATTATATATAAACACTACTACAGGTAAATCGAGTTGTTCTTGAGATGGCAACTGGGGCGTGTGGATGTTGAGGTGTAAACAATCTTCGTCTCCAAAAAATCCATATCTGGGATAATTTCTGACCGGTATATAATTTTGTGCACACGCTGGTCTTTCTTTCTTGCAGTCTAATATTTCTTCCCAACCTTGGTGCGGTTTAGGCGCCTGGAAATATTTTTTTATTGTTATGAACATGTTTTTAAAAAGGTTAACGGAAAAATTAAAATATTTTGTATATTTTACGCTTGTATACAGAAAACATTAATTAAAATGTCTGTGCTACATAATATGTACTACCTACCATCAATTGACTACTACTTTTGAGTACTGTACGATTGAATGCTTTTGAGGAATGTTTTAACATTTGACAAATCACAAATTAGTGTATAGGTATGACACATTTTTTTTAATCGCTTTTTGAGATAATTCACAAAAAAATCTAATACCAAATATTTATTAATGAATTGTGTGTTTCGTGATGGTTTCGTGTACCATATCTGCCCCTTATGCCCAACTGCAGGGGCTTAGGCTTAATCTTTAATCCATCACGCTGCTCCAGTGTGGGTTGGTGGATTTTAACTGGAATCGACGGCTTAACGTGCTCTCTGATGCACGGAGTCAGGAGATAAATTATATATTTAAGTCAGAAAAAACTCATTAAGTAGTAGGTACGTGTTTGCTTTCGACGACCTTCTAAAGAACAAGCGGGCTCGCCCTCACTCGGCTATCATGACAATCACGACATGCATATCACGACAATGCTTTCGTGTGCTTTGTGAAAAAAAGTTTGATTGTACTAAAGGGCAACTTTGTGCATGTGAGATTTTTTTTTTGTTATTTCTCTGCCTATATATTGAAATTCAATTATATACACAATCTGAGTATACAGACATGTACATCGATGTATATATTAATTGTTGAGTATGAATATATTTCATGTTAAGTAGGTAAATTCTTTAATTTTATGATATGTCATGTCATACGAAAAAATTAAATTCAAGTCAAGTTTAACCACGCGTCATTTGAAGGCCTCGCCAAAGTCAATTAAAAAAAAAACAATTGACACCTGTCAACTTATTGTGTTGTTGCGAGTTGTATTGTATGACGTCATTTTCGAACTGTTTTCGTATGTCATTTGCGTGACGACATTTCCGTTACCAATTTCTGGGGAAACTACCTCGTTAGACATTTGCAATTGTTAAAAAAAGCGTATATAATAATTAAAATAACACCTTACCGAAAACCTCAGCTCTCCGATAGGTGGCTCTGCATAAGGTATACCCAAGAAGGAATAATAGTTTTGGTTTTCTAATATAGATTTTACTATTTTTCCAGCGACCTTGCCAGAATTAGTATCAATAACTATATCTTCACATTGAATTAAAACAAATAGTGCGACAAAAAGTAAAATTAATTTAAAAAACATCATTTCTACAACACAAACACTGCATCATAAACGAACGCTAATTTCGTGTTCCATGTTTATTTAATTTACACTGACGTGTCCAACAAGTAGATAACTAGTTTATTGTAGGATTTCACCGAGCCTTATCTTGGTATGTCTGATAGTCAACTAATGCTTGCTAGCTTAGATAAACCTATATAATTGCAGCATAAAATAAATCGTTAACAAGCGGCTCGCCCTTACTTCACTTTAGCAATTTCAATCATTTTAGACTAAATTATTTTTTGTGTGAAGTGTGAAATTCAGATGGAAAGAGATAACTTGAGTGGTTGCGTTAAATGTAACTTGACTCATTGTACGAGTATTAGCGAAATCCATTCGATACTTATTAACTGCCCTAGCAACTACGGTAATGTAATTTATTGATAACAACTCATGGTAACCGAGCAGCACGGCTGCCATGAGTTCGAAGTGATTTAACGTTTCGATACACGCTAGCGAATCGTAAAAGTACGTATTAGTATGTGAATTTAAGTTCTTTTCGTTACCACTAGAGGCACACCCATACAATTGTGAGCGGTCGCTAGCGAGTTTCATAAAATACTTCGAACTCATGGCTACCTTCTTGTTAGTCTTTTAATCTATCATTTCCGTATTCGTACGGTAAATTGTTCAATTGTACAATTATTAATGACGTATGATAAAGGGTAAGCAAAACATATATTTCGTCAGATACGCTACGAGGCGAACCTATATGCAGCAGTTTCTTACGGCGGAGACGGACTTACGGGCTAGAGTGAAAATGAACGCGCGTCGCCGCATTCAGCGCATACTTTGTATGGAGATGAGATGAACTCTTCTATTTCTATGACAATTATCAGCATAATGAACCGGAACGACACCAATGATTACATCTAATTAAAAAATGTGATTAGCAAATAAATATTTAATTTAGGATTCTGATTGTGATGAAGGGCATATAATAGTTCAATTCAAACTTTATGGCGGATCGGAATACAATGGTTTATGCATGCTTACGCAGGTTCATTCATATGCCCCTCGGTGCACTGCGTCCCGCTACACCTAAAACTGGTTACTGCGACGCGATTTGTGCCTATGTTCACATCCGCCATAAAGGTTGACTGGAACTGTACAAGTAAAGTGATGAGTATGAATATGGAGGGATGTAGGGGTAGGGTGGACGTGGGTATACGACCCAAGAATGTGTGGATGGATTACGTGAGGAAGGATATGTGTGTGAAAGGTGTGAGTACTGAGATGACGACTGACAGAGATGAATGGAAGAAGAACACGTTGTGCCGACCCCATTTAGAGTGGGATAAGGGCAGGAGGATGATGATGATGATTGTAATTCGAAAAAAATTATAATAAATAAACTAAAATCAAACGAAATATGCTACTAAAAAACTAAAATCTTCAAGAAAAATTTTAGCCATATTCTAAATAAGATGAAATAATACTGTGTATGTTAATTTTATTTTAACAACGAAAACAACATTACATGAGACTTAAAACAAATTAAAAATTTATTTATTTATTCAGCGTAAATAATAATTTATTACAAATCTTCACGAACATAATTTTTTGGTAACTTTACGATACCATCTACGGCGTGTTTTCGCCATTTATCTATAAACTCATCCCAAAATTTAAACCGCCTTAGGTACAAATTTTCTTTCATTTTCAGAACATTTCCTATGTGAAGGTATTTCTTGTCTTCTTTGGTGTATGGTAACCATTGAAATCCTTGTAAATCTTCATTTGGTGTTGGGTTTCTAAAATTGAAAAACTATTAGGAAATATGTATTAGGTACAGGTCGTTTGTTAATTAGTTAATTAAATTAAGTAGTAAGTAAAACTATTCAGAATGAACACAACAAAAGTAGGTACCTACTTTTTAAAATTAATTATCAATAATAATATTATTTATAATTAATTTTATTTATTATACCAGATGATTTTTCATTTCCGGAATATTATGATTTGTGGTGAAAATAATGAAATATGTTTTTTTTCTTTAAGTGTTACTCTATAGGTATTAAAATAATGAGATAATAATAATAATACATGGGACATCCCCCACAGCGCCATCTAGTCCCAAAGTAAGCAAGTATTTTGCTTGTAATAAGAGGTACTATACAACTGATATACATACTTAAATATTCTTTTTTCTAAAATAATAAAATATACATACATAAATATTTTAGACCCAGACCAGGAATGAAATAAACATGTTCATGCACAGAAATATTTGTCCCGGGGGGAATCGAACCCGTGACCCTTGGCTCCGCAGTTAGGGTCTTTAACCACTCGGCCAATCGGTCAGTCAAATGATATGGCTCCACATAGTCATGGAAATGCCGTAGTGATGGGCGATTGTCAATTGCGTCGGTCAGTAGCCGCCAGCGGATTACCTACCCCTCCCCGCTATACCGACGGTCTCACCTTTCTCATGTGTAGTATTTATGTTTTACTTAGTGATCACGCTGTATAATATATTAATGTGAAAATTGTAACTACTGCTTAGAAAAAAATTTGCGAGAGACAAAAAAAGTCCCCTGTACAGTCCTGTCTAATTTCAACGATTCCTAATGAAATTAATCCGCTTTATTCTCCTCATAATGAAATATATTTTGCTACGACTACAATTTGTCATTCTATTCCGTATATTAAATATTCCTTACCCGTATTTCACAAAATTTGCCCACATCCTAACTAAATTTCTCAGAACAGAAATTTCTTCAGAATTAGACTTATTCAATTCAATATATTGTCGTTTTAACTTAGGACATACAAATAAATAGCACAGTTCGTCTCCCGTAGCCGCACCCCAAGTTCCATCGCTGACCGTTGACATTTTTAATAAAATATTTTTGTTTTCATTTAGAGCACCAGAATAATCAAAATGGTAGTAAAACACAGGTGACACTGAATCGTTTACGTATTTCCTGACTGCATAATCAATTGCATACATATTTACAGCGTCTCCTATATAAGTCAGATACTCCGATGGTCTGTTTATGCTTACTCGAGCTTTTGAAAAGTAAAACTTTTTTACATCATTAACTGCTTCTAAGTAGGCGTCATCATTTGAATCAAAGTTAAATTCTGTCCGAATAGGTAGATATAAGCGAAAATATTTCTCTTGAAAAGACAAATATTTAGGTTCATTTAAATATTGCAATGCACTATCCATTCCTTCTCTAGAGTTGAAACCTATCATTATGGGTACATTCATCCTATCTACTTTCTTCTCAGGATATTCAGTTAGTAAACCGTCTAGATCCTTTTCTATGACCGGGCTAAAAGCTAATATTCCTTTTTGTTCTTGTAATGTGTATTCTTCTGGCAAAGCATCGAATTCTTTCTTTAAAATTTCCTCAACAGTAGCATCATTTAAATTCTTAAGAAGATCATCACTACTACTTGACGCTCTGTTTAACTTTTCTGCCAACTTAAAAGCTCTTTGTCTCAAATTTTTTTGTAAATACATAGAACTGAATGAACTTCCACTCTGTAAAATTACTTTATTGAACAGTCCTTTTGATTTAGAGCAATGTAGAAGTAAATCTACAGCAACAGCTCCTCCTTGGACACCTATTAAAGTGGTTCTATCAGGATCTCCATTAAATTGTGCTATATTATCACGAATCCACTTCAAACCCAAAATAACGTCTTTCAAGCCAGCATTTCCAGGCAAAACCTCATCCTCAGTTGAAATAAAGCCTAAAGATGACAATCTATGATGCACATGCACTATGATTACTCCTTCTTCTATAAAGAAATCGGGACCGTATTGGCTACTATTGTAAGAATTTCTGAAATGTTCATTATATATAAAGACTAGAACGGGGTTTTTTGTACTTGAAGTTTTATTGGAAGCAGGAGTGTATATATTTAAATATAAACAATTTTCTTTTCCGGTCTGATGAAAAAGAGAACCTCTTCGTATATTGTGGTTTAGTTGTACACAAGGTTCTTTTTCTTTGACGGCATGCAAAACGTCATTCCAACCTTCATGTGGCACTGGTGGCTGAAACAAATTTTTTAAATTTATCAATAATTTTTTCGCGTCTTCTTGCATTAGGTGAAATTTGCCAAGTTGTTGAGTATTGATAACCTAATGCATGGCGTAGTTGACTGTACAATAATAAAAAACTGTATACTTATTAGACATTTAAATTTAATTGTACAAATTGTTTGTTTTCCTAAATGAATAAAATAATAATAAATTACTGTAACATGGTACAGAATGTACACCATATAGAACATTTCAGTTTGAGACAGTTAAGGATAATTAAATATGCTTACCAAAAACCTAAATTGTCTGACTGGAGCCTTAGCATATGGTATGCCTAAAAATCCATTGTAATCTACATTGTAAATTAACGATTTGTATCGTTTTCCTATAATTTTTCCTAAACTAGTGTCTACTATTACACCATCATCACTGTAACAAGGTAGAAAAGTTAATAATATTAAATGAATTACAATGTACTTTAAGTTAATATACATTATGTTCTTTAGGTGGAAATTAAAATTTAATACAATGTTGTTTGCTCTAGAAACCGATCTAATCTACTAAATAAAATACAACTTTATCGCTAATACCGGGGTAATATAATTTCTTATAAATTGTACCTACCACGTTAGTCACTAATTCATTTCGGAGTGATTATATATATAAATTAACATACAACATTGCTAAAAGCCGATTTCAATATTTTGTATATATATATACTTACATATATACAAAAATAATAATAATAATAAAAAATAAAACTAATCCAATAATCCACCCCTCGTCGCCCCCGACGCAAATGTGCCCATGACGCTCATCGCATTGCCTCGCTGAATTGCAATGGCAATTCTTTGCACCAGGAAGGTACCGGAACGGGGGTCGAGTCCCCTTTCTTTTAGACGACGGCCGATGCTCGCGACGAAACGTTTGGCTTCAATCCCCCAACAGCCAGCATCTTCCACCGCAAGAGGGACGAACAAGTATTTACTCTCCAGAGTAGAGTATTTGACTCGTTTTCTGGCGGCTGCAGACTCCGCAGCGGCTCCGGCCGTTCCCACGGTACGACAAAGGTGGCGTCCCAAAGTAGACACCTACCCTTCTCCCACGGCACCAAACTCTTATATATTATTTACATTTCGTTTATTGAAATAAAAGATTATTATCCGACTACGATGAAGCTGCACGGATAATGTGTTTCGTGCGTATGTGTGTGTGTATGTATATTGGCGTAATTATTAGGCATAATACACTTTAAAATGGGAATGGGTTAGATTTTGCCTTTTAGGTATTAATTAGTACCTACTAAAAGATCTTTATGCAAAACTTCAAGATTTTATATGTGTTTTATTGCCTTATCTTTTCATGGCATTGTCCATATTTAAAATTTGAATAATCCGTATTTTGAGTCTTTTATTAATTTTTCGGGCACTATGAAGTTGAAATACAGCACACGTGTGTATTTCCTATGGCAAAGCAATAAGCTGGTGGCTAAGTCCTGTTGATACAACCAGGATCGTCTCCTCAGTAAGGAACTCCTTAACGGTTAAACAAATCGAGTTATACACAGATGTGTGTTATTTAAAGTGATTTTAAGTATTTGATGTCTAGTTTTAAGATCTATGTCAACCATTAGTTGTTAAATCTCACCAAAACTATATAATTTCTAAAGCGCGTATATAAGTAAGTTAGTTTCATTAGACAGCATTGGCAAACTAATATTTTCATTTCAATTTTCATTCAATAAATCCTTCAATGCACCCGCAAGGTAAATTGAGCGCGAGAAATGCGACCTCTAACGACTAAATCTGTTAACTCATTGATATGCAAAGTGTTCGGTCGATGCGAGAGCGCGACACTTCTCATTGTATATTATCGTTAGTCACTATAGAAAGTGTAAAATCTTAGAATATTCTCAATCGAATCGCCAATATACCATGTTGTACAGTGCTCTGAATAGGCGAATAGGCGTTCGCCTAACAAGTTATCACGGAAATGGCGGTATATTGGGTCAATAACGAAAAAATGTGAATTTCAGATCATATTTGAACTAAAAATTAGACACCTATTACAGTTTGTAACTTAACATAACCAATGTGTATATTTCTATAAGGGGCCGTCCATTAATCACGTGATCTTTTTTTTAAGCATTTTTTAACCCCCCCCCCCCCCCCCTTGGTGATACATGGTGAGGTTTAAGACTACCCCCCACCCCCCCAACCCAGCATCACGTTTATTTTTAGTATCTACAAAAAATCTTTAATTTTTAGGAATATTTTAGAATATTATCTTAAATACAGGTATAAAGTATAATCTTATTTTGTTCTGAAATTAAGGACCATGATAAAAATGTCTAGACAGAAAGGTTGCAGTTTGTTTTTGATTGGCATAAAAATCATAATAAACGAATGGTGTACACTACACGCCGCTTTTTGATTTAAAAACCGTGCGTTTGAAAAAATAATGAAAAAATAAATACACGTGATATCTTACTACACCCCCCTCCCCCCTTGTGATATTTCGTGATTTTTGTCAAACCCCTCCCCCCCCCCCCCTTTCAAGCCTCACGTGATTAATGGACGGCCCCTAAGTGGTTAATTTTAGTTTTTAATTTAATAGCATTATAATTTTGTTCTAAAACCTCAATAGGTACAGATAGTAGATAGTTTGGGTATTCGACAAATGGTTTCTTATGCTAATAGGACTCTGAATAAGCCAGAACAAAATTTAGGTCGTATAAAATGTACATGGCAAAAAAACTAGGTTAAATTAATATAAATAACTAAAATCAATAAATTAAAAAAATAAGTTTAGGGTACAGTTGGAAGGGCTTGATAGGTGCGTACAAAATTGCTGAATTCTAATTTGAAGTGCAACCAAAAGTAAACCAATTGATCCTGAAATGAAATCGAAGAGTGAAAATAAATAGAACTCTGACTGATAACGTGTGTATAAGGATTACAATTAAAGCTCTATGATGATCAGAAATGGTTCTGATATACACCGTATTAGACTGAACGTAGTACAAACTTATAGAGCGTGTAGAGCTTAATAAACTAAACAAAAAGTTTCAAAGTAGATGGGGCAAACTAATGGTTACCGAGAAAAACATGTTTAAAGTCCCATATTTTTTATTGCTTATCTTATTTTATTTTAGCAACCAATAAAAACACTAATACGGAATTACAACCAACTAATCATTGAATTGAAATGTTGAATTTTTGTTATGTAATCATTGTTAAATGGGCGGTCGCCGGTGGACCTGCTGTCTTGGAATAGTATTAGATATCTTAACTGACTAAGCATTTGGGTTGTCGCGGTGTGAATTTTTTCTCGGTAACCGTTAGTTTGCGACACCTATTTGCTTGGAACTCTTTGTTTAGCTAATTAAGCTGCACGAGTTCTTTAAGTTAGGACTCATTCAGCGGAACACGGTGTAAATGCGAGTTATATATGTCAAATAGAAACTTGTTTTATGGCAAGGCAAATCAAAATAAGAATACTAATTTAAAATGGCAATTATATTTAATCAAAATTCAATAATTTTTCTGAGAGAGCCAAAGTCCCATTAGTGTAAGTATATTTTTTTTAAAATAAAAAGTTTATCAGTAAATGACATCAGACCATAATAAATGATGCTTACCACAAGATCGTTATTACTGAAATGATTGGTAATGATAAAGCATAGCAAGCAAGCTTTTCATTGAATGTAGATACGATTAAAACAGTGTTCAAATTTTACTAAAAAAGCTCATTCAGTTATTTTTATTCGAACTTGTGTACATCGTAATACTATGGACTCTCGATAAGTGGAAATCCAGTATAATTACATGGGTTTACGATACTGAAGTGTTTGTATTGGAAACTTGTTTCCCAATATTACTTGTAAAATAAAAACTTTTTCTCTTGAATAAGTAATAGAGTGGCTTATTGGTTTCGCAACTTTCGTTTTTCACAAGATAAATATTTAATACGGTTTTGGATATTGGATTCGGTCAGTATTGAAGCATCAAAGTTTTTCAGAATTATTAATATACTTTCTAAATATTAACTGTAAGTACTATTAAGCAAGTAGTAAACTAGCGTCAAGACATTAAAGTGTTATATTTGTAAGGACCAGTGAAGTTTCATCATCATCATCATCAGCCCATTTTTACCCCACTGCAGGGGCTTAGGCCTCACCCAGGGTGAGGAGGAGGGCTTGGAGCTTAAGTCCTCCACGCTGCTCCACTGCGGGTTGGGAACTGTAACGACCGCCATCTATTGACAGCGTCCGGGACCGACTGCTTAACGTGCCCTCCGAAGCACGGTGTCAGTGACATTGTGTACTTAAGTGGGTGGGTGCGGCACAGACCTATACAAAGTATATATATATGTGTGTGTTTTAGTTTTTAAGTTTTTTTGTTCTGTTGGGTCTGCTGGTGTTTCCCATGAATAAATATATTTTCTTTCTTTCTTTCTTTCTTTCTTTCTTAAGTCAGAAAAACTCATTGGTACACGCCCGGATTCGAATCATGGCCCTATGGGGCCTTATAAATTTGAGACAGGTTCGTTGTGATGTTTGGAAGCATAATATTTGATCTAAATATAGATATCAGTTGCATAGGCCACGCACGCACCTAACAGTTGCTTCAAACAATAGTTTTGGTATGTGTATAAAAATATTTAATGCACTTCCAGACATATTTAAGGATTATGAGATTTGAAAATTCAAATAGCTGTGGAACTTTGATTCATTGAAATAAGTTTTTATAGTATTAAGAATTTTTTTAACTATAGATGACAATTTTGTTATGGTTTATGACTAATATTTGTTTTTATTGTGACATTCCTTCTTGGGAAGTAATGTGATAATTTTTTATATGTCTGGAAAATAATAATAATAATAATAACACATACAATCACAACAACGTCTAGGGCCCAAACTAAGCATTAGCTTCTATTTTGGGTACCAAGCGAAGACAACACATACATATAACAACCAAGACCCCGTACCAGCATTAATATTCTTCATATAAATACTGACCCGACCTGGGATTCGAACCCGGGATCTCCAGCTTCGTAGGCAGGGTCGCCACCCCCTAGGCTAAGCGGTCGTCGGAAAAGAAAGGATAAGGAAATTGTTTATTGTATGCATTACAGGTATAAAACCTGTAATCCATACAATAAACAATACAACCAATATAAATAATACAACAATATACAATAAACAATTTAATATTTCGTTTCTCATACATCTGATACATCGTTCCTTTGCGGGAAATATTATCAGTGGATAAAGTTTATTGTTAGTCAGACAGTATGCTGGTGCTCACATGGCTGCGAGCTCTTCTACACACTTCACAAATTTTTATAGTCAACTCCGTACGAGCGAAAAGCCCAATTTCGTGTATTAAAACTATTGTATACGTAAAAGATAGAGTTTTGAAAACAATATTTGATATGCTCTCTGCAGTGGGCTTAATAATAATACTATTACTTGGGACTTCCCACACAGCGCAATCTAGTCCGAAAGTAAGCAAGTAATATGCTTGTATTATAGGGTACTAGACTACTGATAAGCATACTTAAACATTAAAAAAATATTTATTAAGTTAACTTATTAGTTATACACATTATGACACATTATATGTAATGTAATTCTTCCTGCAGTCAAACTGTTGAAACAGTTTTGCTGAGTATTATATTATAATTTGTATTATATGATTAATAAATAAATAAATAAATAAATTCTTTATAGTATATACTTATATGGATACTTTTTACACCCAGACACGGAACTAATCGACGTGTTCATGCACACAAATATTTGTCCCGGGCGGAAATCGAACCTGCTACCCTTGGCGCCTCAGTCAAGGTCTCTAACCACTAGGCCAATTGGTCCGTATAATGCAGCATTAAAACGAGACAGACTGTTAGGAGCATTTCGGTTTGTGATTTACGACTTCGGAATTATCGATTCGGCGGCGGAATTTGTGTTTCTAATCTGTTAATTTATTTATTGTATCTAGACATTTAAATATCTACGCTGGGCTCTTGCCACAAAATCCCTCTTACCAATCTAAAAAGTGATTTTTTTACCAGAATTCGATATTTACAATATAACGAGCACCGTCTGTCAATGCAAATGGCCCTAAAATTTAGAAGAGCGCCTTTTCCGCGACATTATCGGCCACTTGAGCTTTTTTCATTCATTGTTGGACCTTTTTATCGCCTTCTAAGCTTTTCATAGCTGTCAAAGATGGTCGGAGCTTACGACAGTTAGCTGTTTGTTCAGGCTCACTCCGAAATAAGTGAAAATTAATTCTGTTTGTAAAACTGTTTACGCGGGTGCTTGTAGTTTTGACTCAGTTATTTGGCTTTAAAATTTTAGACATTTTACTTGTTAGTATCCTATATTTTTCAATCACATGGCTAGCGATGTGTGTGAGAAAATGAGGAAATTTTGACTAAAAATTTTGAATTTTGGGTGTTTGTTTAGTGTTATACGCATATGTAACGGATCCCCGTGGCGCGGCAATGAATTCTTGATGTAACAATAAAAAAATTTGTGGACCAGTCCTGCCGTGAGAGTCCATACTTCGGCACTGTACGTCATTGTTGGACGATTTTGATCGATCTAAATTTTAATTAAATAAAAATATCCTAAATCGAAGCAGAATCATAAAAAAACAAAATTAAGAAGTAATAATGAAGCATGCTACGAGTACCTTGCTTCTTACCAGAAGCATGCTGCATTTCTTCTTACCAGAAGCATGCTACATTACTTCTTACCAGAAGCATGCTACATTACTTCTTGCCAGAAGCATGCTACATTAATTTTTACCAGAAGCATGCTACATTACTTCTTACCAGAAGCATGCTACATTACTTCTTACCAGAAGCATGCTACATTACTTCTTACCAGAAGCATGCTACATTACTTCTTACCAGAAGCATGCTACATTACTTCTTACCAGAAGCATGCTACATTACTTCTTACCAGAAGCATGCTACATTACTTCTTGCCAGAAGCATGCTACATTACTTCTTACCAGAAGCATGCTACATTACTTCTTACCAGAAGCATGCTTCTGTTACCTGCTTTTCGATATTTTTACAGCTTTAGTCCTTATAGTTACTTAATCTTTTGTTTATTTGCGTTTAATATTATTAATAGTAAAAACAAATCCATTCATTCATTCAATCATTCATTCATTCATTCATTATACAACCGAACGAAGTGTAAAACATTGAAAGTTTTTAGTGCCTGTTGTCGGAAAGTCGGTATTTATGGCTATACTAAATAATAATTGTGGGAAATTTGATTAAACCTAACATTTGAACCTTATCCTGAAAATAACGCTACTAACTTCGCCCTCTCACGAAGTTTTCGGGAACAGCGACTAAATAAAATTTAATGAGCAAGTTATGGAGGTGCGCATTAACCCACTGAAGGGTTTGTAAAATAATTTATGGACTTTTAATGACTTTTATTACGTGAGTATTAATAAAAGATCGTTAATGGGGTAATGTTTGGAATTAAGTGCAACAGGCTATTGAAATACGAAAAAAATTTCTTGTACTTAACGTCTTTACAGTCAATTTATTTGTGCTAAAAGATTTTTATATTTCTCCTTTTACTTGTACGAATCTCCATACAGAAAAAATGTTTTATTAAAAAAATACTAAAAAGTAGTCACAAAAATTTCAGAATGTCGAAAAGTTCCACATTGTCCTGGAAAGTCGTGTTCCTTTGACGACGATAAAGTCCGCTTAGCCTAGTGGGTAGCGACCTTGCCTACGAAGCTGGAGGTCCCGGGTTCGAATCTCAGGTCGGGTCAGTATTTATATGATGAATATTGATATTGGTACCGGATCTTGGTTGTTTTAATTATGTGTGTGGTGTCTTCGCTAGGTATCCAAAATACAAGCTAATGCTTTAATTTGGGGCCTAGACGTTGTTGTGATGTATACGTTATCATTATTTAGCGGCCATGGTAAAAAATCAGGAACAGGATTTGAAACTACCGGGAACCTATTTTATTTTTAAAATTATAAAACATCAGTGTTATTAAGAGAACAACAGATGGCGCTGGTTATTTAAACTTTAGCGTGTGCAAAATATTTACACGGGTCATGCAGTTATAAAGTACATGGAAAAAAAAATTTACTGGGACTAAAATTTCTGGTTTTATTTGTGTCCGTCAAACTTATAGTTATGTGTATTATAACATTACTGGAGCGAAAACATGAATTTTGTTTACTTAACGACAAATTTATTTTATTTAACAAAGCGTGTTAGATTTTCTATAAAATCAAGTTAAGAATAATTCATAACTAGTAATTAATACTTATAAGGCCATAGGGCCATATTTCGAATCCGTGCATGTACCAAAGAGTTTTTCTGAGTTAAGTACTTAACTATCACTGACTCCGTGCCTCGGAGCGCCAGTTAAGAGGTCGGTCTCGGACGCTGTCAATAGATTGCGGTCGTTACAATCCCCAACCCGTAGTGGAGCTGCATGGTGGATTTAAGCTCCAAGCCCACCCCCTCACCCTGGAGGAGGTCTAAGCCCCTACAGTGGGGTAAAAAAAGACAATAAATACTACACAATAATAAAGTATTCTTAACTTAATTTTATAATAAACCTAACAATATTCTTGTTGCTCGTATGGAACACTTTGTTAAATTAAATAAACTTCACGTTAAATATACAAAATTTATATTTCCGAATTTGTTTTTATTCATTACATTAAATTAAATCGTTGTTCTAAAACTACTTTCTTGTCAAAGTTACAAAATTGTAGTATAAAACACTATTTTTTCCTGGTACTAAACGTTCTGGCAGTGTTGTCATCCTATATGGCAATATTTTTTCGTGTAACTGAGCACTTTTTTTTTAATTAGCAATGCAGACAAGGGACTATGGAATGCAACATAAGTGGTACACATAAGTGGTACATGCAACACATGTGGTATTGATTTCTAACCTCAGAAGCGCGTTAATAATTGGTAATAATTACCGCGCCAGTAAGGCAGTCGACACATTTTTGCGGTTATTGTCAAAAACTAAATATGAAGTTTTTAACCAAAAGTTATGATTTATCTAAAGGTTGCGTTTTCGTGGTGGTCCTTAAAATTTAACGAGGCGACGAAAGAATTTTGTTTTTAATTTGATTTAAATTTAACTTACTGTCTTTGCGTTAAACACACTATCTATTAGTTTATCTCAAAATTCGTAAAAGTACATATTGATTAGAAGCCCTCTTCTTCGTTTACCGTCTAACCACTCATACTTTAACTAGCTGGTGCAAGATGGCGAGTTTCAGCCCGCGAAATTCCCGCACGATGGTCTTCACGCCCGCGAAATTGTGTTTGACATGTTCGAAACTGTGAAGTGACATTTATGAGTGTATTAAAACCAAACGCTGCTGTCAAATTTATTTAATGTATGTCAAAATGGTAGCATAAAATTGTTATAAGTGATGTATATTTGAAATTGGAATATTTACAAGCTTTCATTTGATACCCATATTGTTGTAATAACAAAAAAAAAATAAATTTTATTCTCGAATTGCCGTGTAAGATACAGAGCGTGCTAAAGGAATATCTAGAATACATGTAAAACTATTTTGAGTTTGTAGAAGTTCTTTGTTTTGTATGATTGTTTAATATTAATTAATAAAACCTACTTATTTAGTATGAAAATTATCAGAAATAGCTAGAGTCAAATAGTTTTGAAAAATAATGATTGAAATCAATTTTTCCAATGAGTAATTCTTCTCTTTTTATTTTTTTATCATTTTTTAATTTTTTAAGTTCCTTAAGATTGACATAGAGCTTTTCGTAATTGGATTACGAAGGTTCTAACATTCTAGCGCCTTTCAAAAAATTCTCATCAAATTAAATATATTGATTCGTAAACCTATTTACGATTTTTATTATTACAACCTATTTGAAAATTGGAGTGAACACGCTTCGTGACAGAACAGTGCACTAATTCGTTTAATAAGTGTGTTAGCCAGTCTATAATAGTCATTCGCTGTTGATTAACAGATAAATGTACATCTATTTTCTTCTAAAAATAAATAGGAATTTGTATCTACAATTTCAAAATAAAACAAATAATAAATGTGAAGCATGAAGTATAATGTTTATTTTAATTCCTCACATATTTAAATAATAGACATCACATTTCTATAGATATTATTTTTGGTAAAGTTTAGAATTAAATTTTATCAAAGACATTATGTTACAATCTCGAGTAACAACTATGAACGACTTAGAAATTTGTGTAACATAATTGCTTTCGAAGAATGGCGTGACAAGAAACTTGCGGTAACAGTTTTGACTTAAAAGTTATTCAAAGGTAATTAAAGCGTCTATTCCCAAAACTAGGACATTTTTCGATTCGATTCTGTTTTGGTATTAAAGTAGTTTATTTTTACTGTATTCAATGTTTGCAAAACTATATTTAACTACAGAGGAATGTGTCACTCAGAACGATTTTTGTCTGTGTACATCTGTCACTGCGGCTACATGTCTTGATAACACACTAGGGACTATCATACCATATCCGCCCATTATGCCTCACTGTAAGGGCTTAGGCCTCCCCTCGGGATAAGCGTACTTGGAGTTTAATCCACCACGCTGCTCCAGTGCCGGTTGGTGGATTTTAACGATTGCAACATGCTCTCCGAAGCACAGAGTCAGCGATATTTATAATAATAATAATACAGTACACATCGCAACAACGTCTAGGCCCCAAACTAAGCATTGGCTTGTGTTTTGGGTACCAAGCGAAGACACCACATACATATAACAACCAAGACCCGGTACCAGTATCAATATTCGTCATATAAATACTGACCCGACCTGGGATTCGAACCCGGGACCTAATTAATTTTAGGTACGTAAGATTTATGTATTTAAATCAGAAAAAACTCATTGGTATATGTCAGTTTCTGGAATTCGAACCACGACCTTCCAAACAAGAAACGGGCTCGCCACCACTCGGCTATCACGACACACTGGAGACTAATTATTCATAAATCTGATATTATTTGAAAATTTGAGTTAATACGCTTCATGACTGAACGGTCCGCTGATTCGTTTAGTAAGTGTGTTAACCCGTCTAAGACCGGGTTTTTGTGTATAACTAATTTTAGAAATTTTAAACAGTGTGGTACCAAATCAATCTACAAAAGCTTGACGTTCGGACAGTCAGCAGTGATGCAAGCATGTAATGAAACACAAGGCTTGAATCTAAAAGCTATTTGGAGACGACTGGTAGCACGCTTTCTGTACGTAGGTTACTGCATAAGTTTTGTCGTCCGGTAAAATAAAAAAGCTCTGACCAGTTTTGCTTATACTAATACAATGTGCGTTCTTTGATCATATTACAGACATCTATAAACATGACTTGCATTTACCTCTTATCGATAAAAGCAGGAATTATACTAACTTTAATCGTTTGCAGGAGAATGATTTTGTCTCAGGACGACCCTAACAAACTGAAACCAAAAAATACAATTAATAGTGATGTAATTAGAATTATCTGATTGACGACCGCTTAGCCTAGTGGGCAGCGACGCTGCCTGCGAAGCTGGAGGTCCCGGGTTCGAATCCCAGGTCGGGTCAGTATTTATATGATGAATATTAATACTGGCACCGGGTCTTGGTTGTTATATGTATGTGGTGTCTTCGCTTGGTACCCAAAATACAAGCTAATGCTTAGTTTGGAACCTAGACGTTGTTGTGATTGTGTGTGTTATTATTATTATTATCTAATTACAACTTATAAACAATGATATTGTTTGAAAACGGTCCCAGTTTTAAGAAAAGCAATTTTTTATTTTAGAACACGGGCTCCTGAACTAGTTGGCCAAGTACGAATTGAATAGAAGCATTCTTCTGCGCTTACCGTCTAACCACACTTCTTCTAGTTAGCTCGTGGATCTTTGGCAAGTATTAGTCCGGTTTCAGTCCGCGAGCTCCTCGCGCCAGCCTGACACCCCGCGAAATTGCGTTTGACATTTTCGATACTGTGAAGTGACTTGTCATTCTATTAAAACCAAACGCTACTGTCAAATAAATAATAAATAAATAAATAAATCTTTATTTCAAAGAAAGTTACAAAAGATTTCTTTTATTTACTTTACTTTACTTTAAATTTATTTACTCTACGAGTTTAACCGAAATAGAACGATCCGAGGCAGTGCCAAGTTGCGGGAGTAAAGCTTTAAAATAACTAACTCGTAATAAATTACCGTGGAAGTAGAACAATTAATAATTGTTTGATTTGAAACTTTATGTACTGATTATGTGTAATATATTCACAGAGCTTTCGTTGAAGTTCGCTTAACTTTTGAGAATTGGGCTCTTCATTAAATGTCTTCACGTATAGCGGCGTATGATGAACTGAGTGACAGAGCGGTGACGTCACACCTGTCTGAATCCGTAAAAACCTTTAACGGTCTTTTCAATACATTTACTATTAATACGGTCTTTATGACATCGAAACTTGTACCGTAATGTTGTATTTTACAGTACTAGACCTTTTTACTTTACACCAATCACCAACAAGCATTCTGTTTGTAACGCATGTGTAAACCGCGAAAAGTAGACCGCTCGCGCCCTTAGCTCCCGCCATCATTAAATTTGGAGTAGCTACATAATTTTAATCGCAAATGTATTGACAAACGTCGTGTGATGCTCGTACTCGTAAGCTGGCTATTATAGTCATCGCTTTATTACAAGCACTCGGCTTCGCCTCGTGCCTAATAAACACCTCGTCTATAATATGCAGCTTATCGTACTTCTAGGTGAAATAAAATAACTTTAGGTTTTTAAAATAAAAGGAAGGAAGTTTTCTATCGCTGACGTGACATGTGTCAAATAAAAAGGGAACTGATGTGTGATTTGAAGAAGCGCGCCTGTATGATAAAATAAGATTTTTTTCAATACATATTTTTATACTAGTGATGAAGTTAAGAAATTCTCAAAATTTTGAAACTAACTGATTTTAGATGTGTAGAAAGACTAGAAAGGTAGGATAGGCAGAAATGAGCTACTAGGGACAGCAATATACTGCACTGTCAAAAAAATGTTGTGCAGTTATTTTGAATACAATCTAAAATATATGCGAACATTTTAAAATTTGGTTAATTTCTGGAAAATAATATTTTAAATTACCTAAAATGAACATACTACGATGTCACGTATCTGTGCACTTGTGGGGCGTCGCCTAATCAGTTAAACAAATACCTACAGTACAAAAAATCCACACCAAATATGACAAAACACCTGTGCAATGTCAATTCTACTGTAATATCTAGAACAAAGTATTTTTAGATGTAGGCATACACGAAACCACGTTGCACAGATTTAGTTTTTGAAATATGACAGTATGGAAATTTTTAAACTATTAGTTCAGAGAGAAAGAGTTATTTGTTATAAGGAAAAATCTTCGTACATTAATCGATAGTTAAACCAGATAATTTTCCTTAACAACTTTTTGTGACTTTCAGCGAACTCTTAAGGAATAGATATTGCTAAGAAATCTCGTGTGTACAGAAAAAAGAAAATATTAAATGACTATTTTTGTGACTCTAAAATTTCGACAGATTTAACGTAAGTGAATTTCTATTTCGATTTATTTTAACCAAGAGGTATTTTAAACCACGTCCGATTCTCGTACGGGTCGGAATCATCTATTCAGGAAATATCTATTTCATAAATCCATCGCCATCGCCCAACTGATAACGTCCACACTTACTCAGAAGCGAAAGCTTTCGCTATAAAAAAAGCGATTTTTTTTCATACGGCCGTCTTTGGAAACGATAAGGGCATTAGACGAAAAGGTTTAATCTACTATGCCATCTATTCTTACTTTTCAATTTTTAATCAATTTTTATGAGAAAGCTCTGAATTATCTTCGGCTACAACTCAAACCTACAAAGTTGTTTAACGTAAAACTTACGCCGCTGATACTACTGAAGCAGTTTTATGGGCAGATGCAGCGAATTTTTGTTATTACTTTAAGCGAGCTACGGAGCTGCAGTCGTAAACTCTACTGCAATATTAAGACGTTGTTATCCGAGTAGTCTGGATTGAAGTGAATTTTGTTAAAAATATATCTTGAAATATCATTCATATTCATTCATATTCATATTCATACTGTTTATTGGTTATAGGTACACTTGATACACTCAACCTTGTCATTTCCTGTACATATACAATCCATTATATCTACTATTACTAACAATCATTACATATACATCAAACAGTCACCACTAAAACCAACAACAATAATCAATTGTATTCCATGAGATGGCACAACTAATCCATATCGTCTATAAAAAATAAAAAGATACCGAAACAGGCCAGACACAACAAAATCCGCACCACTATCCTATCAGCTAAAAGATAATTAAAAATGCAAATAACAACAAAAAAAAAACAGATCAGCTCCAAAATGTCATCATTATCATTACTAATTAGAAAATACTGACCTACAGTATTAGTAATAAATTAAATTAAAATAAACTAAATTTTACTACGGCATGTAACTACCCAAAGCTGAATTTGGATTATAGATTCCTGTCTATAATATAACTTTAAATTAAATGCAATCAAAAATTTTGTCGAACAATTTATTGCCAATTTATTCTACGAAATCACATTTGAGCTGTCAGTTTAAACACTATAGTAGATACGAATATTTGGTATCATCGTAGTGGTACATGGTCTGCTAGGTCTTCTGACGAATCGTCTCAAGGTACATAGTCCTTTTTTGATAATCTTTATTTGTTTTTGATTGAATGGAATTTTTCTCAAAACTATGGTAACAACTGATCTATATCTGTGTCCATAGAAGAAGGAATAATATAATAGGTATTAAGACTAGAATGAGCCCTATTCCAGAGAACTTTTACGACATTGTAAGCCCAAGGCGGAGGAAGGTATGCGGCGAAGTATACGAGGGGTCAACACGAACAACGACCAAACACGGCGCATCAATATTATTTCTACTTCTATGACTATGATTATAGGTTCTATTACTCAACACCGACGATTGCTTTTTATGGTTCCATAGCCAAAGGCTAAAAACTGAAAGCTTGTCAATTCGTCCCACCTGTCTGTCTATCCGTCCGTCTGTCACAAAAACTTTATTTGATGAATGGTTTTTATAGTTGCCATTATAAACACTGCATGTTTAAACACAATAGTACCTAAGTAAATGCATGCATTTTGGAAAGAATGAAACGGATTCGAATAACTGGATTCGTAAATTTTAATTCGTTACCCGTCAGCAATGATTACTTTGATTTTTTGGACTGCAATGATTGCAGCTAATAAAAAATAGGGTATGATCGTTAATCAGTAATTTTATAGAACTAACAATAGTTAAATTGTGTGAAACATACTTGTATATGATATATGTAGGACGACCGCTTGGCCCAGTGAGTAGCGATCCTGCGTACGAAACTGGGGGTCCCGGGTTCGAATCCCAGGACGGATCAGTATTTATATGATGAATATTGATACTGGTACCGGGTCTCGACTGTCATATATATGTATGTGGCGTCTTCGCTTGGTATCCAAAACCCAAGCTAATGCTTAGTTTAGGGCCTAGATGTTGCTGTGATGTATACGTTATATTATTATTATTATTGCGTATTTAAAATCCATATAAATTAAAGAGCTGCAATAGTAAAAGGTAAGTTTCGTATATAGTTAATTTAAGTGCCACCAACATAAGTTGATCTTGAATTTCAAGGCCGCCCTCAAGTTTTAATAGGGTTCCATGATCGGTGAGGTTTCCCCGCAAAGCAAGTTATTTAGTACAATATACAATAAAAATAATTTTATATCGAAATTAACTAGCTCTGTTCAGCTGGTTTGACGTGTCTAGACAATAATCAAATATCTGCTCTAAAGTGCAATACAATTAGGTGATCACTGGGGGGTGAGACGGCGTTAGCTAAACCGGTTTGACCTTTGTCGTACTTATTACATGATTTCGTATTGATTCAGCGTGGTGCCTTGGACTGCTGATACTAGCTTCCGCAGGCGAGGATCGACAGCGTGGCAGTGCTTTGGCCGTCGCTCGAGAAAAAGGCTAGGCTCGCGCGTCCTTTTGGTTTACCCTCCGCTCGCCTATCTCTCAAGAATTATGCCTTGGGTAATATATAGTGGTCACACACGGCTATTCTTCCAGTGAGACCACACGGATTTTTCACAATTGTGGCACCTGTAGTCCTTAAGATCTGCCTTAAACAAATAGAAGGAAATTTAATTACCTTTATTTTTAATTTTAATGAACACATTTTGGAAAAGTTACAAGCTATTTTTGCGGAAATGTGACTCCCTATAACTTCTTACTTTTCTAGTGGCATCTGCGTTAATTTTCTTTGTAACTTACACTAACATTGGTGTCGACCAACCCCATGGCTCATCTCGAACCCGTCCCAACCTCCAGAAATGGTAAGTCGGTCTCCAAGCAGATCTATTTGTGGTCCCCTTATTTGCTACAATTGAAGTATATTAAATAATAAGGTACATAATGTATGAACGTCGTATTTGTGTTCCGTGTCCTATGGAGGACGCACAAAATAAGTTTGATGAGGTCGAAAGAGTCAAAGTTGACTCTAGATCATGACGTTTTATAAAAAATGTCGCTTATTGTCTCACCATGACGCATACTTTACTTCCCTAACATTGGCACCATATTTTTTGATATATACAAAGATTGTTTTAGCCTATCTCCATAGGTCGAAGCGGCAAAATAAGTTAATGTTTCCATGTCTTCGGCAGTTAGATTTCGTGTTGCGTGACGTCATTGTCGTCCCTAAACAGTACCACAACGAACGTTTTAATTATTACGTATTTTACGGTAACACTTGCATACAATATAATTTATTTATTTATTGCATTGTCACATGTCAATCTTTAGGTGGTCAGACAAAATCATCTTATACACTATGTGACGCCCCGTGAGAGCACAGCAATATAAGAGGGTTATTTTCTTAATGATTTTTAAACAATTTCAATGTAAACAAAACAACAATAATGTAACCACAATAACAATAATAGTCCTTATTTAGTTACGGAACTCCAATGGTTCTTGCAAAAAGCTTTTTACTGAATCTGAAAATTCTATATTATCAACGTACCACCCTCGTCATGTCAACGAGGATTTAGCGTGGCCTAAACACGTCCCCAAAGGATATCTGTGGATGGAAACTGTATTTAGGAGTAAAAATGTATCATAACGATGTAATGTAAATTTAAAATAAATTAGATATGTAGAATTCTAAAATAGCTTAATAATCAAGATGACACTAAGATGGAGTATCGAAATGTCAGACTTAATACTTAGACCTCAACTTAGACAGCCCATACGTCATTATCATTGTTACACGTGAGTCACACAAAATTATACATCGACTGCTGTATATTTGCTTTACGGCGTATATTTTTTTGCTCGCGTTTTTGTTGTATTTCTATAAACATCCATGCTAAATAAAGTTCACGTTCCCTTGGAGTCTTAAAAAAAATCAAGCTTCAATGCTTCAAAGCTTCAATCAAGCAAAATAAAGCCATATATACTATATATTTTGACACTCGCAGTTTTTGACCTTAGGTCAAAACCTAAAATCATAACAATTGGCAAGAAACAAGGTCTTACAGCACAAATAAATGATTGAATTAGATAGTTTTCTTATTGGTATATCACATATGAAAATGTTTCTTAAATGTTTTTAAATTGAACTATGCGTTTATAACTGTGTAGAACCCTCAGAGCCGGTTTTTAAAGGTCCTTCCGCTTCCAGTGGAGATAATGATAATGATAGTAAATTATAGCTGATTGCCCTAATTTTGCTTAGAAAGCCTATCTTTGCAAAGAATAGTAGCCATCTCCATACTACTTTTGCCTTGTCAAAATGGTTCAATGATGGGTTCAATGGTTAGTGAGGGCGATGAACCAACTGATGCGTATGAAAACTTGGTTCTTATAAAGAAAAAATCTAATTGTAATAACAATATATAATGTGGAGTTTTATAGGTGTTTGAAAAAAAACAAATTAAAATATAATCTTCTTCTGCTTATAACAAAAAAAAAATATTAGATGTCATTTGATAACCTGAAGTGTCATTTACGTCTAATAATACTGATTGATACCAGACTGCGCCATACTGTGTCACAGTTTCTTGTTTAGCTGCATTTTCATTTGTTATAAATTTTTTATTACTATTCATTTGCTTTTATTATCTTTTCACTTGCTGTTGTTCATTGTAATACAATGACATTATCGATTCATAGTTGATGATTGGCATGACAAATATTATTTATATATTTTTTTGACATATGGTTCTAGAAGCAAAGGCATTTATTAACTGAAATGCACTTAAATGTTAACGAAAATATCACTGGAAAATATAGGAAACCCCATTGTAGAAATCAAAACTGTAATTGTATTACCGCCGTCGCCGTGACTACCCCGTTTACACTTGATGTTTCTAGGCAATTTTGGCGGACCTAACTCTTGTTTGGAATATGGCAGCATCAAAACTCAGATTAACCATTGTCGGAAATACTGATACACTGTATTTATTGATTTTATGAAATTCGACCCAATATTAATTCAGTTATTGAAAAGAATAATATATTTTTAATAATTACATTAAATAGGCTTGCTAGGTGAAATTAGAAATTAGATTCCCGCTCAGAGAATCGGTACTACTATCTATTATCTTCGTAACGTTTCGGTACCGTGTCGTCGAGTGAAAAATCGTCTTAAGAATAAACCCCTGCTTATCCCAGTTCACGGCTGGTTGCGGACCTTTTGATCATCTTATCCTGTGATCCCACCCTTTGCGGTCATTTATCCTTTTGGCTCTAGGCGTTGCGTTGGGTGAATGGTATAGTTAATGGAAGGTAGCTAGGCGATTATATAAATATATGTTTGTGGAGAAAACAGTGAAATAAAAATGTTTACAACAAACATACAAGGAGGGGGGGTCCAAAGTATTTATCTAGTTATACATAATAGGTGAACTTTAGCGCAAAAGTTTGTGTTACGGCCGCGACGACGATAACGACGACGTCGCGGGTATGATTCCCGTTCGGAAAAAATATAATTATGTATAAAGATTGTGTATATGTGTGTCTCTTTATTCTGTATCTGGGTGTAAAATATCTATATAATAATAATAATATCTGGGACATTTCACACAGTGCTATCTTGTCTCAAAGTAAGCAAGTATTGTAGCGCTGGCTTGTTACACGCCAGACGTTCGATTTAAATACATAATTTGAATTTGAATAAATTTAAATTACGTATGTTATATTTATGTTATGTATGTATAATACTTGTGGAACTCTCTCCCGGAAACTGTAATAAGTGCTCCAACAGTGAACTGTTTCAAAAATAGACTTGATAAACATTTAAATAATTAAGAACACAAGTGCAGTGATATACACGTATCAGCTCGTAGAGCTGCTAGTGTATCAAATGATAATAATAATAATAATAATAATAATAATAATAATAATGTATAATTTGAATTTGAATAAATGGAAATTATGTATGTGTTAGGAACACGAACCCGAATGGCTCGGCCCTTTTTGACGGAGATGATTCCGGGGTGTGGATCGATGCAGTTCGTAGTGTTAACAGTTCGATGCATGCGTATATTATGAACAATAGATAATTTTGACGTAGATAGTAAAAAATAAGCGGCTTATATTAGGCGCATTGAGCATTTCATGAGATTGAACCAAATAAAACTGGAATTTCGTGTTTCAATACCTACTAGTGACACTGGTGGGATAGCCATCATACAATTTAATGTCTGACTTAAAGCATATACGGAATTGGTTGAAGGTTGTTGGTGATCATTTGGAATCGAAGCCATCTAACATAGCCGAACGATATCAGTCAGTTTCGGCTGCGGAGGCAGCGCGACGGTGAGTCTGAGCGCTTATCTACAAGATCTCAAACAAATGCAAAAACATGCAACTTCGGAAGCGTGTTAAAAGAGAACCTTTGAGATCAATTTGTGTCAGGTCGCTCGAGTGTAATGATAGGATTTCGTGTTTTCACGAAAGCATCGTTAACATATAAATGAGTTGTCGAACTGGCGTTCGACCTGAAGTCGGCTGTAAGGCTTGCGCAGGCGAGCGGCACAGGTGCGTTGGCAGCAGCAACGACTATTGTGGCGGGCAGGGCCGGACATAGCCAACGTGATTCGTATGATAGTTGCGGGCAAAAAGGCCATATTAAAGTAATATGCAGAAATGGTGGCTTATGTCGTCTGAAATGCTTACTGAAACAACTCGTGGATTCAAGGCATTGGTAGACGTAAAAATGGCAGAAATTTATAATTACAATGTACGACCGGTAAGTCTGAAGTAGTTTTATACAAAAATCCGAGTAAGTATGTAATATAAAAGTAAATGTCTATATCTATTTTGCAACGGGCAGGCGACACAAAAATACCACTAAGATTTTATTTTTCGTCTCAAGCCCAGCACTACAATAAAAATTAATGGAATTTCGTATGATTGGTGACTTGTTAACACGAGTCGCCACCGCTGTCGCGCCGTCGTTGATGATTTTTTTATCCATCTATTTGTGATGGGACGTTTTTTTTTAAAAAAAAAACTAGGAATCTGCATAAAATACGCTATATAGTAGCATGTTTTGTTTTGTAATTATGTTCACTATATAAAAGTTCTACGCTTTCTACCAAAAAAAATAAATCCAAAATGTAATTTCACCTTTTCACACTTTATTTTAAAAATTACTAAGAAAATAATAAAATTTGATACCAGCAATAAATTCTACGTCTTAAACTTATACGAAAATGATATCCAACTTGCTATAGTAGATAGCCGCAGAGAAACAGATAAATATTTTTAAAGAGAGACCCCCCGTTCCTCCCGCAGCACTTTGTTTATTGTTGCTCGGACTAGATATGCTTTGAATAACTCGAAGAATGTATGTGATGAGTCAAGTGGCTAGCCTTAATAAAAAAATTGAAGGTTCGATCCTATATTCCCTCTACACTACAGCCATCATCCGTGTACTTTATAAAACCAAATTAAAATCAAGAAAATTGATCTAAATATATGTGTACAAAGATAATCAAACTGTATATAAATAAATTACACTTTGCGAAGTCTAATTGCATCACCTCATACCATAGCCTCACACCGTCCTCACACCTCTGAGTGTGAGGTGGCGCTGATAAATTTGTTGCCAATAAAATGTACGAGAAATTTCAAGAGTTGCATATATGCGTAGGTATGCGTAGTGTTATAATATTTGCTTATTTTATTTGCAGAGGAAACGGTGAGGAGCTTTTTAGATATTGTGGAGTATTGCCGATATATAGCAAAATTAAATTACTTTTAATGGTGGAACAATACTTCCGCACAGAAATTCTAAAGAAAACTAGTCACACCAAAAACACAATAGAGATACTTAAAGAAACATTAATAAAACCAAGGTTTAAAAATGTTTACGGAAAAAGAGTCTCCGATTATATAATTCCTGATCTAATAAATAATCTTCTTAAAGAAACTAAGGAACAAATTACAGAAAAAAATATAGCAAGTGTATTAAAGAAATATTTTCTCCGTACATTTGAAATAACAAATTAGTTAATATGCCAATCAGGTTTGAACATTTATCATCGCTGTTTACGGTTTAGAGCATCTTTATGTACAGGTACGGAAATGAGCTCGCTGGCTGGTTATCTACTTATTGATATTCTACCTACTTTTAGCTGACAAGACATGATATAAATACAAGTGCGTTTGTGATTAATACTAAGTTATGTTAATATTTGTAAATCAACGATAAATTTGGTGTTCTGACAAACAATATGGTGTTACAAAAGTAACACCACAAAATTTTGTGAAACTATGTGTTGTATAAAACTATGTTAAATAAAAAATAATAATAAATAAATTAGTTATAATGATTTTTCGTCGACCTAAAATTTTGATTATTGAACCTGTTCATTGCGAATACGAATCAACAGATATGAGGGAAATATGAACACTAACGTATAAAATTTACCGCCTTAGCAACCAGCGGCAACGTTTGCACAAGCAAGTTCGTGGTAATCGACGCGGTATGTGCGCGGCGAGGAGGGAAGGCAGCTCCTAAGCGTTGACGACGGACCGACAGAGCAGATCTGCCTCCCTCCGCGCCGCGCACATACCTAAGGCGCGGTACAGCGGTTTCGGTCAAACTATAATTTTGATTCGTCGCCGCATTTCCCGCCGTAAGTATTTAACGCGTAGTACAATTCCAATCAACCTTTATGGTGGATGTGAACATAGGCACAAGTCGCGTCGCAGTAACCAGTTTTAGGTGTAGTGGGACGCAGTGGAACGAGAGGTATATGACTGTACCTACGTAAGCACGCTTATAGCGTTGTATTCCGATCCGCCATAAAGTTTGAAGTGAACTATATTAATGACGAAGGCCTGACAGGGGTCGTTATCTCAACTGTGATCATCACCTTATTTCAAAATGTGGAAAAATATGTTCGAAATAAAGCCAACACGATATAATTTTATTATGCTCTTTAATTATACATATTTTTTTTTATTCTAAATTCATGTAGCGTAGGTTTAATGAATTTTGTTGCTTATAGGTTACCCTATGAATTAAACGTATTTTAATTTTGTATTCAAATATAAGATAGCCTTTGAAACATACTTGTATTAAAAATCTTTAATTTGGTATAATATTTTTTATACCTACAAATAAGCAAAATAATAATATCTAATTCAAATATTATTGTGACGAAAACAAAATTCATGTCATTTTTACTCCATTTTGTGTACGAAATGAATGTTGTATAGCCCGTCTCTTACAAAGAAAAACATATTATGATGGCATAAAAGTGTATTCGCGAATTCCTGAGGCCGTTATTAAACATCTGACGACGCTCAGTCGAGTGCAACGTTTCACATGTCTCCATGGTCCTTGCTTTTTTCACGAGTTTCTATTTCCAAACGATCGAGTTCTAATTTGGCACAACTTCAATAGCGCATCAATACTCTGAGTTTTTTGAGTTCTCTGTTGACTGTCGAGTTCTGAGTTGAGTTGAGTGAAACTCAATATTTTTATTCAATGGAAGATGTACACATATTTATTGAAGTTTACAAGTAACGATTTGGAAATATACGTAAACAAAAGCAAGTAGACCCATTTTTTATGGTTCCGTAGCCAAATGGTAAAAAAGGAACCCATATAGTTTCGCCATGTCAGTCCGTCCGTCCGTCTGTCTGTCTGTTTGTCTGTCTGGGGTTTTTCTCGAAAACTATTGACAACACATTGATGAAATTTGGAAAGTAGGTGTAATCTATGAACCGCTACACAATGACACAGTGAAATTAAGAAATTTTTTTTGGGGTAGATCGCCATACATGTAACTGAAGTACGAAAAAAAATTCATCGTATATTAAAGCGAGATGTACCAAACGATAGGTGTTAAAAAATGATATCAAGGATTCAATTTTTTTTATTTAAGTCAACAGTTGTTGAGATATACACTCCTAAAGTCCAAATTTTTGTTAGAGTATTGTGTCCCCCTCCCTCTACCAGCTGAACCGTTGTTTTGGATATATGGAAAAAATTTATGACAGGAGTATACATAGCGTAGTTTAAAGGAAAACTATCACAGGTAGTATTGTTTAACGAATAATAGAGTAACTTATAAAATGTACTTTTACAGATAAAAATTTTATAACAATCCCATAGTAAATGACAGATAGCGTGTTAATTGCATTCCTTTGCAGAGTTTATTTTCTTCACAATCGAAACTAAAAGTCAAAGGTTCACTGTAATAAAATAAGTAATAAAAATTGTCTCTAGCTATCAGTGCACTCATGTTATTACTTTTCGGATTAGCCAGAGAGGATCGAGCGCTTTCTAAATAACTAACGAAATAAAATTGAAAAAATTTTATTTATACAGTAATTACATAATATTAACGATTAATGGTTAAATTCGATTAACGTCACGCCCATTTTTTTATATTGTATGGTGGTACGGAACCCTTCGTGTGCCAGTCCGATTTCCTTTATTTATCCTTAAACCGAAATCTTTTATTTACGCTATACGTTTTTTATTGGGTCACCAAACACGGTACATGTATCGAATTTCTACATTTGCATCTGTAGATTCGGAGAAAGTAGCCCGTGACAGATGGACAGACAAACGGATACCAGAATGACCCTGTACCTACGGGTTCTCTTTTTCATCTTTGATGTTCCGGACCTAAAACGGGATCCGTATAGCATCACTTCGTTGTCCGTCTCTATGTCTATCGGTCTGTCTAGACACTTTTTCTCCGGCACGCGTGAAGGTATCAAGTTGAAATTTGCTTCAAATACTTGAAACTAGTTGTGTTATTATGAATTAATTATATCGCATCTAGTAGAACGTACCTTGCACGTATAACCCCCCCACCTCCCCCCAAGTTTGAATCTTGGACAGGTATGCCACTGCTTATCGGTGATTTTGATATAAATAAATTTAGAAGCTGTATATGTAGGTGATTTTGCGTCGCATCGCATCGATTCCGCAATCTGTATAGGAAGCCAAGCAAGATGCGAGACAGAAAAAAAGTTAAATTGCCTGATGTCCCTCTAAGATTGGACGGAGCCCGAGGTGGGTAATGAAAATGTTTTTCTACGCACTTAATAATGTTCACAAAAACAAAGTGAAAGGAAGAAGTCTATCGATTTCTCGAATACACAAATCATATTATGACGACCGCTTAGCCTAGTGGGTAGCGATCATGCTTACGAAGGTGGAAGTCCTGGGTTCGAATCTCAGGTCGGGTCAGTATTTATATGATGAATATTGATACGGGTACCGGGTCATAGTTGTTATATGTATGTGGTGTCTTCGCTTGGCACCCAAAACACAAGCTAATCCTTAGTTTGGGGCCTAGACGTTGTTGTAACATATAAATATTGGTGATATTATAGAAATATTGTTATATTTATAAAAACTTACAAATGGAAAAGACAAATCTGAAGGACATTGTCGACACCGGTTTTCTATATGAATAAAACGTTGAAATTAATATTACACTAGTAGTACGATCTTCACCGCCGAATCATTACAACGGTTACAATTGATAATTATATCTTTCGCATAATGCCTCAAGAATCAGTCTGTTTCGTTTTAGTGTTACAATACGTCCATTGTAAACACGTAGAATGAGTAAAATATAGTTTCCAGAACTCCATCTTATTAAAAAAATCTTTTTCAAACTTCTTTGCTTTAATACTGTCAAAAATACCACAAATAGATTACATAAACAAAGAGATTATTTACATTAAAAATATTTCAAGTTGTCAATTTCACTTTAAATATTTACATGACTTCCGCATTACATTTAACTCGAAATACATTGGAAATGTACTCTACTAATGCTTATTTTACTTATGTACTCTACTATGTACATCAGTTGTCTAGTAACCCATAACACAAGCATTATACTTGCTGCCTTCTTAGAAACTTTTATGTTAAACATCTATTGCGGCGGGTCAGACTGGATGAATTTCATCAAAATCAGTACAGCCGTTCAAGAAGAATAGTTGTCCCACAGGAACACTTCTTTTTTCCGGGATAAAAAATAGGCTATGTCACTCTCCAGTTCATTAACTATGTCTACGCAGAAAAATACAGTCTAGGTACAACTGTGTAGTCCACGTGGGCAAAACCGCAGGCGGAAAGCTAGTATTTTTATAAATTATAGCCATGGACGTTCATAGAGACACCGCGACAAAAATGTGAGTTAAAAATATACCACTTGACCAAATATATACCAGTCGAAGCTTTGAAATATTCGCAAGTAGATTTTCGTGTGACTCACATGTAAAATTTTTACTTTAAAAGAAAATAAAGATTCTGAAATAACATTTGATATGTAATTTAACGAAATGTTTGTTTAAACAATGATATTACGGTATGGTCGGTGTAATCACTGAGTCTGATATTTTGGTCACGTTTTGGGTTGTATTGATGTATGATCTCTATCTATCAGCTCTATCTTGATTATTAAGCTATGTAAGATTATAGCCTATACGTTATTGTGATATAAGCTCCGTGCCTCGGAGAGTACGTCAATCAGTCGGTCCCGGACGCTGTCAATAGATGGCGATCGTTACAATCCCCAACCCGCAGTGGAGTAGCGTGGTGAATTAAAGCTCAAAACCCCCCTCACCCCGGGGGAGGCCTAAGCCCTTGCAGTGGGGTAAAATGGGCTGATGATGATGACGATTACTGTAAAGTTTCATCGAAATCCGTTATTGTGACATAAGTTATATTATCGTAAAGTTTTATCGATAGCTGTAAAAGTTTTTGAGTGAAAGTAACAAAGCGTTATAATATTAGTAGAATTCTAATAGACGAGGAATTCTGGTCCTAGAAAAATATCTAGGCCCCAAATTGTTGTTGTGTAAAATAGTTTTCAACCGAAATTTTGTTTCAGTGTGAACTCCACAGTTACAGTTTGAAATTTTCGTATGGTCTAGCTATTAGAAATTCTAGGTCTGACCATGCAACTTTTTTTATTTTGGACCAACATTTATGGACTGCGCCTGAAGTCATTTTAAATGTTACGTTTTATTAAATATTTTGATAACATTATGCAGCATTCGATATTTTAATAACATTACCATCCACTATCATTAGCCCATTATTGCTCTACTGCAGGGGCTTAGGTCTCCCCTCGGGATGAGGGGGCTTGGAGCTTAATTCGCCACGCTGCTATAATGCGGATTGGTGGATTTTAAGAACTGCCGCCTATTGAACTATTGATGGCAACCGGGACCGACAGCTTATCGTGCTCTCCGACGCACGGAGAGCTCGTTAACGCATTGATACATACCCTGGGATCCAAACCACGGCTCGCTACCATTACCATGGCTATTACAACACACACACACACACACACACACACACACACACACACACACACACACACACACACACACACACACACACACACACACACACACACACACAATAACGGTAACCCCATTTTAAAGCCGAAAACTTTTTGCCTTTGCTTGACGTCCTGAAATTTTTGCTTCTATGTAAACATTTCCAATGTCAAAAAAAAAAGGAAGGCGAACATACCACCGATGAGTCGCCGGAGACGACTTTGTGACTGATGCGATTTCTTTTTGTTGTCCCGCCATATTAGCCCGCTATATTACTTTTTCGCTGACTTGCTGTTTTTTCATCTCGCAGAAAAATATTTGCAAGATATAACTTCGGTCGTTAGTTATAACATTTTTATTTGTACACACTTAACACCGATTATCGACACTTTCCCATGACTAGTTACTTCTAGATAGTACGAGCCGCCATGGTACACCTGGCTTATGTAAAATATCTACATTATTAATATTTTTATGTTGAAATATTTTAAATAAAATATTTTATTATGTTTAAAAAATATATTACCAAAAAAGTACTATTAAAAGTAGGTAAGTGTAAGTTTAAAATACTGTAAGAGAAAAGCGCTAAGCCGAGAAAGCCAACAAGGTGTGGAGTTCGACAAATAGCAAGTCGCAACGCACTTTTAGATTTTTCACATCAATTTCATAGGGATTTCTTGTAAACGTTTACTCTATGAAACTTTTATTTTTTATTGAATTGACAGCTGTGAACTTTGTAGCTGATAGGTACAATACGAATCGTTTAATCCTTTCGACTTGTTTGTCTCTTCTTTAAAAGTCGGCCATCGTTTTGATGTCAATACTCTATTCAACTCGAACTGACATTCGGCTGTCAATTAGTCAATTACATACAGGGTGAGGTTATAGACTGATAGAGGTGAATTATGAGATTACATACAGGGGGTCATGGACTGTATTTATTGGTACAAAATTAGGGATGAAGAGTGTCAATAAATCGATGTAATTACAACTACTGAACAATATTTAACTATTGTTTTTGTTCCTGCTATATTAAACTTCAGATAAATGCTTCTGCATGCGTTCTTCCTTGAATATTAGCTTTGTATAGATGCTAGACTACACTCATTAAGCAAACGCTTGAGTATTTGCTCTGCTGCTGGATTGCCTCTGCTGCAAGGAGCCTGCTGACAGAAGGCGCACGTGCTTTCTGAACTTAACGCCTCTAAGCCAACAAATCTACCTTTTGTTCGATAGCATGTAACGACGGGTGATACACAAAGACCTAGACACAAAACAACACCTTACCAATCGTGTGGACCGTACGGATAACCCGCCCGTCTCCCTTCCTCGTCGTATGCCTCAAATGTGATAACTTTAGTGCTAGAACTAGAGCGGTCAGCGTTACTCCGCTATTGAACAAATTCAAAGCTTGGTGGGGGTAGATGCCTAAACGGAAATCTGCCTTGTCCTATCCAAAGCACAGAGCTCTCGTTTTCCATGATTAAACTCAGCAGTTCAGCACTACTACGTAAAAACTTAAACGATTTCTCTAGGGTGAGTGATGGCCACAACTTAAATACAAGACATAAGCATATGTTATCAATTTCTAGGAGCAGAATCTCAAAGGTTAATAATTCTCTTATGGGAAATTGTATCCGTTTTTATAATAAAATTCCTAAAGAAATGTTGAAACTTACTATTGTATTACCGAGTATTTAAATGGTAAGTACGCATGGACATCATTGTAATAGTTGTAAGCATTTTAATTTTTAAAGAAAAAAATTAAGAATAACATTATATTTAAATAAAATAAACAGGGAGCAGTTTCTTGCTGGTTCTTTTTCTTTTAGTTTTTGAACCGATACTTAATCAATTCATTTTGACTTTCAATAAATGTGTGTAAGCATCTTATATTGAATAAGAACTGTTGACTTTTGAACTAGATAGGAAGTAGTGACATCAGGAAAAACAGTTTAGTCTCATGGTCGACTACTTTATTACGCGAAAATTCACTTGTTATCTGGTCAACTCAGAAAAGGCCTACGAATTGTTCCGAAATAATTTACATTATTGACCTTATAACTCGCATTATTGTACCATATAAGTATAGTGTTTTTATTTAGTTTCAACTTAGTAGTCAATATCTTGCGCACCACAGTTGAATCGGTCATTGCTAAAATAACAAAAATAATAGTAAAACTTTAACAGGGTCAAGAAAAAATGGTATAACTTTAGTAACAGAGAAGCAAATATATTTTAAAGAGCCCACAATATAGTTTGTTCTAGACATTTTTAAGTATCTACATTTTTGCGTTTGATATTTGTTAACATAATATATAAATTGCCTAATTTTTTAGTTTAAGTACATATTTTTTTATACTCAATGCGTTATTTACGGTTTTTATACACCAAATTTAATATTACATTTATGTAGTTGTATAAGTTTCCTGTTGTAACTAATGGTGTTTTAACAATAAATAGCATCTTAGGGTTTTTTTCTATTAGAAAGCACTGGGGTTAAAATGCTCAACTTTAAGCAGGCAAATGAACTTACACAAATAAAGAATAAAGCGGTATTAAGAAATTTTTTAACCTGTGAGGTTTTAACAGTCACCAATCCAGTTGTCATTTAATTAATGTAACAGGTCATGTTTTCCCTTCTACATGGTTTTCGGAATTTTATTCAAAAGGAGTGGTAGAGGGGTTATCTTGGCATCATTAGTGATTTCATCAAATCCAATCTATAGTAGTAAAATGTTAAAATAAAAATAACAAAATAATATTACTCATGGGTCTGTCCAACGACATCGTACAATGCATCGTACTGGGTGAGTTGTTTCATCTAAAGTTTAAATCAAGATTATAGTAATTTCAACCTCAATTTTCGACAAGTTAGCGTTTTATCTACCGACCAGCAGATAATATATTATTTACGTTAAGCTTGAATCTTTGAAAAGCTCGAGTAGAACATATTTATTCTAAAGCTAATCTGAAGAAACGCAGAAAAACGATAAAAACACAAAAAAATATGGTAGTCTTCGTTTTAACTTTGCATATTTTTTTTTGAATCGTGTGGCAAGTTTCACTTCACATACTCACATGAATATGCGGCGAATCCATTCACCCGCGTGTCATTTTACGTACATACATTCTAAATATAAATTTTTCAGGGATTTGGTAAACCATAAGGAATAAAAAGGAATGACGATCCACCAACTGAACTTCAGCGGTTTGCGTTCATCATAAAAATAGGAATTGACTATAGAAGCCCTTTTCTGCGCTTACCGTCTAACGCACTCATACTCTAGCTAGCTCGTGTGCACCCGTTGCGAGATGGCGATTATCAGATCGAGTTTAGTCCGCGAGGTCTCCGCGCGCCGGCCTTCATCCTCGCGAAATTGCGTTTGAAATTTTCGATACTGTGAAGTGACATTTCTGACTCTATTATAATAGACTCTATTATAAAACCAAACGCTGCAGTCAAATTAATTTACTTTGTGGCGTTCCTGGATCGGACACTAGAACACTAATCTTTAAATACTATAATGATACACTTGCAATGGATGCAATGGATGACCGAAACCACCGTAAAATACGAGGATCAAGTTCGCGTCAGTATAATTATGTTACAAAGAAATAACAAGAACCATAAATTACGCTGCGTATTTTTTCTTCATATTTTATGATGTCGGTCATCCATTGCTGTACAGATTATGAACACTTTTCTCAGTAGCTCAGTGGCCGAAAGATGAAGTGGTACACCGGTCTCACTTTTTCCAAGACATCTGTAAGTCGCCAAACATATCTCCCAGCCAATGGACATTTTCATTCGGTATTTGGGAAGCTGGTATTAAGCTTTTCACGCACACTCTTCAGAGATTTAGTTTATGAAGCAGATATTTTTGTAAAAAGCTTAGATTGCTTAACATCAGATCACATACAGGATAATTTAAAACTTTAATATGCAAAAACATTGCTATGAAAGAAATAGAATTAATCGATCTCGTCTCATAAATATTATGAAGTTAAGATGTACCAAGGATGAGAAATTAAATCACTAAAGTCTTTTCAAGTCACTACGGCTACCGCACCTTCGAGAAATGTAAATACCTACGTAATTTAAATAGTTCGTCCAGTAAAATAAGACACGAGTCAAAAAAAAATTCAAAACCATAAAAGTACGCAGACTAGAAGCTATCTTCTCCGTTTACAGTCTAACCACTCATAATCTAGCAGGCTGGTGCAATATGAGTTTTAGTCCGAGTTTTAGTGGGCAAGGTTCCCGCGCGCCGGTCTGCATCCCCGTGAAATTCTAGCGTGCCGGTCTTCAAACCCGCAAAATTGCGTAATGGCACTTCGATACTGTGAATTGACATTTATGACTCTATTAAAACTAAACGCTGATGTCAAATTAATTCACTTTATTTTCAAAACATTGTTGATGACGCACGTTCTAAAATATAGAAATGACGACCGCTTAGCCTAGTGGGCAGCGACCCTGCCTGCGAAGCTGGAGGTCCCGGGTTCGAATCCCAGGTCGGGTCAGTATTTATATGATGAATATTAATACTGGCACCGGGTCTTGGTTGTTATATGTATGTGGTGTGTTCGCTTGGTACCCAAAATACAAGCAAATGCTTAGTTTGGGACCTAGACGTTGTTGTGATTGTGTGTGTTATTATTGCGTGTGTTATTATTATTATTAATTAACAATCTTTTAAACTTTTTTTAATTTATGTATCAGATATTTTTAAATAGTTTTGCTTTCGTTTTATGTGTATTTACGTGACTGTAACTGAAGAAGTTTTTGAACAATATTTGAATATTCATTGAAATAAAAAAAAAAAAAAACTAAATGCTCGTGTTGTTTGTCAAAATTGTTTTATTCCTTACATGTTAATTATTAACTTAAACGAAATTACCAAAAACTAAACGTATGAACCTAGATTAGGCCATACCAAATCAATAGAGAACAAAATCGTACAACTTCGTATAACTTATGTTAAATGTTAACCCCTGGACACCAAAAGCCGCGAATTTAAAATAAAATTTCGTTAGAAAGTTGCAACTCTTCCTTTCGTACGCCAAAAAATCAAAAATTTTTATCCGATGTAAGATGTTTACACACACTTATTTAAAGTCGAAATGAATTGATTAGATACTAACAAATAAACGGTATATTTTACAAGTGATAAGGTCCGCCAAAAAAAAAAATTGACTTAAAACAACATTCTCATCCTTCGAGAGATAAGTGGACCATTCGGGATGAGTGTTTAAATTTAATGAGACGCATGAGATAGGTGAGGGTGAATTATAAATTTAACAGTTAATTTAATTTGGTTTAATAAATAAATAAATAACTTTAAAAAAATCCATACAAATTGACCGCCAGTCTTTCTATCTCTAATGCACTTATAAACCTTATTTTATATTTAATTTTAAATATAAATGGAATTATTGTGGTATTAAAAGGGCCCAGTTTACCGACATGAATGGAACTTGTGCTAACAATAGTGGATGTTCAGAGGTTGGGCCTTTGTGTTCGCCGGTGCCTTTGAACGCCCGCCGTCTGTCTCACGCTGAGAACCCTACTTAAAACTGAATAATGCTTGTGTTTAATTCAATAAAAACTGTTTATACGGCCTTTCAACTAGAGTAGACTAGTGTTTTGTTTTAAAGAGATGAATCATCATCATCATCATCAGCCCGTTTTTACCCCACCGCAGGGGCTTAGGCCTCCCCCAGCGTAAAGAGGGGGTTTGGAACTTAAATCCACCACGCTACTCCACTGCGGGTTAGGGACTGCAACGACCACCATCTATTGACAGCGTCCGGGACCGACTGCTTAACTTGCTCTCCGAGACACGGAGTCAGTGATAGTTAATGCACTTAAGTCAGAAAAACTCATTGGTACACGCCCGGATTCGAACCATGGCCCTATGGCCTTATAAATTTGAGACAGGTTCGTTGCGCTCTGGGCTATCACGACACTTGACAAAGAGATGAATATACAAAACCTATTTAAAACTCGATAAGTGAAATTAGGTTACACCTTTCTTCTATTTCTATCTTCTTATTATTTAGACAGTTATGGAATAAGAAACTCGACATTCAGTTAAAACTGAGTATAAACGATCTGGGGGAGAAAGGTTCTTGAGTGGAGACCACTAACCGGCAAACGTAGTGTAAGACGCCCGCCGCCAGCTCGCTGGACCGACAATATATAAGTAGCTGTCGGTGGTGGCTGGATGAAGATGGCTGAGGATAGAGGAGTGTGGTGTGCCCTGGGAGAAGCCAATGTCCAGCAGTGGACGAACGTGGGCTGATGGATGGATGGATGGATATATCTAAGGTTCATAGATTTGTGCGTCCTTTTTAGAGTGTTTCAGAATAGTGATTGTATGAGTTTTATTGTAATCTTCACTTTCAGGGTCCCGCAAACTAAAATGAAAAGGACAGAACCCCTACAGGAATGTTTTGTTGTCCGTTTGTGCACCCATTAACTGGTATTAGTATATATTGAAAACTATATTTTCTTGATAACAGAATTCTTTTTTTTTGTGTACTTGGAACTATATAGAAATCTAAAGGGAAACAATCTTCAAAAAGAAGAACTGGGCGATTATTATCACCTTGCCTTACGACACAGTCTATTATTTTATAATTTTTACAAAAATTTGTGTCAATTTACCTGCTGCAATATCAGTAAACACTCATTTTAACGATTTTGATTAGAAATTTACCACATAACATTACTTTTTGACTATTGTTGCACTCTGTTTATTCTATACCTAACACAAAATGGTAAGAACATTTTCATATAAAAACTTTTAAACTGTGTGATTAAAAAAAGTCAAATTCTTCATAAGCTTGAGACTAAATCATCACGTGGATAAGACAGGCCATTTCGGCATCAATGATTTCAAGTACTTATTTATTTAGATTTCTGTGGATAGAACCCTACAGATGCGCTAATCCAACTCGCCCTTGGCCCGGCTTTTACATACAATTATACGTGAACTCAAGATATAAAAGTATTTGATTATCTTCTATCAAGATGGTTGTCTTTTACTTAGATAAAAAGCATGTCAGTCTATACAAATGTTTATTAGAAACCTGGCGTAGGCTTGTTTGTTATCGGCTCGCTGTTAATGGACTGTCTGCGGCATATCACTGGCTATCGCCTCGAGAAAAGGATCTCCCTTTATTTTCTGAAACGTAAAGTGAGAACCTTCGTACTTGACGTAAAATAAAACACATTTTGTAGATCTTTTCTTGGTTCTTTCTTTATTATCCGACTGCGCGATGCAGAGGAGAGTAATGTGTTAATTAGTTTAAATTGTGGTGCTCTAGAGACTAAAAGCATGGATCGATTTTGATGATTCTTACGACAATCGATTCGTCTTAATCTTGTATCACTAAGGACATGACAATGACGACAACTAGATGCCATGTTCTGACAAAGAAAAAAATTAAATGTCAGTGAACTTATATCAAGCGGGATCTCATTGAAAAGGGTTTCAAAAATCATCTTTTAGTTTCTCGGTTTCCTCCAGTCAATTTTCCTTTTGTATGAAAATTTTATTAATCAATTCCATTCATAGATTCAAAATAAAGGTTTTTAAACATTGTGTAAACATTGTGTAAAACAAATGCTCAAAGGTAATTGAAATATCAAAAGCCTGCAATATGCAAAGGATTTTTAACACGAGCAGCGACGACTAACTTCAAAACTCTAATATAAAGACTTTGCATAAGACGAAGAAAAAGACATCCTGTGCTATATCTAACTGGAGAAGTACCTATGTTAAGAGAGGTTAAGTAAGTAACGTTGTATGCTATTCCACCAATGATCAAAAATGATAGTCAATGCTACACTACTTGCATCTAAATAAGCAGTAAAAAGAGTACATCGTGCCGTGAAATCATGTAAAAGTAGATCACCAACAAAAAAAAAACAAAATATTTCAGATCACTTTTCACCAGTGAGTTGTTAAAATACCGTGATTGGATCTAAGCAGGCATACTACTAGTTTACCACTCTTTACATTTTGACACCCCTACGGATTTAACTTAGAAAATGTTATAGCTCGTTAATCAGAAAATAAATTGTTTATTATCCAATATTTACGTGGGCGATGCCGCAAGCCCAGCAGGTTGTTAATAAAAATACGGCCATCTATCTGTTAGATATCGGCCTAAAAGAAAATAATTTCTAGCTACACAGGCTGGCACAGGCGACATAAAGCTCTTTTGTCAAAGGCATTTTCTAAAATACGAGTCATCGATATAAATCATTGGGGCGTCAGAGTCGAACAAAGCTTTAGCAAGATACGAATCGATTGTCGTCATCGCAACCATTATTTTCTGTTATCTCGGATTTCATTTGTATCGGCGGCGACAGGATCGCAGAGGCGATAGGTAACGATGTCGTGGCTATAATTAATTTGCTTGTCGTGTGTAGGCACCTACAAATAAAGGAAACGTGAATGTATAAGCCTTATCTGCGGCTGAATGCGTATTATACGTGGAATTAATGACAAAAGTATACTTGAGTATATCTTTGTGTTAAAATTATTAGCAACGAATATAAATTAATTAATAGGTAACAAATTAGTTGTGATCATAGCTTTGTTTTGAAATTCATATTTGAATTCGTCGTTTTAGTCATCAGACATCTATTGCTGAACGTAACCTCTCCCAAGATCTTCACAACAAACGTTTTAAGCCATCTGTAGGCCCGCGAGCTTTTATCGACCTATTGGCGGGCTGTCCGGCACTGTGTTGAGATGGGCGGACTGACGCTATTAAGGTATAATGTTTGGTTCAAAATCGCCACTCGAGAACTATAATAATAATACATGGGACTTCCTACACCACGCTATCTAGTCCCAAAGTAAGCAAGTACTATGCTTGTGTTATGGGTTACTAGACAACTGATATAAATACTTAAATATTCTTTATAATATATACATATATAAATATTTTTGCGAAAACACCACACTCATATAACAACCAAGACCCGGTACCAGTATCAATATTCATCATATTAATATTGACCCGACCTGGGATTAGAACCCGGGACCTCCAGCTTGGTAGGCATGGTCGCTACCCACTAGGCTAAGCTGTCATCATCTCTCCTCTTTAAATACTCTTTAATTACTTTTCTCAAATGATCGTTTTGTTTTTGAGCGTATTTTCTGGCATCAAACTAGTGATTTGAAAATATAAATAAAATCGACATCGAGGAGGTGCAAGTAAGAATACAAACTTGTTTTCTACCCCTGTGGTTATTTATTGCCTCTGCAATAAATATGAGCCCACTCATTGCAACTTCGACTTGCTAATCGTGTCAGCGGTTTCAGTTACTTTTGCGGATCATATGCCTCACATCCTCATCCCCACCCGCTTCCGGAATAAGGTGCTTTTTACTTTGTAAAGCAAGATCACATTTCGACATTCACGTGTTCAAAAGGAATTGAGACCAAGTATAAAACAATGGTCACTGCTCTCTTAGAATACGAGGAATTATTGACCTCTAATACAAGTCTTGATTCACTTGTACAGTAGAAGTAGATCAAGACTTACAATAGGTATAAATTAAGGGATAATGTCTCCCTTTAGCTTATCTTACCCAGATACATGTTGGTGTGCTGAGTACGAACATAAAAGAACAATGATTCGTCTAGTTCTGTTAGGTTTACTGATTACACAAAAAAGCACAAAGGTCCGTATAGTTTTATTAATGGAACATTATATTTCTGTATAATTCCACCAGGTCCGGTTAGTTTTACTATTGGTTCTACTAATAGAACTAACCAGAAACAATATATTAAGTTCTGCTAATAGAATTATAATTCCAGATAGTTCTACCAGGGCATATAGTAGAAGTTAATGGGTAAAATTTTCCGATCAGTTCTGTTTATCAAACACTGATGAAATTGGTACAAGAATTGGAGAGATTTTTCTTTAGTTTTTGCATAGTTCTGAGAAAGAACGTTTAGAACGGCTTTTTAAAGATTGTAGCAGATATCACATACTATGTTTTTTTAATATTAAACACTGACTTCATAGTGTGTTGCAATGGCGCGTGCAACTTCCTTTACATGTTGAAAATTCACTCTATTTTTTTCCCTAAGCACGTCAAAATGAATATCAATCCAAAAATGTAACTTAGTACAACTCAAATCGACAACAATTGTTTTCAATAAGACATACTAAATATTTGTATTTTTTTTTTAATTTGTTATTTTAATTTAAAAAAAAAAAACGTTGAACGTATATCCCGACTACGGAATCCTTCACTATGCGTGGTTCCAACACGTACTTAGCCGGTTTTTATTTATTTCACTGAATCACTCTCTCGTATTAATGTCCGATCTCAAATTACAACCTAAAAAGACCGCAGCTCTGCCATTACTTTCATTCCACATCTTGATTTATACACTATAGGTGTTTCGATGCTCCCAATAGATACTATCCAGGCCTTCAAGTCTAGCGCATCCCATAATTTCAAGTTTTAAACAAGGAGCGTCTACGTAGTCTTGAATTTGGAATCTGATGTATTGGGCTTCAATGGACATTGGTAAGTTGAGTACACAAAGAGTCGGTTCTGAAATTCGAAATTCGACTGCTGTTCCATCTGCATTGGTGTAGTCATATCGTGAAGCTATGTTGGTAATTCATTACGAATCATGGTTATCTCATGGGAAGCCTCGACCGAGTTATAGAGCAGCCTATTTTTACTGTCCGAGCGTATTTTTTACCATCTCAGCGCAAGAAGGTGACACGAGGGCTTTATAATAGACATGTAAGATATACGATTAGCATGACTCATGTATTGTCCAATTTCAAGAATCTGAATTAAAAGTTCAATGTCCAAATTATAAGAATTTAACAAACAATAGTAATACGACTCTCCATCAGCTCATTTTTACCCCACTGCAGGGGCTTATGCCTCCCCCAGGGTGAAGAAGGGGGTTGGAGCTTAAATCCACCACGCTACTCCACTGAGGGTTGGGGATTGTAACGACCGCCATCTATTGACAGCGTCCGGGACCGACTGCTTAACGTGCTCTCCGAGGTACGGAGTCAGTGATAGTTATGCGCCCGGATTCGAACCATGCCCCTATGGCCTTATGTAAATTTGAGACAGGTTCGTTGCGCTCTGGGCTATCACGACTTGTTACCTACTTATAAAATATTAATGTTACAATTTCAATACAAAATTATTAGGTCAGTTATTACGAATTTAAGGCAATAATGTGTCTAGAAGATTATGTTTCATTTAAAGTATAATCTGTAGATTGTCGGGAACGCGGGTTGTCAAAAGATTGTGCGTTTATTTGGTTTTATTCCGCCCAGAAATCTTTTTGTCAATGGTCGACCATTTTTAAATTTGTATCTAGTATGTGAAAGTCGGGAACAAAGCGAAGCAAAGTGACGAGTCAATGAGAACCTTTTTATTGATTTTTAAATTAATTGATTACTTCTTATTAGTCAATTAATCAAATAATAGACGTGTTACTCCTTGCTTTACCAACATGCACAGGTGCAATGTACTATAAATACTAAAAATATTTTGGTTTTACATCAACGCAGTTGGTGATTGTCAAATAAGCTGGTGTTCACCGCTTAGTCTAGTGAGTAGAGACCCTGCCTACGAGGCTGGAGGCCTCAAGTTCGAATCCCAGGTCGAGTCAGTATTTATATGATGAATATTGATACAGGTACCGGGTCTTGGTTGTTATATGTATGTGTTGTTTTCGCTTGGTACCCAAAACACAAGCTGATGCTTAGTTTGGGGCCTAGAAGTTGTTGTCATGTATACGTTATTATTATTTTTAACATTCTCCATTATAAAACATTCACGGTAATATAGTATATAATTAATGGACTAATTAATAATTCCATTTTGTGGACATGCAGTTTTTTCATCTTATCCAATCTACGAATGA